>CM067316.1:25132521-25732521 GCA_034231615.1 Meghimatium bilineatum
TGAAATCCAACATTTATTTAAGAACATTCAATTATTTGTACTCTTTAATCAGTGTTTTGTCCTGAGGTTTTATGCCTCTTTTTCATGACAATTTTTCGTATATCTGGCTGAAATGTATTTGCAGTTCCGACCTTCATCAGGGATGACAAGTGTTCATCGGTCAGCCTTGTTCTCTGAGAAGTTTTTGTTAATTTCATGAAGGAAAATAACTGTTCACACACATAGGTGGAACCGAACATTGCCATAATCCTAGTTGAAAACTTTCTGAAGTTTGTAAACTTTTCAGGAACGTATGAATCGAAGCCAGGTATCCCGACTTCTAGATACTTTGCTTTGAGTGTAGAATCAGACTGCATTTCTAATAGCTCCATCTGCAAGTTTTCCTTTGCTTTAACAACATCAAAGTTGAATGGTGCAGAGAATAATGCAAAATGGTATTCAAAATATGAGAAATCACTAAATCTTTCCTGGAACTCTTGACAATAAATCTAGGTGACTATCATATTTAGCAAAGGTAAGTACAGATTCAGCATTGGCCTGGTTTTTGAGTTCTTTGCAGTTAGGAAAATGAAACAAATTTTCACGTGACAACTGTGTCTTCCGTAAGCTTATTTTTGTAATGAAACATTTCATATCGTTGTACAACTTAGTGATGAGTTTGTTTTTGCCTTGTAATTTCAAATTAAGATCACTTAAATGTGCAGTAATGTCCACAGCAAACGCTAGATCCTGGACCCAACTTTCATCTTTTATTTCATCAGTGTTTTTACCTTTCATCTCCAAAAATAAAGTATTTTCTGGTCTCAGCAAATAAAATCTTTTCAGCACTTTGTGACACGACAACTAACGGACTGCTGTGTAGAATGGAACATCGGTGAACTGACTATCCATGTCTTCTAATAGCTGACTGAATTGACGATGGTTGAGAGCTTTGCTTTTGATAAAAGTCACTGTTTTTGTGACCACAATAATCACGTGATTCAATTTTAAAGTCTTTGAACACAAATTTTGTTGATGAATAATGCAATGAAAATGTGCAAATGATGAATCTGGATAAGAGTTCTCAATTTTTGTTCGCAACTTGGCAGCAACACCATTATGTCTGCCAACCATATTCGCAGCACCATCAGTAGATAAACATACAAGTTTACTCAAATCAAAATCATAGTCATGCAGAATCTGCTCGACTTTTTCAAAGATGTCTTCGCTCGCTGTAGTCTCATGCATTGGGATTAGTTCAATTAGTTCTTCATAAATATTAAATTTACTGTCACATGCCCTAATAAAAACTGAAAGCTGTACTATTCAAGTGATGTCAACGGTCTCATCAATAGCAATAGAAAAATGTAGAAATTTGGATGATGTAGCCTTCAACTGTTGTTTCAAATCATCTACCATTTCATCAATCCGTCCAGCAACAGTATTCCTGGTTAACGAAATATCCTTAAATGACTGTGCTTTCTGTGGGCACACAATGTCAGCAGCTTTTACAAGGCAATACTTTACGAAATCTCCTTCACTGTAAGATTTCCCACTCATGGCGATCATTCGGCTGAGTTCATAGCTTGCAGTAACGGAACCGACATTGGCTTGATCTAATTTTGTAAAACATGTCTGTTGCTGTATCAAGTTAGCCTTCAATTCCTGGAGTCTTGAAACACGCATTAAGCCCAAATATTTATCGCAGGATCGATGGTTGGTTTTATAATGTCTTTTTAAGTTGTACTCTTTTGGCGTGGCAATGCTGTTATTGCATACTAAACAATGTATCTTTCCATTTACAATTGCACAAAAATACTGTAGTTCCAATTTTTCTTGAAATACTCGCCTTTCTTCATCAAGTGTCCTTTTATTCTTAGCTGAAAGTGTTGTAGCCATTTTAAACAGAGTCAGTTTATGCAGTATTTAATTAAAACATATAATATAATTACCGGCACGATTCCACAAGATACAATTTATTATTGTTTTAAAATTTTAACATGGCAATAACAATCTGTTTGATATTTCTGGTCAATGTTGCCAATTGTCATAGATAGAAAACCCTTACTAGCTTAAAACAGCCGTATTGTTTTCTTATACGTGGCACTATGCCAAATTTATGTTTTATACACCCAGTTTAAAGTATTAAAACTGCAATTTTCGCAATTAAATGAGACAATTGCAGTATTCTTTGTGTGGGCCGCACACGTGCTTGCAAAGGGCCGCATGCGGCCCGCCGGGCCGCACGTTTGACATGCCTGTAGAAAAACCATACCAAGCCCTAGGGTAGTGAATCAGTGGAGAAATCTGAGAAGAAACCACTGAGAAGAAATCACTGACTAAAGTAATAATACAACTAGATAAAGCGTGTCGAAATGGACATGTGTCAGGGCCCAGGTTAAGTGCATGAACTCGCCCAGTTACACGCGAAACCACAAGACATAATTATATACATACATTATATATAATTATGCTAACAGATGGCTCCGTTAACAGAAACACAAATAAAAGCGGTGGCGGTTTTATTGCCTACAGAAGCGGCGTGAAGTTGGTTGAGAAATCTTCAGCAAATCCCACTCTCACATCGAGCATGAAGATGGAGATAGAGGGAGTTACAGCAGCACTTAATTAGTTGATATCTGATACATCAACACACTCGGTAATACTCACAGGCTCCTAACGTATGCTGCGCAAGATAGAAAAGTTCATGCTAAGAAAAGAATGGTGGGACTTATTGAACAACTCAATTTTCCAGAGCATTAAATTGATATACTGCCCTGGTCATGCTGGGGTTAGAGGAAACGAGAGAGCCGACTTATTGGCAGGCAATGCTACGATAGACGGCACATTGCTGAGAAGAGATAAAGCAGACTTAATCAAGGAAATAATAAATCCACTTCAAGATGAAGATGTCAATGAGGCCGTAACGCTACTGTACATACAGAGAAAGTCAGAAATGGGAGTATCTAGAAGGGAGAGAAAGAAAAGTAAATCTTTTGGAAAGTCCTGAAGACCACACAATCAACACCCGACAGGGTCTCTGAGTCTACATATACTGGGATGGCTGCTGGGAACACAGGATCAATCAAGAATAAAGAAGAAGCCCTACGGGAAATCACACCAAATTCAGAAACAAAAATGTAGATGTAAACACCAAAATAACACTATTCAAAACTATTATTATGCCAACGATGTACTACCAATGCCAAACATGGACAACGACAGTACCAGGCAAACATAAACTTATGACAGCTGAAATGGCATGCTTACGCAGAATCCTAAGAATATCGCTAAGAGACAGAGGCCATTAGACAAAAAACCGGCACCCCCCCCCCAATCAAGGAATATATTAAGAGACAACAGATCAAATGGTTTGCACACATCAGCAGACTACCATCAGACAGCATACCACAGCAACATATGCTACATAGATACGGCGTAGAGGCCGACCACGAAAACGATGGACCACCGAAATAAAAGGGGCGACAAATTTTACAATATACTCAGCACACAAGAAGGCCGTCTCCAGAAAACTCTTCTACCACTGATGCTGAAAGGCAACAAAGGGTTTAGCGAATAGATAGATAGATCTGCGACTGTCAATTTAAAACGTATCATAAGTGCACTTTTGCCTCCTGGCAGTTTCACTGCCAGGGATACACGCTAGTAATTATCTTCCTTAGTGACAATTTTCAGCTGTGTAAAAAAGTGCATCTATTCAGAAGAATTGTTGCAGCAATGTTGTTGTTGCACTGACTTCCAAATCCGGGGTCCATTATTAAATTTTCATTTTGAAATATATTTTTCACAAAGACTATCAAATCTAGATCCAAAAATTGTACCATAACAAATACAAAACTGCAAACTCGCCTGTTGTGATAATAACCAACTCAAACTTAACATTTGATTATAGAAAAATGAGATCATAACACCAAACAGGACTTCAATATTTGAAAAGAAACCCCAATGAATTTACTCTCTTTTGATGGGCGACTAATACATGAAGAGCGTCAACTTTACTTTTTCATCCCATGAAAAACATACAGCAGATCACAAATATCTTCGAAATTGGCAACACTGTAAAATAAAAATAGCGGATGACTTGATAATATTCAAATAATGCAACTGTGGAATTCAATTTAGTAACTAATAATATCACTGAGACTACTCAGATGAGTTCATAACAGATGTGACCGAGACAGGTTCTCAGAACATTATCACAGATAATGACTTGTCATATACGAGATATAGTGTCTGGTCCCAATGTGTCGTTAGACTATTAGTTTCCTGCTAGTGCACCACAGATTGCTTACTGCTGCTTATGGGTCTCATTGACATAAAGGTTAAGCTATTTCCCTTAAGCTCTAGTAGTGGTGGATGATCAATCAATTCGATCACAGATTGTAACTTTGTAAGTGCAAATATTTAGGAGATCTTTGGGATTATCCCGTGAAGTTACAGAGTTACGTGGTTTAATTGGTATTCTTGACAGTGGGTTGCCGCTTCGAAGAGACACAGAACAAAGTACATGTGGCTTGCCTCAGCATAAAGGTACTTTAATCCGATACTAAATAAAGTAATGTGGGAAAACCCGATTACAATGAAGTCGTTTCTCTATACCCTTCAAGCCATTTTTACCAATCTTACTCTATCTCAAGCTGTTGTTATCGGAGCCCGGAAGGGATGCACAGAATGGTGTGTTAGAGAAATTAGCAAACTGATAGTGTGTTAGAGAAATTAGCAAACTGATGGTGTGTTAGAGAGATTAGCAAACAGATAGTGTGTTAGAGAGATTAGCAAACAGATAGTGTGTTGTGTGTGAGAACAGAAATTGATAGTGTGGCATGCCTGTGAGAGAATAACAAACTGATAGTGTGTTGTGTGTGAGAACAGAAATTGATAGTGTGTTGTGTGTGAGAACAGATATTGATAGTGTGGCATGTCTGTGAGAGAATAACAAACTGATGGTGTGTTGTGTGTGAGAACAGAAATTGATAGTGTGGCATGCCTGTGAGAGAATAACAAACTGATAGTGTGTTGTGTGTGAGAATAACAAACTGATAGTGTGTTGTGTGTGAGAACAGAAATTGATAGTGTGGCATGTCTGTGAGAGAATAACAAACTGATAGTGTGTTGTGTGTGAGAACAGAAATTGATAGTGTGGCATGTCTGTGAGAGAATAACAAACTGATAGTGTGTTGTGTGTGAGAACAGATATTGATAGTGTGGCATGTCTGTGAGAGAATAACAAACTGATAGTGTGTTGTGTGTGAGAACAGATATTGATAGTGTGGCATGTCTGTGAGAGAATAACAAATTGATAGTGTGTTGTGTGTGAGAACAGAAATTGATAGTGTGGCATGTCTGTGAGAGAATAACAAATTGATAGTGTGTTGTGTGTGAGAACAGAAATTGATAGTGTGGCATGTCTGTGAGAGAATAACAAACAGATACAGCATGTAAATCATTTGCTTGACTATGCTGCTAAAGTGGGTTTTAACAAAGCTGCCACAATCCACTCAGACGTCATTAATTTGACTAATAACGCCTACAAAACGCCCACAATTATTTATTTGTACGAAGTCACTTTATATTGATAGCGTATTAATTGTGGGATTATAACCTTCAAGAAGTTTAATGATATAAAGATGTCAGCATTGCAACATAACGAAATCGAAGGAACTTCTCAACAACCCCACACACACACATTCACGCTTTACGTCTGAAGAAGTTAATCACTCCCACCCACGTTTTCAATGATTTTCTTCCACCATATTTTATTTAAGTCTGATCGCGTACAAAGAACAGCACCTGTATAAAACCCAGCATTTATAGCATTGATCAGAATGTCTTCACGATAACAGGACTTCGTTGTTATTTGTTTAAATGTATAGAAAATTATTAGTTAGTTAGTTAGTAGTCGGATCATCATCACCGCAAACTGGACACATCCATAGTTGCTCCGATCTCTCCTTGGGTGTATCCGCCATTACACTTCTGCTGATAGTACCGGTCCTATGCTGGTTGAATATCATTCTTCTGCGTCCTCTAAAATGTTCACTTCTAGCAACACCGCATTTAAATCTCTGATCTTTAATCTTAGCCATTGAAAAGTAGGTCCACATCACCCACATTAGTCTCACTCTCTAGTGCTATATCTCTTAAGGAGTTCAAAACATCAGCGCAATCCATTGCCCCATCGCCCTGCGCCACAATCGCGCATGATGCCAGTTGATCCGCTCTTTCATTGCCTCGAACACACACATGTCCCGGCACGAAAATAAATATATACAGGCCTTTCTCAAGGCCCCAATCCACTGTTCGCGAACTGGACCCAATTGTACCGTTATACACTTGTATACTTGTGCAACTCATAGAAACGTATGAATTGATGTACTGATGACATTGATACTGTATTGGACATTGAGTGAAATGAGGTGGACTGGGGCAGGAGAGATACAGTCAGATAAATTTAAAGTCATATACTCAGGAGGACAAAAACACGAGAGGGGGGTAGGAGTATTATTAGACACAGAAACTTTTTCCTGAAGGGTTTTATGGCAATATCAGATCGGGTAATATTAGTTAAACTAACAGGAAAAATCTGACGACATTAAAGATAACATGAATACATCGCTAGAAAATGCAAGCCACATCGCCCAAGACAGAGAGAGGTTCAGAGAGTTCATTGGGAAGACAACGTTCTGGAAGCAATACGTCACATGACAAAAAACAGGAAAACCGTTGGATATCAACATTGCGCAGGTATATGCACCCACATCAAGAAGTTCAGAGGAGGACATCGACATTTTCTATGAAGATCTAGAAATCGCAATGAAACAGTGTAAAAATCAGGAAGTAACTATAGTAATGGGGGACTTTAACGCAAAAGTAGGTGAAACAGAAATAAAAGATGTGACAGGAAGATTTGGTTTAGGAACTAAGAATGAAATAGGTAATTTATTGCTAGAGTGGGCACAGGCACATAACTTAATAATAGAGAATGCATGGTTCAAGCAACATCCAAGAAGGCTGTGTACATGGATTAGCCCAGGCGATAATACTCGGAACCAAATTGATTACATTATAATCTCTAAAAGACATAGAAACAGCAATAGATCTATGAAAACAAGGCCAGGTGCTGACTGCAACAGTGATCATATACTCCTGGTGGCGAAATTGTGTATAAGATTAAAGAAGATCAAGAGAGCACCAAGGAATATGAAATTAGATTTAGCTTTATTGAAATCAGATGCTGACATTAAACAAAGATACAACATAATTGTACAAAATAGATACAATGCCATTGACAAGCTTCAGAGTATTGAAGATCAATGGAACATTCTAAAACATTCGATAAACCAAACATCTAAAGAGATAATACAAAAGTAAAACATACATCAAAACAAAAATGGATGACAGAAGAAATATTAGAATTGATGAGCACCAGAAGGAAAAATAAACACAAGATAGTGGAATATCAGAACATACATAAGGAGATACGAGAGAAATGCAAAATAGCAAAAGAAAGCTGGCTGAACAAGAAATGCACAGAAATAGAATTGCATTACAACCAAGATACAACATTACTATATAAGAAAATTGAGATGATAACAGGAAGGAGAACGCAAACAGTTACAGGGTGTCTAAAATCTAAGACAGGGCAGGTATTAATGGGAATAGATCACATAGTACAGAGATGGTCAGAATATATCAAAGAACTTTATGAGGACAATAGACCTGAGAAAAACATACAAGATAACGGCGAGGGTCCATCAATACTCACAGCAGAAGTAAGGGATGCACTAAGACACATGAAATATGGCAAAGCCCCAGGTCCAGACAATATCACATTAGAAGAATTAGCAGCTTTAGATGACTTTGGAGTTGAAATAATCACAAAATTGCTGAATGACATATATAACAGCGGAAACATATCCGATGACTTAATAAGGTCCATATTTATAGCCTTACCTAAGAAACCAGGGACCACCGAATGTGAAGAACACCGTACAATCAGCATCATGAGCCAAATAACCAAAATAATTCTCAGAATCATCATGAAGAGAGTGAAAAACAAAATAAAACCAGAAATAAGTCCAGAACAATGTGGCTTTGTACAAGGCAAAGGTACCAACAATGCTATTTATATATTGAGAACACTAATAGAGAGGTCTATAGAGGTAAAAACAGATCTGTACCTCTGTTTTATAGACTACACTAAAGCATTTGACAAAGTTAAACATAGCGAAATTATACACATGCTAGAGAATCTGAACACTGACAGCAAGGATTTAAGAATAATCAAGAACATGTACTGGCAACAAACAGCAGCAATAAGAGTAGGAAATCAATTTGGCCCTCTTCAACAAATGAAACAAGGAGTCAGACAGAGATGCGTGCTTTCACCAGATCTGTTCTCTTTATACAGTGAAAACATATTGCGTGCAATAGTAGATATCCCAGGAATATCAGTGGGAGGACATAACATAAATAATTTGAGATATGCGGATGACACTGTTCTGATTGAAAAAAAGTGAGGAAGACCTTCAAAATTTAATTAAAGTAGTAGTCACAGAAAGTAAAGAGAAAGGCCTCTTCCTAAATATCAAGAAAACAGAAGTAATGGTTATTTCAAAGAAACAAAATAACACACCTTGCAAGATCATAGTGAATGATATAGTATTAAAACAGGTCCACCAATTCAAATATCTAGGTACAATGATTACAGCAGATGGAAGAAGTTCAATAGAAATAAGATGCAGAATAGGACAGGCAAAAACAACATTCAGAAAAATGAAAAATATACTGTGTAATAAGACCTTGTCATTAGAGGTGAGAAAGAGAGTTCTGCAGTGCTATATAACCCCTATACTAACATATGGGTGCGAGTCTTGGACAATAAACAAACTGGAAAGTGGGAGATTAGAGGCAACAGAGATGTGGTTCTACAGAAGAATGCTGAGAATACCATGGACTGCCAAAAAACTAATGTAGAGGTGTTGAATGAGTTAAATGCGAAACGGACCTTAATCAACAATATAAGAAAAAGCAATCTTCTTTTTTTTTGGTCACTTCATGAGACAGGCAGGTTTAGAGAACATAATCACAACAGGCAAGATTGAAGGCACCAGAGACAGAGGGCGACAACGTGAGAAAATATTAGACAGTTTGACAACCTGGCACGGCAAGGACACAACAACGACTTTGATACATAATACTGTGGACAGAGAGCTGTGGAGAGCCATGACCGCATACGCCACCCGGCATGGCCCCTGATGATGATGATGATGATGATGATTGACTTCCCAGTTAGTTACCAATTTTCAAACTACTAAAAGTTTTAATATACACACATGACGTCTGGTTACACATATTTCACGTGGTCGTATATAGATGCGGCTATGTTCACTTCTATCGTGTTTCCTATTTCCTGAATTGTCTCACGGAATATTACAGCTTCCATACGAGAAGTTATCGCCTTATATCAACGATTGGATAACTTACATGCGAGAAGTTAGACCATTACATCAACAATTGGATAACTCTTACATGCGAGAAGTTAGACCATTACATCAACGATTGGATAACTCTTACATGCGAGAAGTTAGCCCCTTACATCAACAATTGGATAACTCTTACGTGCGAGAAGTTAGACCCTTACATCAACAATTGGATAACTATTACATGTGAGAAGTTATCCCCTTACATCAACAATTGGAGAACTCTTACATGCGAGAGGTTAGCCCCTTACATCAACAATTGGAGAACTCTTACATGCGAGAAGTTAGTCCCTTACATTAACATTTGGATAACTCTTACTTGCAAGAAGTTAGACTCTTAAATCAACGATTGATAACTCTTACTTGCGAGAAGTTAGACCCTTACATCAACGATTGATAACTCTTACATGCGAGAAGTTAGCCCCTTACATCAACAATTGGATAACTCTTACATGCGAGAAGTTAGACCCTTACATCAACTATTGATAACTCTTATATGCGAGAAGTTAGACCCTTACATCAACGATTGATAACTCTTACATGTGATTATGTAAATCCAGGAATAGGGTAATAAAGTTTTGCTAATAACTAGAGGCATACATAACACACACAAATCGACGTATTGACCACAAGGCCTTTATCAAGACAAAAATTGAAACAAAATTAAAACAGAAAACAGAAAACGAACAGTAAGGACATGGACAATCACATTGTCATATGTAATATAGGTAGACCGGAAGAGGTGAAATGACACCGGATAAGGAAAATACAAAAATGACTAGAAACATGTGACACGAAACAAACAGAAACTATGGATCAACTGGAATCATAAATGAGACAGGCGCTCATTAATGACATCAGGTTTAAGAGTGCCATATTGGTAAATGTAGCGGTTCTCAAGCACCAGACGGGTCCGTTCGTCAGAGAAGCATGACTTAATGGTCGTAACCTGAATGTCCTGAGCACCCCGATGGCCCGCGCCATTGAAATTGACGTCTTCAGAAAAACCCGAATTACTTGTTATGCTATACAGATGTTCACAGAATCGGTCTGCGAGCCTCCTTCCAATTTCGCCTGTATATGTCATGGCGCAACGCTTGTATATGATGGCATAGATGACGTTGCGGGACACACATATGAAGCTCTCCTCAATGATGAATGGCTTTGGGGTGACATGTGGTGACAAAATGGCATATGATTATGTAGCTCCTTACATCAAGATTGGATGAATTGTCTCACAGAATATTAGAACTTCCACGCGAGAAGTTATCGCCTTACATCAACGATTGGACAACTCTCAAACGGAAGTTAAAGTACAATTACCATTACTTTAAATAATTAGGGAGCCGCGTTAGCGCAGTGACTAGCGCACTGGCTTCGCATATGAGTGGTCATGGGTTCATTTCCCAGTTGAGGCGGAAATGTTTTCAGATCGCAACGGCTCCCAAGTCGACCCAGCCTTAAATGGGTACCGGATTAATCCGGGAAGTAAATACTGCGAGGGAGAGGAGATGGCTACCGCCCTCATTTGCAGAGCGTGTGAAATATGAGATCGCTAACATCTCACACCCCTACGGCATTAATAAATGCTATGGGTTACTTTACTTTACTTACTTACTTACTATAAATAAAGATGTCCATTCATACATTCATTCTTGATAAGAACCAGAACGACATGCATTATGTACTTGAAAAACAGTTACAGAGTGTACACAAGCAGCTCAATTGATACAAATTTGCCATGCTATGGCACTAGTTTGATATTCATACTGTAGTATCAACCAACAGAAGTACAGTACCGTATATGGGAGAGCTGTTCAGATGGTGATCTAATGCATACATTGAAAATCCTAAACAAAATCTGATATTGCCCGCCTGAAGTCTATGTAGGACAATGCAATGTAATATTATGCAGAACAAACATCATGCACTGAGCTTTATATACGTTTTCACTAAATGGAAAAATGGGGAGGTTAATCTACAGCAAAAGCTAATCACATCGTTTTTGAGATTTGTTTATATTTTCTTGTTTAGAAATCCGTTACGGGATAGGTAGGGATATCTTATCCCCTTGTTTACTTCCCAGTATGGTACTTCAGTAACCTCCCACGTAGAAGATCGCTTGATCTAATTTCCTACAGGGAGGGATGTTTCAACCCCTCCTTTTGATGATTCATTAAAAACACTAAAAGGGCTTTTAGCTCTTCAGATTTTTACGAACACTAAAATGCCAAACTATGAATTCTAGAAAAAAAGTAAGTTGTCGCCATCCAACTTAACAATTTACCAGGCAACATTTAACTACCTATTGAAACCATTCAACTATTACCATAATCTTGTTCTTACATAACAGTTCACAACAGTATGTAAATGTAACTGTTATTATCTGTTGGAACACGTTCCAGCATTTTTGATGTGACATCATCACCATTTAATGTAACCTTACCGCTGATTCATTATGAGCAATAATTATCCTCAACATTTGTGAGAGCAGTGACTCAATAATTCGAGATTTGCTTTAAATTGGATAATAATAGTAGAAATAGATGACGCTAAATGTCATTATACATGCTGTAAATATTTAATAGCGGGGAGATTGAAAGATATTGAAGATAATGACAAAAAACAACACAAGAAAGCTGAACAATCATTCAGAAGACAAATATAAACAAAACTTGCACATTCAGGAATCACACAAAAGCAACAGAAAGTGTGTTATTTAGATAAGCCATAAACCGTGACCGGTATAGAAGACATGGTAGCGAAAATTGTCACGTGACTGGACAGTCTGTCTTTGGTAAACAACATATACGGTTCTGTAAGCATTGTTAGTACCAGATTAAACTCGTAGATTCCGCTGAAGACGGATGTGTCGGGCCATTGGCGCAAATAAAACGGCGACATAACGCATTTTCATTCTCTGGACTACATCCTGCTGGAAATCTAGTAGGACAGAACCATGGTCCTGCTACAAGAGAATTCAGCAGGAGTTTTAGAATGTACGCTGAAGAAGAAGAAGAAACGCGTAGATTAAACTTAATTTGTTATGGTCATCATCATCAGGTGCCATGCTGGCTGGCGTAGGCGGTCATGGCTCTCCACAGCTCTCTGTCCACAGTATTATGTATCAAGATCGTTGTTGGTTCCTTGCCGTGCCAGGTTGTCGCCCTCTGTCTCTGTTGCCTTCAATTTTGCATGTTGTGACTATGTTCTCCAAACCTGCCTGTCTCATGAAGTGGCCAAAAAATGAAGATTGCCTTTTCTTATATTATTGATAAAGGTCTGTTTCACATTTGACTCTTTCAACACCTCTACATTAGTTTTTCTGGCAGTCCATGGTATTCTCAGCATTCTTCTGTAGAACAACATCTCTATTGCCTCTAATTTCCCACTTTCCAGTTTGTTTATTGTCCAAGACTTGTTTATTGACAAGGTTATATAGCACTGCAGAACTTTCTCACCTCTAATGACAAGGTCATATTACACAATATATTGTTATGATACCTTTAAGAAATTATATTTAATTTCTTCTAAATTATCCGAATAATATATATCACAATAGTATTATACGAGAAATGAAGCAAATATGCCTCTGATGTGTGTTGTGTTTCTAGCTGCAAATCTAACTGATAAAAAAACCAACGTTTATGTAACTATTTAAATTACACTCGGATATTGAGCTTAGAGAAAAGTGGATTACATGTATCCCACAAAAGAACTGGACACAGACTAAATCAAGTGTGTTATGTAGCAAGCATTTTCTGTCAACTGGACATTCATTCATACAAAAATGGTGTTGAACATGTAATTCCACGACTGAAACCTGCTTTACAAAAGAAGGTCTATCTTGCCTTGACACTAAGTTTAACTTGCCCTTGAGTCTTGATTAGAAAACTTGTCTCACAGCACGTGGGGCATTCCCATAAGTTCTCCGCCCTCTGTTCCAGCAGCCATTCGACTCGATGGTGTTTCAAGTGCAATGTCGCCGAAACAGACGTCGACATCCGGGCACAACTCTGGCCCTTGCGACAGGTTTCTTTGTTGTTCCGCCCACCCACGCGGTGCCGTTACTAGTTCAAGCACAACGTCGTCCTGTCGGAACAATATGGTAACTGTTATCGAAGGTTACGACTACTAACTTGCCCTACAATATGTAAGGAGTACAATATAGCATCTCTACGTATGTATGGCAATAATGACACCGGCAATTCTATCGAAATCATCTTTAGATCACCATCATGTGGTATGTAGTAAATGTGAAAATTAAATTCATTGGAAATAGAACATTAAACCCATTCTCAAATCCTATAACGTCTAATAGAGACAAGGTACGTTATCTGGAACCGTTTGTTGAATGGCTAATAAACGGACACAGAATGCCTGGCTCTATAGGAAAACTAACCCAAGAAACATATCGTGCCTTACTTCATTCAGCAAGCACGATGATTGAAATGATAAAATGTCTATTTGCAACTACAGAAGCCAGTTTCGTACTTCTTGGAAATCTTCAAACCGACAACGTAGAATGTCGGTTTGGTGAAAATCGCTAATTATCATGATTTAATTATCCGGTCTCTGTGCAGCAAGTTCTAGATGCGGACAAAAAAAACTGACAATTTATTCAGTATTGAACATGTCTACTTCAACTTACGGAGATGCGTGACCTTTCGGAGTTTCTCTGTGCCGGTGATGGTGAAGCTATCGGTGACATCATGACTGACGATGTGAAGTCTGATGCTAGTAAAGTTTTCTTTCACATGAATATTCATGAATGTGCATTACTTGCTTCACAGGGTACCTAGACATCAGTACCTTTTATATATATATATATATATATAAATATGCTGGAGTACAAAAGACTATAGCAAAATTTAGAAGTAGACACATCGGTACACTACAAACCGATTTTGCCCATAGCTTACTTCTGTACACCTCTTCTCATCCCTCTGCCTATTGCCATTCCCTTCCATTCTACCAACTTCTTCATCTCCGGCGCGTGTGTAGTTGCTAGGACGACTTCGTCGAGAAATCCTACAAGATAACAGCTTTCGTCCGTTGTCGCCTATACCCCGAGAGAGTCCTCAGGTCTGCCCTTCTTCAAGTGTGCAGTCTCTCCCGTCAGGTCACCCTCTTGAACACTCGGAAGTCTTCCTCATCTGCCAGGGTCAAGCTCGTTTTCACTTTCCAACAACATAGCGCTGACGTTCGTCATCTTCCTCTTCTCCAGTCTGATCCCACGACGCGAGAAGCTTTCTGTGTTCATCTTGTTGTTTACAGACGTGACAAAAACCTCAGGGATCTACTGGTCCGGAGTCACCTCCAGCCTGACTTTCCTAATCATTTCGGCACCACCAGCAGCAAATACTAAATCTGTGTCTATGTCACCCAAAACCGGCCCGTCGCATTCCCTAAAGTCAACTTCACCATTGAGGAGAGCTTCACATGTCTTCATATGCAAGCGTTGCTCCATGGCATATATAGGTGAAACTGGAAGGAGGGTCGCAGGTCGATTCTGTGAACATCTGTATAGCATCAAAAACCATTTGGGTTATCCTGTAGACGTCCACTTCAATGGTACAGACCATCGGGGTGCTCAGGACATTCAACTTACGCCCATTAAGTCGTGCTTCTCTGACGACCGGACCCGTCTGGCGCTTGATAACTACTACATTTACCAATATAGCACTCTTAAACCTGACGTCATCAATGAACGTCTGTCTCATGTATTATTTTAATTGTTCCATAATTTCTGTTTGTTTCGTGTCACATGTATTTAGTCATTTTTGTATATTCCATGTCCGGTGTTATTTCACTTCTTCCGGTCACTCCACATTACACATGCCTAAGTGAACGTTCATATTCCTTACTGTTTGTTTTCTGTTGTATATTTTAATTTTGCTCTAATTTTTGTCTTAATAAAGGCCTTTTAGTCGAAACATCGATTTGTGTGTGTTAGTATGCGTGTCTTTAGTGATTAGCAAAACTTCCTTACCCTATTCCTGGATTTACCTGTGATATTTATATGCAGGTCTGAGTAGTCTTACAATGTATGTGCGTGTGTTGAGACTACAGTTTCTGATTATATATAAATATATTTGTGAATACTTCATTTACTGATTATAATAAAAGACACAGTTACACGTCGGACTAAGTAATTGTACACTGTTAGACGTTGAGTGATTATACAGATAGTCTATATATCTGTGAATCCGTTTGTGGGTAGTTCATTTTGGCTTATAATAAAGCACACATTTACATGCAAGTAGTTTCTACACTGTTACTGTATTCTAGTATTTTGCTGCGATTAATTATTATTTCAATAGCTCCCTTTAGTCAGTGACATGAGTTCGCATGTACGCGATTGCCTTCTTTCGTGACGTCCCTATCGGAAACACACCCTGCGAACATTCTCTTTATTACCGACGTTCACGAGTAACCCATGACATAACGCATTCCGTTGTGCTGGACTACATTCTGATAATCAGCAGGATATTGAAAGCGAACCGAAAAAAAAAAACATCTAGCTCCATTCATGTTTGCTCTTTTCATATTTGTTCTTAAATTCCTTTAACAATTTACATTGTGGTCAATACATTGTTCTACTCATGTTTTAACAGCATTGGTAACTTTATTTTGGTTTCATAAAGTATGTCCAGCTTCAAAGATAAACTGAAGAGAATCAAAATAAATAGCTGAATTTGGTTATAAGCAAGTGAACTGAGAAAACTTCATTGCAGTAGGAAATATATGGAAATAAACGAAGTTACATTGAATACAAAATTAATTATATTTAACTCAAAAGTCAAATCGGAGCTGTAGTATGGATCAGAAACTTGGAGCACAACGAAAGGAACAGCCAGAAAACTAGCAACCTTCATTACTGGCTTCCTGTGTAGAATATAAGGTTTGAAATGGTATAAGACCTAATAAAAAAAATTTAATCTGAAAATGCGTAGAGGTTTGACTTCATTGTACTCGGTTTACCTCGTGTACTCCGCCCCTCTCAACCTAGCGGTACGTCACTTGGTGAGAGTACTACTCATATAACGTACTCTGTAGCTTCAAGCAATAATCCCCAGTATCTCCACACACAAACTTCAAGCAATAATCCCCAGTATCTTCACACACAAACTTCAAACAATAATCCCTAGTAATTTCCACACACAAACTTCAAGCAATAATCCCTAGTATCTTCACACACAAACTTCAAGCAATAATCCCCAGTATCTTCACACACAAACTTCAAGCAATAATCCCCAGTATCTTTACACACAAACTTCAAGCAATAATCCCCAGTATCTCCACACACAAACTTCAAGCAATAATCCCCAGTATCTCCACACACAAACTTCAAGCAATAATCCCCAGTATGTCCACACACAAAACTCAATTTATAAACTAAATGATGCGAGCCTGATTCGAAACCGCGACTTCTTGAGCACAATACGAACGGCCTAACCACGCCAGGGAATTAATTAAATAACTAAACAAACCCCAGAACTAAGGAAGCGGCGCTGGAGATGCGTAGAACATATATTAAGAAGACCAACGGAAAGCATTGTAAGACAGACATTGTTCAGGAACCCATAAGGAAATAGGAAGACCAAGAAATACAAGGAGAAAAAGAATTAGATCACAGGCTTGGTTCCCAAACAAGGAATAGGAAAGAGCAATAGCTAAAGATATTACATTATGGAAGAGATTTGTTAAGAAACAAAGGTTTGGTAAAACATGGGAAGAGCTTGAAGCAATAGTTAAAGATATTACAAGATGGGGGAGATTTGTTGAGAAACAAAGGTTTGGTAAAACATGGGAAGAGCTTGAAGCAATAGCTAAAGATATAACATTATGGAGGAGATTTGTTGAGAAACAAAGGTTTGGTAAAGCATGGGAAGAGCTTGAAGCAATAGCTAAAGATATTACAAGATAGAGGAGATTTGTTGAGAAACAAAGGTTTGGTAAAACATGGGAAGAGCTTGAAGCAATAGCTAAAGATATAACATTATGGAGGAGATTTGTTGAGAAACAAAAGTTTGGTAAAGCATGGGAAGAGCTTGAAGCAATAGCTAAAGATATTACAAGATAGAGGAGATTTGTTGAGAAACAAAGGTTTGGTAAAACATGGGAAGAGCTTGAAGCAATAGCTAAAGATATAACAAGATGGAGGAGATTTGTTGAGAAACAAAGGTTTGGTAAAACATGGGAAGAGCTTGAAGCAATAGCTAAAGATATAACATTATGGAGGAGATCTGTTGGGGAACCATACTCCGCGAGGAGCTAAAAGGTGTATATAGATAAATATCTGAACAGAAGCGACACTAAAATATGTCGATTATCAAAAGATTATCACAAGAGTATAGGACGCCTATATTGTTTACCATTTACTATAGACCGGAGGTGGGCAACATTCAGATTAGTCAGGACGGATGAAGCCACACCTGGCGACTAGAACATACAACAAGTTTGTTTATGAATCCCGTTGTCAAAATTAACGACACAGATCAACTTTACAGATTTAGGTTTATGTCGCATTCCATATCAATCATTAAAATGTTCCCAACGACATTTCAAGTTTATTGTGTTCGCTCTGAGAACATGTTGAACTCGCCACATCACGTTTCACTCAAACATGACCTGTTTATATTCACTTAGTCCTATGGTTTACTACTTGCCTGCGATAGCCTGCGATGCGATATTTTGTGAGTTCTGTCGTGAGTACTCCAGCAAACAACTGTGTACAGACAATAAATATGAAATGAAAATGATTTTTTTCATTATTTTCGTGTGTTTCTTTGGTCGGCATTGACTTGTTTCAACATGGGACTCCAAATATATAAATAGTACCCAATGAAAATCGCGATAACAATCAAAAACATAACGAATGAAGGCGTTAACTTTCTATACAGAGTTCGTTACTGTCGGCGGTCTGCGCTCCTCTTGCCAGCAGTGCATAATTTTAAATCAACCTGTAAAATAGCCTGTCATCAGGCAGTAAAATGGCCTAACATCAGCCAGTGAAATGGCCTGGCATCAGCCAGTGAAATGACCTGGCATCAGCCAGTGAAATGACCTGGCATCAGCCAGTAAAATGGCCTGGCATCAGCCAGTGAAATGGTCTGGCATCCGCCAGTGAAATGGTCTGGCATCGGCCAGTGAAATGGTCTGGCATCAGCCAGTAAAATGGTCTGGCATCAGCCAGTGAAATGGCCTGGCATCAGCCAGTGAAATGGCCTGGCATCAGTCAGTGAAATGGTCTGGCATCAGCCAGTGAAATAGTCTGGCATCAGCCAGTGAAATAGCCTGGCATCAGCCAGTGAAATTATATAGATAGTGAAATCAGCCAGTGAAATGGCCTGGCATCAGCCAGTGAAATGGTCTGGCGTCAGCCAGTGAAATGGTCTGGCATCAGCCAGTAAAATGGTCTGGCATCAGCGAGTGAAATGGCCTGGCATCAGCCAGTAAAATGGTCTGGCATCAGCGAGTGAAATGGCCTGGCATCAGTCAGCGAAATGGTCTGGCATCATCCAGTAAAATGGCCTGGCATCAGACAGTAAAATGGTCTGGCATCATCTAGTAAAATTGCCTGGCATCAGACTGTAAAATGGTCTGGCATCATCTAGTAAAATGGTCTGGCATCATCTAGTAAAATGGCCTGGCTGGTCGTATTTGTTAGACGGGTTGTATTTTGTCCTATCATGCTCTAGACCAGTGTTTCCCAACGTGGGAATTTTCCCACAGGGGAGCAATTTGATTGTTATGGGGGGTGCGGCAATTCGAATACAAACATTTTGGGAATAATTCAATCTTCCAATATAAAAAATGTGTATATGCACGCCCCACAGGGGGAACATTTGATTGTTCAGGGGGAGGGGGCAATTCGAATACAAAAATGTTGGGAATAATTCAATCTTCCAATATAAAAAATATATGTATATGTTACATACGGGGGGGGGGGGCCATCAGAATTTTAGAAAGATTTATGTGGGGCATGATGAACAAAATAAGGTTGGGAAACACTGCAGATCAAGAGACCACTACTCTGATACTTACTACACACGATATATGATCGGCTTCTTCATCACATGCAGCACGTGTATTAACGTTCCCACTCACGATTAGTATCATATCAGAATCTGAGCCAAACCCAAGTCTACAAACTCAATTACAACTCGCTAGAGTGGACAAAGTGGGCGAAAATTATTCAGTAATGGACGCTGTGGCGTCATAACATCATTACTATGAGCAGATCGGCGACGATAGTGCTAGGTTGGGAAATAGCTCTTTCGATAAATTCATGTGTCACTACGTGTACTATATTGGAGTAAACTAAAGCAAGTCCATGTCATGGATAGTCCTGCGTGCAGATCACAAATACAGGGTAAACCATACTTTTGAAATGTACACAAAAATTACCAGCTACGCACAGAACACAAATTGACAACTGATAAGTCGCATCGAATAAAATAAATAACACTGGGATCTGCGCATATTATGAAAAATTTGATTATATAGACTCTGTTCACTCTAAGAATGAAGTGGTTCAAAACACGCCCCCACATTACTTCGCGACAACAGGTTTGTTTGTTTGTTTTGCGTTCGCTCCATTGTAACCATCACGGATATCCGTGCGATTTCCGCCGGGAGCGTGATTACGTTGTGCCACCGTTATGCGCCTTGTAGGCCTAGCACATCCGATTTCGGCATGCCTTGACAATTCGGGTGGGCTACCCTTAGCCTGTGACAGCCTCTATATCTGTCTCCAGGCACGCGTAGTGGCGACTCTTCGCCCAGACGATTTTTGCTCTCGTCTGACTCGCACGAGGTGTTCCACTGTCTATGAACTTGCCTCGTGTAATTGGACGTGCTGTGCCTGTGCCCATTGGGTACTGAACCGTTTCTCATCCGTGAGCCTGGTTCCTTAAGGGGAAGAACTCAACAGAGGAGTTGGACCATGGCTCTTTCGCCCTCTTAGCCGAGGTGTCGTTCACCGACATCGTGTACCCCTTGTCCAAGTTCGAGTCTCACACCACGCGTTTGAGAGCAAGGCGTTCTCGAGCTGAGCGTCCTTGTCCCAATAGCGCCTGAGCCCATCAGGTACTGAACCCTTTCTCTCTTCAAGTGTATTTCCGGTGTAGGAAAACCTGACAGTAGAGTTGGGCAAGGGCTAAATCGTTGTCCCCTTTGTGCCTGAGCCCATCGGGTACGGAACCCTTTCTCTCTGCAAGTGTACTTCCGGTATAGGAAACCTTGACAGTAGAGTTGGGCCAGGACTACCATCGTTGTCCCTTTCTTGCCTAAGCCCATCGGGTACAGAACCCTTTCTCTTCGCGAGCATATTTCCGGTTTAGGAAGGCTCAACATTAGAGTTGGATTAGGTCTTCTTGCTTTACCAAACGCCAATGACTGGGTCTGGGTCTCTGTCTGTAAGGAACACAGGTAACTAGAAGCTCGTCTCGAGCTGACGGAGCTTGTAGTTCCCCTTTCCTAGGGACTTTTCACTTTCTATTTACAGTTCGCGCTGCCCTCTAGCGCTGTTCTGCCCTTTCATTGTTTCATTGTACTCGGTATTAAATCTTTTTGTCTCTCGCCATGCATGTACCTTTACGTGCATTTTACATTGGCCGCCCATCCAATGTTCGGACTGGACTGACTAGCTTCACTGTATGTAGACAGTGTCGCTATATGTGGTGATGCTGGTGGTGTCGGAGATATTGTCTGTCTCTTGTGCAGTCAAATCTCTTTCCATCTGCTACCTCCACGATCCCCAAATGGTTTGGCCAGAATCAGCTCGAGCTGCTGTATTTCTGTTTCCATGGTGCACCGCGTGGAGGTACATTTGGGATCTTCGTTATCTGCTAACCCTGGGTCCGCCTAGAACAATGCGTTCCCTTTGCATCCCGCGATAACAGGTGATTTTTAAACAGCTGATGACATGTAAAAACATTTAAACAACATTTTAAAAACCATTTAAAAACAATATTATTATATTTGCCACTTAATTGATTAATGCGTTATGCGTCCAACAACCAACCAGAAGCACTGACCCACTTCATTCTTAGAGTGAACAGAGTATAGTAGAGAGGGGAAAAGTTACGGACACGAAGTGGGTGGAAGGAACAACAAAGAAACCTGTCGCAAGGGCCAGAGTTGTGCCCTGATGTCGACGTCTGTTTCGGCGGCATTAGACTCGAAACACCATCTAGTTGGATGGATGCTGGAACAGAGGGCGGAGCACTTATGGGAATGCCCTACGTGCTGTGAGGCCAGTTTCTAATCAAGAATTCTTAGAGTGAACAGAGTATAGTGGAGAGGGAAAAACAAAGATCGTCATCACCAAACCCATAACCCGTCAGTGTCGTATGCGTGCCACTCTAGAAACAACACAAACATTTCGCCAAGTCTCTCTGTTGTCTACGAGAGTATGGAGAATCTTAATCCTGTCCACTCTTCAATATTGTTAATCCATACTTTCCTAGGGCTTTCTCTTCTTCTTTCGCAAAACAAAAGTACACAATTATGAACAGTCTGAGATACACAATTATGAACAGTCTGAGATACACAATTATGAACAGTCTGAGATACACAATTATGAACAGTCTGAGATACACAATTATGAACAGTCTGAGATACACAATTATGAACAGTCTGAGATACACAATTATGAACAGTCTGAGATAAACAATTATGAACAGTCTGAGATACACAATTATGAACAGTCTGAGATAAACAATTATGAACAGTCTGAAATACACAATTATGAACAATTTCAGTGAGATAAACAATTATGAACAGTCTGAGATACACAATTATGAACAATTTCAGTGAGATAAACAATTATGAACAGTCTGAGATACACAATTATGAACAGTCTGAGATAAACAATTATGAACAGTCTGAGATACACAATTATTAACAATTTCAGTGAGATAAACAATTATGAACAGTCTGAGATACACAATTATGAACAATTTCAGTGAGATAAACAATTATGAACAGTCTGAGATACACAATTATGAACAGTCTGAGATACACAATTATGAACAATTTCAGTGAGATAAACAATTATGAACAGTCTGAGATACACAATTATGAACAATCTGAGATACACAATTATGAACAGTCTGAGATACACAATTATGAACAGTCTGAGATACACAATTATGAACAGTCTGAGATACACAATTATGAACAGTCTGAGATAAACAATTATGAACAGTCTGAGATACACTATTATGAACAATTTCAGTGAGATAAACAATTATGAACAATCTGAGATACACAATTATGAACAGTCTGAGATACACAATTATGAACAGTCTGAGATAAACAATTATGAACAGTCTGAGATACACAATTATTAACAATTTCAGTGAGATAAACAATTATGAACAGTCTGAGATACACAATTATGAACAGTCTGAGATAAACAATTATGAACAGTCTGAGATACACAATTATGAACAGTCTGAGATACACAATTATGAACAGTCTGAGATACACAATTATGAACAGTCTGATATACACAACAATGTTACCGTACTAAAGTACAAATTTTAATAATGTAAAAACATAAAAAGAATAAATATGCTTACAAAATATAACATAAACCAACTCAATGAATATTGTGATTCTGAAGTCGCCATCACATACACACAATGTCTAGACAAGGAAATAAATACAAAATTGACGACCTCCTGAAGAAAATGGAACAGCTTGATAGTTATTAGACAGTTATAAAAATCATTAATTAATTCCATAAAGCTGAGAGTTTGTCAATTTAAATGAGTATTTTTGTGTAAAGAAATGTGACTGAATCTCTGATATGTTTGTCAAATTATTGATAACTAATTATGTCAATATTTCCTAAAGCAAGCACAGAAAATGACGATCGATGAGATCAATGATGGCGTCGCTGAAACGAAGGTTCGGGAGTTGAAGCTGAGTTATTTACTTTCAAGTCATTCAGACTGCAACGTGAGGGGTAAAGTGACTTGTAATAGATATACAATATAAGATAACATTTGAAGGATAGTACTAGGAATATTGAATAGAATTTTCAGCATTAACACAAAGATTAGAATTATAAATACATCAATTATTGTACATTAATATATGGCTCAGAAACATGGATCATTAACAAACTACTAGAAGATAGAATTGATGCCTTTGAGTTGTTGATATATAGAGGAATAAGGACAATCTCATGGAAAGAGAAACAAAAAACCAACAAAGAAGAATGACAATTCTTCGTATAAAAAAAGAGCTATTAAAGAAAAGAAAAATCAAAGTATTTTGGACATATTAGTTGAAGACCTTAATGCGTTCCATAAATTATGTCAATAATTAGTGGGGGTAGGGGGATGTATGAAAAAGTTTGACAGCTGTTGACAATGAAGAGATTTCATAGGGAGAGAGAGGGGGGGTAGCATATTTTCCATTTGGTTGTAAGCACAAAAAAGCAAAAGTAAAGCAAGTGTAATTGTAAGCCATATAAAACATACGAAAAACAGATTTAGTTGTAACAACACACATAAAAGAGATGTAATTGTAAACACAGTAAATGCAAATGTAATTTCAATTGCAGGAAGTAAAAGAAGTGTAACTGTAAGCATTAAAAGAAAAAGAAATGTTCTTTGTAAGGTGAGAAAATAAAAGAAATATAATTGTAAACACAGAAAGCACAAGAAAAGCTGATGTAATTGTAAGAATACAAAGTACATTAAAATGTAAGAATAACACAGACAATATAATTAGTCCACAGCAAACACAAAATATTCTCTTAAACTTTTGTTACGCTTTCCTTTTACGGTCTATACAGAGGATTTTAGTAATAATGGTTGCTTTGTCATAGCTATTTCCGTGATGTACAGGATATATTTTTGTATTTTAACTTTTACAGCTAAAAGTCCAGTCACTACTGTGATTTTAACCCAAGCTTTCACATTGTCAGAGAGGCTTTCATGCAACTTGGCCACTTGTTTCACCCAGAAAATATAAGTTGAACAAATGTAATGATAAACATTGAAAATATATGAAGATCAAATGTAAGGGTAAACAAAATAAATATAAGCTGAACAAATGTTAAGAACAAACAAGAAAAATAGGTACTTGGATGTTATGTGTAATAAATACATAGAAAATGTTCCAACATGGTTTCCATAAAAAAATGTAGGTGACCTGATGGATGAAATGCATGTTGTTGGCAACTATGTTTTTGTTTCTCTATTAATCCTAGTAATTATTTAGTCATTAAATGTAGCTATTGATGGTGCAGTCATGTAGCTATTGATGGTGCAGTCATGTAGCTATTGATGGTTCAGTCATGTAGCTATTGATGGTGCAGTCATGTAGCTATTGATGGTGCAGTCATGTAGCTATTGATGGTGCAGTCATGTAGCTATTGATGGTGCAATCATGTAGCTATTGATGGTGCAGTCATGTAGCTATTGATGGTGCATGTGTAGTTTCTTATGAGATGCTAATGCTACCCTGACCCTTTGATGGTGTATGTGTTCATGTTACTATAAAATTTCTGGAATAATCTCACTTGTGTGTTGCTTGGCCTGAAAATTGGAGCAAAGAATAGCAACACGGTTGTCTGCCATGCATGTTGCAAAAGGCAACTAAAGAGACTTCTGGTGTGGGATTGGCTGACCAATCCCATAAAGGGTTAAGTCATGCAGAAGTTAATCAGATGTGTCTTGCTAAAAGGCTAAGAATTTGCAGTTAAACTATAAACCATAACACAATGCATAAGACTACACCTTGCTAATCTGCAGGAGTTTAAGAATAGAGAAGACATGAATAATTTGTATGCAATCAAATCCCATTATAACAGCTTTGTCTGGACTGACAAAATATGCTTGTAAAAATTGAAATTTGTTATATAGGCCTACAGTACAAACAATAAAACAATTAATATATTTGGCAATTTGAAGTGTTTTTCAATCTATCTATATCTATACTCTGTGGTCATTGTTTGCCTTTCCATATAAGGGGTAGAAGAGTTCTCTGGCAATGGACTTCTTGTGTGCTATTTGTAAGCTTGTTCCCATGTCCTCTTTGATTTCTGTGATCCATCTTTTACATGTTCTACCTCTGGCTTTATAGCCATGATGTCTATTTGTCATGGCCATCTGTGGCATGCTGTCTGTTGGTTGTCTGAAAGTGCGTAAAAACCACTTGATCTGTTAGTCTTTTGATGTGTTCCAATATTGGTATATTTTTGGTTATCTGTCTGATGTTATTGTTTCTAATTCTATCTCTTGATAACAATCTGAGTATTCTTCATAGACATGTCATTTCTGATGTCACTATTTTTCATTTGTCTTGTTGTGTAATTGTCCAGGAAAAGTGTTATTAAATATGTGAATTTGTACTAAAAGGATGTGCTTTTGATGGATTACAGTGTATTTAACTAACACTACACATATTTATCAAGTACTGACATCATCTAGGAAATTTCCCTTGTCATCTACAGCAACCAGTTGGAACATTTTATATAATTTGAATACACATCCCTTCCTATCACAAAGGGAAATATAAGCAGCACAAACACTGAAAAATGTAAGTACAAAAAAATGGTAGAGTATAAATATAAAATGTAATACAATAGGATAATGTATAGAGAAATATCAAATATATAATATATATTTATGAAATACCTGAACGATCGCGTCTGACCTCATAACTTATGCAGCAGCATGTAACAAAACAATCTGTGCTTAGATATAGTTGTTAGGATTGTTCGTTTGAATATTTTGTGATTTTTAGCAGCTAAAACAATTAAAAGACAGAATGACATCTTCACACACTTAACACAATCATAAACAGATTCAAGAAAGAACAGATACAGTCAGTTTCTCATTATACCAGCGGCGAAAACATACCAGAAAAACATCCAAATTTAAACTAGAATGCTCAACATTCAATGAGAACCTCAGCCATCTTTGACTTCATGGTAACAAGGTTATTTGTGTGTACAGTATTACTCAGCAGTGTTATCTTGTAATGTTGTGGGTATATGCAAGCTTCAACAGATCATTTAGCAAATTGAGCTGTTAGCATTTCTCTGCAACAAGACTACTAATGACATGTCTAATATATCATGTTAGCATTTCATTGTGACAAGACTACTAATGGCATGTCTAATATATCATGTTAGCATTTCATTGTGACAAGACTACTAATGACATGTCTAATATATCATGTTAGCATTTCATTGTGACAAGACTACTAATGGCATGTCTAATATATCATGTTAGCATTTCATTGTGACAAGACTACTAATGACATGTCTAATATATCATGTTAGCATTTCTCTGCAACAAGACTACTAATGACATGTCTAATATATCATGTTAGCATTTCTCTGCAACAAGAATACTAATGACATTTAATATATCATGTTAGCATTTCATTGTGACAAGACATTAGAGATCAGAAATAATATAGATGTGCAACTGTGACAATACATTGGATTATCCAGTCATCTGAACACACAACAGAGAGAAACAACAACAACAACACCACAAGTCTGAGATTGCTGTCATCATCACCTGCAATGGAGAGCTACTGTTTTTATAAAGCAGAATCTATATAGTGTACATACACTTCATCACACATTTTTACAATAACATCTGTACAGAAATCCTTATAGAAAATTGTGGAAGAGAAATACTAACATGATATATTAGTAATGTCATTAGTAGAGCTGGTAACATGATATATTAGTAATGTCATTAGTAGAACTGATAACATGATATATTAGTAATGTCATTAGTAGAGCTGGTAACATGATATATTAGTAATGTCATTAGTAGAACTGATAACATGATATATTAGTAATGTCATTAGTAGAACTGATAACATGATATATTAGTAATGTCATTAGTAGAACTGATAACATTATATATTAGTAATGTCATTAGTAGAGCTGGTAACATGATATATTAGTAATGTCATTAGTAGAACAATGCTAAGATTCTCATCTTCATGCTAAGAAACAATGGTGGGACTTATTGAACAACTCAGTTGTCCAGAGCATTACATGGATATACTACCCTGGTCATGCAGGGGTCAGAGGAAACGAGAGAGCAGACTTATTGTCAGGCAATGCTGCAATAGACGGCACATTGCTGAGAAGAGATGAAGCAGATTTAATAAAGGCAGTAATAAATTCATTTCAAGATGCGGATGTCAATGAGCTTGAGAACGTACACATACAGAGAATGTTAGAAATGGGAGTTTTCAGAGGTGAGGGGAGGAAAAGTAAATTTTTTGGAAAGTCCCGAAGATCACACAATCAACACCTGACCAGAACTATGAGTCTACATACACTGGGATGGCTGCTGGAGCAGAGGGCGGAGCACTTATGGGAATGTCCTGCATGCTGTGAAGCCAGTTTCTAATCAAGAATCAAGATAACTGAAATTCATAAAATTGATGTTAACAAATGGTTATCATCGAATGTGACGGAAGCACAACAATAGTGGATAGACTGAAGTGGAGTTTGGATATGCCATTATCAACTTTATATTGTTCCAGGCTTTTCTTGACAAGCTACCACACTTGGTGACCACACAGCATTTTTTGTTCAAATTCGAATTTATTCATCAAGGGAGAGATTTATAGTTACTGTGGAAGACATTGTCCAAAAGAATAATATTATTTGAACTAAAGTGCTACAGTAGAGTTCTGAGAATCCCACAGAAAACAAAGAAAACAAATTAGGTGGTGCTAAAAACAATCAGCGTCCAAGAGGGCTGGCTTCTGAACACCGTATTAAAGAAAAAGCTAGGGTTTTTTCTGTCACATTAAGAGACATGGTAGTATGGAGAGAGTGATATTGGAGGGGATGATAAAAATTAACAAAGATAAAGACAGACCAAGATGCAGGTGGACAGAAGACATACAGGAATGCCTACACATATCCCTAAAGGAGGCGGAACAACTTGCTCAAGACAGATGAGAATTCAATAGATCCATTAGGAAGACTACATTCTGGAAAGAATATGTCACGTGATGATGATGTGGGTCGCAAGTAGTTGAAGCTAGTAATGACTAAAGTTACAGGTTGTTCAGCGTTATATTTGATACTGTATCAATATTTTGACAAAATAAGACTGTGTCGTTGATGTATATTGATAGTAAGAACAAGTCACACGCTCTTGCTAAGTTGTTAATCAGATCTTGTAGTACACACTCATTATGGGCATCTAGTCTTGCATAATCAATGTACAGAAATTCCCTTATAAGAATGTCAATTGTTTTATGGTAGTTTTCACTTTAAGAAAGTCTAAGTTAAATTTAGAACAATCATATTTTGTACTAATAAAGGCGCCACCTATCAAATTTTCAGGCATAATGTAGAGGTTTCCTAAGTGTGCACCACGGCGCCCCTGGGTGCCGCAAAGAGTCTCAAGGGGCACCGAGGCAGCCTTGCCATATGGAAAAAAAAATTGAAAATAGATTTATTTATAATTATCAGGTCTCTAGTTTTGCTTCATATTAAGGGCACTGCCGGAAATAATCTGAACGTTAAGGGCGCCATGGCTTTAAAAATTTTGGGAACCCCTGGCATAATTTAAATCAACAGAGAAGAAAATCTCAATTATTGTTAGGGCAAGAACACATTCATGCTTAACCCACTCTTGACATCAAAGCTGTCAGGAAAACAACAATCAAACTGGATGACTACCTTCATATTTTCATGAAATGAGTTAATGAGTTGTGATAGCCTTGGATGACATACAATAAACTATAACATATAGAGGAACTCAATGGATTCTACCATCCAGTTGCAGTTTTACATGTTTCAACAAGCAGATCATTTATAAGCATATCCTATTCAGTGATCAACACAATATTTTTTGGCTGTAGTGATAAGCAAATAATATATAGACAAAAATTGGATAAATATTATATAAATTTTTATTATATGGGTGCTTGCTAACATTGAAAAACATTACTTGCTGATTGATGAAGAATGGTGCTCTCTATCAAAATTTAACCCATGGATAATGAAAAGTATGGAAGGGAGAATTGTTGATTTAAAAACCCATAAAATAAAATTAATTTTAAAAAGTCTGTGACATGTAATATATAGATCTGGTAGGTTCCATTCTATATTTTTTTTGGTATCTATCTTAATGTCCGGCTCTGTGGCGAAGTGGTACAGAGCGCGTCTGTGACGGCCAAAGTACCGAGTTCGATCCCAGCCACAGGAAATTGTGCATCCAGAAAGCAATGGCAAACTAATGAACTTATTTATATTACCTAGAAAATCACCACAGCCAACAAAAGCTGGGTTGCTAGCTAAGCCCTGTAAAGGATATGCTACCAATATTTAATTTTTATCTATCTTAATAAAGATCCATTGGTCGAAACGTTTATTAATCTATATATTCTGTATATAGCTATTACTCCAGAAAATAAAATTTAACCCTTGTTATATTTGCGCTCTAATACTCACCATAAGGTGACAACTGTTTTACTGCAGTGTCATGTTCACTCAATATAAAGAAATAAACAAAGAAAAGGGTTAAAATACTCCCTTCACACCCTTTTATCAGTATTCCCACACACAAAAATCATACAAAAGCCTCACCCTCTTCTCTTCCCCTTCCCCCCCCCCCCAAAAAAAACAATTTGTGGTGGAAAGATTTTTTATTTGTGTTTGCAACTTTGTAGACGACCAAAACACCTCAGTTTTCTTATTATGATGCTGTTTAGGGGCCATTCTTCCACCATTAATGTGGAAACACTGCATGCTTGACTTATTTCATATTTCATCACTTTCCATGGTTATCTCACTATCCTACTGTAACATTTCATTTTAAAAGAAACAATTTCTTTTTGACACTCCTTTAATAAGTGTCCATGTTTCACACAGTGATTTGTTACTCGGCATAAATTGGTAGCATGTTCTATTTATTATGTAGCCATCAACCCAGCATTTTTGGCTATAGTGATTTGCTTGGCAGTATTTACGTTCAGTAATTTGCAATTACTTTGTGAATGGTCCGAAAGCACAATTGCTATGGTACCTACCATAGTGTTAGGCAGAGAATGTAATTGTGTAGTGGAAGATGTGTTTTTCATTAAATCTTTTCGTGCCAGGAATTTCTCAGATAAATTGAGGTGACTTGTTTAATTTGTAATATTTGTCTTTAAAATTAGTGCAGTGAATGATAAGAGATTACAGCTTTGATCTAACAAGTGTGAGGTCCACCGTCCAGACTCCCAGTAAGGAGTTTTTTTTTAGTCTTTAGAATTTGCATTACACTGATATACTGTCAGTAAAAATAGTGCTGTGCGTTAAATTTGACATGTTGGGTTCCCTAGTTCCCAATCATTGCTTACAGATCACAACGTGCCTCTGAATCCTTATACAACCGCAGAATAAATATGGCATTAAAAACATGGCAGTTAATATCTGTGATATTGGAAATTAAGTGAGATTTGCTCAATTGCCAGCCTGATGACATCATCTAAAGATTCAGAGATAAACTTTGGAGTGCCACCCTTCAGTTAATCCTACCATAAAAATTGATACTCTGCTCACACAGATGGGGAAGGTAGACACAGAAAATAAAAACACAGATCCTCTAAATTCAAAAAAGCCTAAAGTAGTAAGTACAATGAGATAAAAATACACCTGATACTGGGTGAATAATTAGGACAATAGCATACTACATTTACTACATGAACACTAACTAAATGAGAAAATAAGACTGGAAATAGATACAATAATGTAGGTAAAATACTTTGGAATCATCCCTCATTCCTGGCATAAGCAGAATGAGATACTTGAGGGGGAGGAGGAATTTATAGTTTAAAGACTGTGTGTATCCAGCAAGATTAAGAAAAAACATCAAAATATACATTCTTCATCCTAGACTGGGAGAGATTAAGAAAAACATCAACATACACATTCTTCATCCTAGACTGGGAGAGATTAAGAAAAACATCAACATACACATTCTTCATCCTAGACTGGGAGAGATTAAGAAAAACATCAACATATACATTCTTCATCCTAGACTGGGAGAGATTAAGAAAAACATCAACATACACATTCTTCATCCTAGACTGGGAGAGATTAAGCTGGGTTTGAATAGAGTGTATCATCATTGATTCAGAAAACATAAATTAAATACCCCATCCCCTTCCCCCCACCCAAACACCCCCCCCCCACAGCATCATAGGTTATGAGACTACCTGTCAATAAAACAAATGGTGTAGTACAAGCACCAGTGGACATATATGAAAATTCTTACAAATTACAACAAAGTTTTAGTCATTTCAACATGGCTAAACTATATATTTACAAGAGAACGTTTCACCATCAGTATCAGAAACAATGAAGACCTAAAGCAAATAACAATGAAACGAGAGACATGGAAATCTATGACATCCACCCTATGTGCCAATTTTGGCCCTGAGGAATAACTAACTAACTAAACTATATTAGAGAATTCAAAATACAGCAGAAATATATGTGCTTAATGTGCTAAAATGTGCATTACTAGTGGCATTATTTTACACAACATTCATTCTTATTTATTTGTGTACAACTCTATTAAGATAGAAAAATCAATTTTGAGCACAGGACACCTGCACAAATGTCTGAATTATTAGGTTAGGTCATGTGATGAATGTATTAAATAAAGTAGTGAATTGAAATAAGAAAACGTGAAACAATTTTAAACAGTAACATAAACATACACTGCGAGCAACAGAGAAAACAAGGAGCAGAGAAGAGTGTCAAAATGACAAAACAAAATGCAAGAAGTAACCTTAATGAATTGGGAAATATATTAAAATCAAAGAAGATTAAATTAATTAAAGTACTAAACTCAGAACCTTGAACTCAAATGTTTTTGGATTTTTTTTGGTTCTCAAACTCCCGCTGGATATCACAATTGTCCTACTAGATTTCCACTAGGATGTAGTCCAGACATGTGCTATGTCACTTTTCTATTTGCTCCAATGACCCAAGACATCTGACTACATGGGGACCCAAATATTAAGTATCAGATTGTGTGCATCTGCTATAGAGAGCATAAGACAAATGTGTACATAAAAAATAAAACAGAGATGCACATGGGATCACAAGAATGACTGCTTTCGATAACACAGCAACAAACACTTGTATGATGTGGATTTGTGCTGATACGATTGTTTGTCAAAAACAATGATGGAGGGAAAATTAAACGGTGGAATAAGTAAAGGGGAATGGGCAAAGAAAATCATGAACAGACAACATCAAAGATTGGATATGTCAAGATTTTCTTTAACTCATCCGTATCACTGACTATAGAAATCGCTAGATTATTCTGTGTTAATCCATACAATATGGTACCCCCATGATCCTGAGGGATTATGGGTTTATGGATGAGTATAATACATGGAGTGACAAAAGGAGTCATAAAATTATAATGTTATATAAATGGATGCCTAAGTAGAAAAGAGGGCTTGATATGATATAAACCCAACAAGGACAAATGGATGAAAAGAACTAAAGATACTAGTATAGAAAGAGAGCTTGGCTTATCTCGTAGTGGACCAAGCAACAACCAATTTGTCATTTTTCCCTATTTGCTTGTTTTGTTCCTGGTCCACTAAGAGTTAAGAAACAGTGCTAGAGATGGACAGGACATACATTAAGACCACATTACAAAATGAACAATAAAGAGGAAGGCTGACAAATAGCTGAAGAAAATAAAAAGGTATAGGAGGAATATGTACAGCATGGATAAAACAATGACTACCTAAGCACAGAAATAATTCACAAAATTTCTTGCTAAAAAAAATGAATTACCCTAATGAAAAAAATTGTCAATAAAAATGCATGATGCTTCAAACTAAAAATCATGTACCTTTTGAGTAATAATTACTGGAACAAAATGTTGAAACTAAATACATGCTGTGTTTTAGATTTTAAAAATTGTATTCTAAAGTTCTAACTCATCATTCTATTCCATCTGTGGTCATCCATCACAAAATGTTCCTAATTGGTTTGCTCGTATCATGCCTGCCTTCACTGTTGTACAATATAATTTTATAAATGGCTTTCATCATTTATGGGACTCATTGGGCATATACGAACTCGCAAACTAAATTTGACAATCACAAATGATTTGCTTTTTTTCTATTTGTTCATAAAATTTTATTGTTTTTCATGCCATGCTCATCTTCGCTTGCGAAGGAGGAACATCATCATCATATATATATACACATATGGCTTTATTCGTTTTGACATGCAGTCCCAAAGCAAGCTTGTATCAGTTGGAGTTAAGAAGGCACAAGTTAAACTTGTCTTTTCATGACTTGTCATTTCTTGCATTATCCATATGTGCCGTTAAGCATCACAGGGAGCCGAAGTCTTCTTTTATTTTGCTAACTGTGATGCCACAGTACAGCCTTGGTGTTCTAGTATTTTCTCTGATGTCATCTATCCAAATCTTCGTCCAGGTCTTCCCCTGTTTCTCTATTCAGATTATCTTTATTGAAGGCTATCGATGGAATGCGATCTGGTTCCATTCTGATTAGGTGGCCGAACCATTTCATATTTTGTGGTTCTATGCATTCTTTGCACGATATTGTTTTCACCAGATTTCTTATAATGTCATTGTTTATTCAATCTCTTTTTGTTTTTTCAACCCACAGTGCTGATCTCAGGCACTTCCTTCCGCATACAGCGAGTTCATGACTAAATCTGCAAATTCATAATCAATTTATTCTGTTACAGAAGATGCAAGAGAACATTACATTACTGTACTGTTACTTCTGGCATCTGAGCATTCGTTCTTCCGGCCAGCACAATTTATGTATGTATAAACCTCTGTAACCCACCAGGGTTGTAGGGGTACCACATTGGATGCTTCAACACACAGTTCGCAGGCAATTTATATCTTCAATGATGCAGATGAGTGAGGAAAAATCTTGTCCTGTTCATTCCCTGATGTTATCCGTCCATGTTTTTATTTATCTTCCTTTGCTTCTTCCACCTTCGATGGTTTCCAGCATAATATTGAGTTCTCAAATGTCCTAGCCCCTCTATACAGTCTTGTTTTCAATATGACAATTTTCTGCCAGTTTTTCCCAGTAATCAAAAGCGATGACAAAGGTAGGTATTCACTGATGTTTTATATATGTCTGTTCTGTGTATAGCAACTTAAATCCACCTTTTCTTCTTTCACACTGTGAGAGTTCCCCATGCTGCATTTGTTGTTTGAAAGCAGCTGTTGTATACATATATATTTATTACATGCCAGCCAAGTCCAGTTTAGGACACACGGTTGGTTGCTGATCCAGTGGTCCATGTTCTCATGCCCTTTGACCCAGTTCAGAACACATAATAAATCATTATTATCTTTATCAGATGATCTGCATTTTATTGGTACAAAGTGATTCTGGAAACCATTTTCTTGGTACAAAGTGATTCTGGAAACTCTTTATTGAACTATTCTATTATCTGTCCCCAAGTGGATGTTCCACATATGCCGTTAGGCATGGAGGAAGGGGAGTTGACTCACTTTATTTTTGTGTTATTCAATGAATTTGTTACACAATAGCAGTCCATGTTTCGAAAGATTCAAAATGGTTAGTGTCAATATGAGTGATTGGTCTCTATAGCCTGTTGCAACCGTCTAGACATCATATGGATTTACTGCTCAGAATGTGCTGGCATACATGAAAACGAGTGTGCAAATAGGCTTGCATCAAATGCACCTATAGTTGGTGAATTGAGGATAAATAAAGGAGACATGATGTTATCGTTTCTAATTCTATTTCTTAATGACACTCCGAGTATTCTTCGTAGACGTCATTTCTGCTGTCACTATTTTTCTTTTGACTTGAGCTATCATTGTCCAGGTTTGGCACTGGTAGCACAGTGATGGAATAATAATAGTTTTGCATAATACAACTTTAGTGTCTATGTTTACATTTTTGTTCTTGATAATATGCGTCATCTGTCCTAGGATCTGGTATGTTGATAGGTTCATAATCAATATTAAACAACGTTACTCTTATCATATATTTGATATCTTTGTTACCAATTGTGTCCATTATCATAATCCAACATCTTTTCTCTTGCATTTCATACATGATTAGCTAGCATGCTGTTGCATTTTGGCAGAGTTCAGAATGGGCAATCATAATACAGTGTTGATAGAAAATACACTTTTCTTTAGTTGTTTACCATTAAATGGTACTGGTGGCTAGCTAATACTTGCAACATCTGGCTCTAATGTACTCATTTTCATATTGTAATTTTCATATGCTGTTGACAACATTTTGATACATTATATATTTTTATACATTATAATGGATTCTAACACATTTATTTTTGTATCCATGAGAAAACAGACAAATAGATGCAACCACCGTGCCAAGCTAATCAACAAATTCTCCATTTGCATAGTAACTTCTAAATATAATATTATTCTTCATCATAGAGCTGCAAACCATGAAGGTTTACTGCTGCAGATACAACTCCATTCTATTCTTCTCTGTACCTGGTCTTAGTTCTTCCATTTTTAATACCGACTTCTTGCAGTTCTTGCTTTATGTTGTCTATTTCTTCCTTGTACTTCATGTACATCTGTTTGTTTTATCATTCTGGTGTCTTTGATTCTCTTTAAATGCCCCAATCATCTGTCCGTTCTCTTTCAGTATGGTCCTAATATATCAATCAAGTGTCATGCCGAATGGCATAGGCAATCATGCTTCTCCACAACTTTTTGTCTTGTGTTGTTAATAAGTTCAGCTGGTGACTTCTTTTTGTGCCAGTGACAACCGATCTAGAAATTTTTCTCTTTGTCTTCCTCTGTCTCTTCTCCCCTTGATCTTTCTGGTGATTACTAAATGTTCAAGTTCTGCTTTTCTCATAACTTGCCTAAAAAATCTTGATTGTTTGTTTCAAATTTTCACTTTTGATTTGTCATTTTACTCCAGCATTTACTGAGAATTCTACATTAGTTTTTTTGGCTGTCTATGGAATTTACATCACTCTTCTTAAAAACCTAATATATAGTGGTTTATAAAAAAAAACATTAATTTCTTTTTCATCTGCGTTTGTTCTAAAAAAAACTTGCAAATTAACAGGATGTAGTCTAGATAATTAAATGTATTGTGTTATGGTTTACAACTTGGCTGCAATATCTGCAACTTTCGGGTTGACAAATTTCACTTTAGCATGGATTCTGTCACTTTGACCCTCTATGAGATGGAACAGCTAACTCCACCCCCCAAAACCTCCTTAGTTATCTCCTATGAAATGAATGGCAGGTAATAGTGTTGGTATTCTGTGCCCCACTTTCAGGCACTGGCAAAATAAGCACTTTTTGGGGTTTTAATGTGCCATATGTTTGAATGTTCAATCCGTTCAACAATAGAGCAAGATTCTGATATGTTCTAATTTTATTCTTAATATTTGAATATCAAAAACTTGTAGCTCTTCACATCATCTTGGGAATCCCCACAACATCTACAGAAACATATTTTGGACAATAACAATTTTTGCTATGAGGATGCATTGTGCATAAAAACTAACATCTTTAATTTCGCACTCTTCCCGCTATGCTTAGTACATGGCAATACATCATAAATGTCTTTGTTTAGTACATGAGTACAAAATAATTATGTCCAACAGCATTTTCACATTATTTTGCAGAAAACTGAATGTTTTTCCACCTAACTGTGTATTACTTCATCTAGTCATTGTGCATTACCATCTCAATATGGTAGCACAGAATGGTAATACTGCTACATGACATGCATATTTTTAAGAAGTGACCAATGAGCTTGGATACTCACTTCATTACCTCCATTGTGATAAAGCCTGCTAAAGACCATGTCTGAAATTATGGTAGAAAATCAACAGTTTTGCCCTGCAGCATGCCTTGAGATAGAAAAAAAAAATCATAGAATTATCTCCTCCGAAGTAGAAAGCTCATGGCTGTGCAGCCTACAGCTACATTGAATAAAAGAGTCCTCTTGAATTTACAAAAACTCTGAAAAACTTCCCCATCAAAAAGAACACCAAACAATCATCAATCTAGAGTTGAAATTAAAACACCAGAAACAAGAATGACAAACCTGTACCCTGTCTCCTTAAACCTTTACCCGAATGGGGGGCTCAGAATACCAACAAGAATGACAAACTTGTACCCTTTCTCTGAATGCTGCCATCAACATATTCACGAACAATAGATTCATTTTTATCTATGATGTCACATATTTCTGACATCTACAAGGCAGTTTATTTAACAGAAAACAGAAACTATCTCACCTTTCAGCAAACTTTTAAAGGGAGCAGTTTCAGCACAAATCACCAACTCTGTAGAAATAATGTAGCCCAATGTTTCTATATAGGGAATAAAATAATTATAAATTACCTAAGGAACATAATGAGGTGTTCTATAAATATGACAAATTCATTTATAGCTATGGTTTAGAAAAATTCAAAGCTCTGTAATTTCATTATAATCATATATTATTTAGACCTAAAATGCCCTCTGTGCAACTTGTGGTTTGTAAATGTCATTGATCTTATGACTGGCAATGAGAAAGAACTTCAAGAGCTTACTCCTAATCTTGAAAAAAAAACTTGAAAAAAATTATATGGAATTGACAATCAATAAAAGCATACTCTGCTTGAATTCTCGAGTTGACAAAGACATGAGAAAGACATGCTGAGGTTAGCCCTGTCACGCTGAAGAGGTGAAGGATTTCTCTGCAGGAGTTTGACAATGAACGCAGAAGAACAATAAGACCCATGTCAACAGCTGAAAGGGGTGTTCCTCAACATAAGCAGATATATTTTGTATTTTTTAAGAAATAATTATATTACCGGGTATGCTTAAATAAAACTTCAACCCTTCCGGGTTATCTCCACATTTAGTTCCTCCACCTCAGCATTAATAGTGCCGTTCTTGCTCTTAATTATTTGTTGTGTTTGTATTCTTGATAAAGGCCTTTTGGTCGAAACACTAATTTGTATGTGTTATTTGAGTTTTCAGTGATTAAGAGAACTTCATTACCATGTTCCAAGATACAACCACTAGTATTATGATGATAGAGATGACCAGGACAACGATATGACTGGAGACTGAAGAGTGCTATCATCATCATCAAGTGCCATGCTGAATAGCGTTGGCAATCATATTTCTCCATGTACATCGATCTCTCATATATGTCATCATCTCTGTTGGTATTGTCAATCGAAGCCATTTAGTCAAACTGTCCAATATCTTTTCTCTGGGTCTTCCCCTTGGTCTTTTCTCTTCCATCTTTCCTGTTGTCACTATATTCTCAATGCCTCCTCTTCTCATTATGTGCCCAATAAATGTTGACTATCTTTTCACATCCATCATTCTAAGACATTCTTCATTAGTAATCTTTGCTGTCCAAGGAATGCGTAACATTCTTCGAATAAACCACATTTCCGCTGCCTCCAATGATTTTTGTGATGTCTTATTTATTGTCCATGCTTCACTTCCATAGAGTAGCAGTGGTTCAATGTAGCATTTGAGAACACGTTATAAGAGTGCTATAGGTGTTCGTTTTTTTTATTGAGTCTATGAGTGTCAAAAGATTCAGTTGAGTTATCTACACAATTAGTGGCTGGAGCAGAAAATGAAATCTGTGCTCTACACAAAGAGATAACACAGAAATAAAAAGAGTTATTTTCATTTTTGTGCCTGGACACACAGATGTTAGGACAAATGAAAGAACGGGCAGACTTTCCAGCATGCCACAGTGACTAGTGGCACTTCCATGGACCATGCTACTCTTTTAAATGCAATCAAGGAGTTTGACCCGTTGGAAAATATGGAGCATATTTCTTCTGTCTTATCTATGACTAGAATGCAGGACCTGGGAGTGAAGCATGGTGTTGCCCAAAATGAGCTGCATATAGGCATAAAAATTAGTTATCCTGCAGCACAGAACAGGAATAGTCAGCTATCACAGGCTGAAAGGCATACTGAGTATGAGAACAGAGCATTTATGGACAATACAAAGTGTCATCATGATGATCTGACAAAAACCAATGGCATCTTAAATGACTGGGGTATTCCCATGTATGGAGGAGAGGAGAATGTCTAAACATATATATACAACTGACATCAGGAAAGCTTACAGTCGACTATAAAAATTTGCAAAAAAGACTTGAAAGAATATGATAACTTAATCAACAATTTGGAAGCTGGTTGTTGAAAAGTAAAAAAGCAGTAGAAATCCAGTATATCTGCACAAAATGCTATGGAAACTGTTACTCAAGGATCTGTGTTTATACCTATAGCAGTCACTGCTTACCCATGTGACCAACACTCCAAGAGCACAACACATAATGTCTCCAGAGACCAAATCATCAATGATAACTTGTATTGTTAATTTCTTCCTGTTCATTTATTGCAACTGTACTTAAACTATCAACCTTCAGTCTAACATGTAGCACTAGGATCCACATTAATATTAACTTTGAATCAAGTGTAGCATAAATCAGTTAGGACGCTGATAAGTAAGTGGGAGAGTAATATCACAATATGGACAGGTTACAGTCTAACAGAATGCACCACCAAAACAAGAGATCTGTTGCAGCCAACCTACGTTGCGGAGATGGCACTTGACGATGATGATGAGTAAGAGGCAAGATGTCTCAATAGAGAAGTTGTCTAGTTATTGTGACAAATAATATCATTCAAAGTAGACTATTCAGTAGAGTTTGCAATGTCTCACTCAACTCACTGTCACTAGAGAAACTGATAATGAATCTTATTCAATTATTATTGTAGGCCTATAACTATTACGTGTATTAATATTATTATTATTGGAATGAAAATCGAATTCTCACATCTCTGCACTCCATGATGGTAGGTTAAGTTAGTAGACTGGTCTATATTAAATTTGGCCTATGCAGTCTCCCATTCGTACAACCAACAACGGTACATTATCATACCTGCACCCTGTGAACCAACATTGGTGATGTCTTGTCAGCGACTGAAACTGTCAACTCCCATTTCACTGTCATTTCAGAAACTCCAGTACAAAGTTTCTATTTTAAGTAATAGTAGTAATACTAATTAGTTAGGCGCAATCATCAGCCTGATCAGGGGTATTTTTTTTAGTTAGGCCTAGTCTGTATCTGTCTCTACTACTTAACTACTACGTCTACTCAGTAAATCACTGAGTAATACTGAAATTTTGTTATAATAATAATTAATATAATATAAAAAATAATATTATTTAAATTTAATTATAATAAATAAGACACCAAGTTAATAAGGGTGAAGCTTAACAATTGAACAAAGAGGCCTTAAATTATCATATCATCTTATAGAAATTCATTATACATACATTTCAAAAACAACAAATGAAAATATTTCAGTAAGTGAACAATATTATAATTCATGAAATTATCACAACATCGGCCATCTTACCACAGGAACACAACTATCGATACATAAAACTGCCCGTATGTTGTATGTATGCAGCATACAGCAAAGTGAATGGCTCAACAATAAAACCGTTTCGCCAATTTTGGAACCCTGATGATATCAGATGGAAAAGGCACACCAGAAACACAAAATAGAATGTAACAGGCAAAAGCAAAGTTTCATAAACTGAAAACATTCCGATAAATAAAATACAGATCTAATGGTGATGTACGTTTCTTTCAACCGCGGACTTTAGTCAATTTGGTTATATCAGAGCTTTAACGTAAAGGTATGTCCCATGGCAGCAACCTGCCATTGGGGATGAAGATAATTTGACAAAGTAGGACCTTCAGTATAAAACTTGCCAGCAGTAACGTTTTTTTGGCCTTTTTTCCGCTGGATTCCTTACAACATTTGTTTGAAAGTAATAGTTCTGCCCTTATCCTTAAAATCGTATCAAGTAAATTCAGTTTCAATTTGTTCCTTGCCTCTGTCGTCACTAGGGGGAACATTCAGTGGCGGGGGCGGAAGTGCGGACCGCCCCGGGCGGCATCATCGGGAGGGCGGCAAATTTATTTTCGTCCAGGCTTTCACAATCACTGCCATATTTTTTTCATGTCACATGCCCCGGGCGCCATTGACCCACGCTACGCCACTGGGAACATTCAACTGCAGCTTTACTAACTGGCGGTATGAAGCAAGTAAGGGCAAAAGTTACGAGCTCCTTAAACGCAGGATGCTGAAATATACCAATCCAAAACTTCTCACTATCTGTAAGGATACCATCTTTCTTAAACTGAATTTCTTCTGTCAATCTACAAATACCAATTTTTAATAATGTTCTTCAATTGCAGTAAGGTTGATTTCAACAAAATACATCAATTGAAGATCTGAAAATGAGCTTCTAGAATATTGATTCAAAATTACTGTGGGACTGAACATTGATAAATCTTGAAAGGTAACTTTCACACAGAGACATCTTACATGTGATTTGACTGAGGGCTTCTTTAGCATTAACATATATCTTTCTTTTATAGTTGCTATTTGATTATGAGTCACAGCACTGCTGTTATTCTGTAGGCAATTATTCCTGCACTATGGGTGTCGCAAATACAAAATACAAGTAATTACTATAATTTGCCAACTTTTCTTTTAATAGTCTTACTTCAAATTTTGAATCGTAACTGATTTTGGCAAAATCAACAGTAGCAAAATAACGTTCAGTTCGTTCCAATTCATCAAAGTTTAAAATATAACTTTGCCACGCACAAGCCACAAAGTGGGTATTTCTACTTTCTAAAACCAATGATGGGTTTTAATGGCAGCTCGGGTTAGTTCAAAGCCACCAGATGCATTCATAACTTTAAACAATTCTTTGTATGCTGCTCGCCTTAAATAATTATGGCGAAACCATTTAGGTATTTCTGAGAGCATACATCCAATATTTGGTGAAAAGATGGCTACTGCATAATATATGAAAAGTGATAGTGAATGGCATGCATTTTATTTGTGCACGGAAAGGAGATAGGCCTACTTGTTTTATTCTAGGACATACAGTTGTTGCATCCAACTATGGTTGCTGCACCTTCCGACGAAAATCCAAAGCAATTTGTAAGACTCTGGCAACATCTTTTCATTTCTTCATCAATGAAAATGAATATGTACTCTCCTGATGCTTCTGGCACGGGAATTAAGCAAAGAAATCCGGAAACAATGTCGCTTTTTCTATTACTAAAATAACGAATTAAAATGCACAAGTGCTTTTGTGTGGGAAAAATCAATAGACATGTTGGATGCAACATGACTGCGTATTTCTTGTTTCGAAAGTCATCAATAAGATAAGCTTTCAATGCTGGTTATTATTATATATTATTATTATATTATTTTAATGCGGGTGATATTATGTTTTTAATTAAAGTAAATTTAAGTATTATAATCTATGTAAATGAGTATTACCAAGTTCCGCGACAAGTCGTATTATTATTTCACTAAGATGGTCAACAGAAGGAGTGACAGAACATAACCAAGACTTATATTTGGCTTTTGTGGACAAAGAGACAGCTTTTGACAGAGTGGATAGAGCACAACTATGGATAACACTGCATATATAAAGAGTTCTCCAACATCTGATAAGCATATACGCCAACAGTCAATGCACAGTAAGAACAAGCACAAGTACATACGATCATTTCCAAATTCACTCTGGAGTGAGACAGGGATGTGTATTATCCCCCCCCCCTATTGTTCATAACATACATAGATCATATCTGCAAAATAGCAAAGACAACGGAAGAAAACAATCTGAAAGATAACTTAAACAAATTGCTATTTGCAGACGACCAAGCACTAGTTAGTTATTCCTCTAGGGCCAAAGATGGCACATAGGGTGGATGACATAGATTTCCATGTCTCTCGTTTCATTGCAATTTGCTTTAGATCTTCATTGTTTCTTATACCGATGCTCTTTTTTGGACACAATAATTAGTCTTCCACTTCTTCCACGTCCTGTTTTCTTAATAAATCCTGCTTTATTTGAAAGCTCCTCAGTGCTCCCATACATCTTTATGTAGATATCCATCTCCGTGGGCCAGTGTTCTTACCATAACTGGTTTAGTGTATTGCAGTCTTGCAGAATATGTTCAGTTGTCTGTGCTGCCTGCCCACAAGGGCACAGAGGTGATGGGACCAGTCTCAGTCTATTTAAGTGCCTGTTTAATCTGTTGTGTTCTGTAATAACCTGTTTTGCTCTGTCGAGATACTGGTAATTGTCTTTTGGGTGGTCGACTTTCCTGATGGCTTTGATGAGGGTCTTCTTTTCTTGGTAGGCGATTTCTTGGTCTTTTTGTCCCTGTGTTGCTTCATACTTTGCCAGCTGTCTGCCTTTTCAATTACCTGGTATGCCACAGTGGGATGATAACTAATAAGGGGAGAATAATTAGTTGAAACAAATGTATTGACAATTGTTCTTATTATCTCCCTTTGATTGTAAACGTAAAACCGCCTTTTATAAAATGTCAAGTTCTCTGTTTACAGTGATTAAATTAGTGGGTTAAAAAAAACATAAAGCATTATGTTAAATCAAAGTGACTATCTAAGACACAATAGTCACGTTTTCTTCCTGTAAACAGAGCCATTTTTCTATCTCGTACAGTTCACGAAAGTAAGATTGCTGCTAAGATGTCAAAATTAGGACCTATAAGAAAAGACAAAAACATTGCGTGGTGTTGACTGTGATATGTGCTTTAGATCAGTGGTCAGCCCGAGTAATGTGTACTAAACTGTGTATGGTAGATTTATGATCAGCCCGTATAATGTAGATTGTGCTATTAATGATAGATCAGTGGTCAGCCTGTGTGATGTGGAGTGTGCTATGTATTATAGATCAGTGGTCAGTCCGTGTGGTGCGGTAACCAGAAAATGGAGCTCATATTAGTTGCACTATTACCTAACATGCACATCGTAAATGGTGACTAAGAAAGTTTTGAGGGTTGAGTTGGCTGACCCATTCCATTGACGGTCTAGTGATCCAGGATCCAGAAGTCACAGGATTTCCTAGTCAAAAAGGTGACTTTAGCTTAAGGCTGGAGATGGATTTAGCTGATATGTCAAGACCAACTATCACTTGGAAAAGCAAAATCAATGCTATAGATTCATACATGTCTACAAGAACCATTACTTTCAATATTAAACGCATGCGGTTGCATCTGTGGGTCCCACAAATGTCCCACTAGACAAACCACCCAAGCAACAGAAAACCTTAGTAGATGACATGCGGTTATATTGAGGCTCCTTTATGGAAGCTTGTAGCATGTCATCTATACAATTATAGACATCCTCTGAGTAGAAAACTCATTCAATGGGCATTGCACTGAGCTGAAGTCTCCTGGGTATGAAAGAAAGCTCACAAAAAAATTACCGCACTGCACATAGGAAGTAAGAGCTAAAAGCGCCCATTTCTTGTGGTTCCGAATCAGTAAATCAATATTAAATCGACAAATATATCTACTTGCATGGTTTATACTTCTATTGATAAGGGGGGGGGTTAACTCCCTTTCACTCTTAAGAAATCATAAAATGTTTTTTTATTGCTAGTAATTTAGCCAAATGACGGGTGAAACCCCTCTAGTAAAGATTTTTTTTACAAAAAAGGGTAATCACCCTTTTCTCAGTAAAAATATGGAATTATTTCATACAGCAACGGAAGAATGCCATTTTACATTAGTTTTTTTTTAAGGTAAAACCCCTTCCACATCGAAAACGTCTCTACGGCCCTGATAGTTATCTATGGGCCTTTATGGAACAATGAACTCCACATCAAAATCCTCTTAGTTGCTGCTTACGAAATGTTTGACAGGTAACAGTGTAGCTATTCTTTGCTCCCCTTCCAGTCCCAGCTAAACAAGGGCAGTTTTTTATTCACTTCTCCCACCCAGGCCCGGTAACACAAGGGCAGTTTCTATTGGAAATTAAGTTCATTTAACTACCATTGCTTTCAGATTGTTCACTAGAAACAAATTGTCAAAGATATTATTTCTTGTTAATTGTATCAAAGAACACAGGTTAGCTCTTTTGAAAATCCAATTTATTCATTGGATGATCCCCTGACAGACTCCTGTCAATCACATAATATTTTGAAATAATTTAAGACGTCTACAGAAAATACGTTATGACCACTGATTTATGTATAAATAGATTTAAGCCTTTACAATCGCCTGCGCTTAGTGTTACCATGCCCCCGTGTCAAAAAGCGTGCCAGACTCGTAAACATGATCACACTTCTCTTGTTTTCACGAAGCTATACCAAGTGTGTTGATTCGAACACGTGACACATTCGTTATATGCATATTATTAAACTTATAGAAACCGGGACACGTCACAACCGGGCGAGATATCAGGCAGCGATATAAAACCAAGACAATCCCCGTGAGACCGTGACTAACACACATATCTACCATTCATATAAACAAACGCATATTTCCGCTATTATAGTGAGAAATATATTTATCAAGTCAAAATATTTTAAGTTTACATTTAAAAAACCTTAACCAACACAATATATGTTTTTATATTGTGTATTTGCGTTATTTTTGAAAGTGAATCCTCTCAACCATTAAGTTTTTAAAACTCATAAACTGCAATTCCGCCCCCCCCCCTCCCCCCAGAAACGTGACAATGTACATATTCAGAGAATTGCAGTAATGGTACTTGACTATATGTGATTTGAGAAGGTGTTCCCTCTCCGGAAAGATCAGAAGAACGCATGATCAGCAACTGACTGGGACACTGAGCTTATACACTTTTAGATGGCTGACGTCATGGCAAACGGAGCATATATAGGAATGCTCCCAGTTTTGTGACACTTATTCATAGTAAAAAATCAAGAATCCTCAGAAATAAAAAAAATTATTTTCTTGTAAAATGTGACAATTAAGAATTTAAGTCATTAAAAACTATACATTATCACTGTATCCAAATATTTTCTTTTTTTCAAAAAAAATGTATTCTTTACAATATAACAAAATGAAATAATTTGACTGAACATTTGTTTTTAATCACAGAGGTAATTACAAGTTAAAAAAAATGACAAAAAAGTCGAGCGAAGCACAAAAATACGTTTAAGTGTTTGGGTGTAAATACAAATAATACTAAAATTTAAGTAATTACAAAGTTATTTCATGACAAAAAAGTCGAGTGAAGCACTTTCTAAGCAGCTCTCCTATACCCCCGTAATCCTCTCTCGAGGCGGTGTGACATAGCAGGCGCCGACATCGAAAGCCACTCGGACGCTGAGTATAGCTCACCACTCAGCTGAGCACGTTTATGCTGTTAACATTCCGTACGACCGAAAACTTCACCCCGGTGACTTCGTCCTGTCTTAACATGTCATATGGGGAGGAACCAGCCTAGATCCCAAGCGGTGACGAGCGAGCTGACTCGACACTGGCTGAACCTTGACCCCGCGGTGGAGTCTAAGACATGTGAACGGTCAAAGACTGGTTCCCATAAACAAGTCAAGAGCCAAACTTGTAAAGTTCCGCGGGGAACTTGAACCTGATACGGACATTATCCCTTAACATTCATAGGCTTATGTGCCACACATTTTGTTACCCATGACAACAGTGAGGGAAGAATGTCGCGCATATTGCTTTCAAAAAAACGTTTTTATAAATAGGAGAACGGGGAAAAGTTACATAAAATCTCGCAAAATAAATTATAGTTGTTCATTTAAATGATATTGCCAATTGTCAGATCAAAATATTTGTGTTTTGATGATTTATTAATATCTCATACTTATTACCATCCTTGATTTTGGAGTACATGTCCGGCTATGTCCCTTTGTAAATAAATGCTACTATCTTTAACTTCCGGTTCAAATAATGTTTTTGTTTTGCTGAATCAAGAACTGGTTGATCATTAATTTAACACATTAATATCGTAGAAATTAAATATCTGTGTTGCTGAAACAGATTTAATGATTTCCATATTTACAGCATGATTCGTTCAACCTTATTTAATTCGATAATGAAGATCTAAAACAAATTGCAATGAAACGAGAGACATGGAATCTAAAATGTTGTTAGTTAGTAGATACTTGGACCAAATTTTCAGAATTGTGCTACATTTCTACATAATTACAAATAATATACAATGTTATTTGGTTAGATAGCCCTTCAAAAATTCATTTCAACGATACCTCAACCAAGTCTGTACGTCAATCCTGAAAAAATGTTACATATTTTTTTCTAATGAATTTGACATCAAAATAATTTACATTGAAACACATAGGAAAATATAAATAAAACTTGTGACCACAGTGACAAAATGTATCCAAGCTGATAATTTGTAACTTATCTTTGTTATTTTCAATAATACAAGCCACAAACTATATGTTTTTGTGTTTGTGAAGACAAGACACATCTGTTGATCCTATTTCTATCATTTTTAGGTGCACGCAGAACTAATTAATATGAAAGAAGGCAGCAAATTAGCATAATTAAAATTGAAAATAAATTATCAAACTATTGAATATAATTAAATACCACAGAAATTATATATATTTGTGTTGGAAAAGACAAGACGCATCTGTTGAACCTATTTCTATAATTTTTAGGTGCGCACAGAACTAATTAATATTAAAAATGGCAGCAAATTAGCATAATTGAAATGAACATAAATTATAAAACTATTGAATATAATTAAATACCACAGAAATTATATATATTTGTGTTGGCAAAGGCAAGACGCATCTGTTGATCCTATTTCTATCATTTTTAGGTGCGCACAGAACTAATTAATATTAAAAATGGCAGCAAATTAGCATAATTGAAATGAACATAAATTATAAAACTATTGAATATAATTAAATACCACAGAAATTATATATATTTGGGTTCAATACAAGAATCCGTGAACAAATCACATGACAACATACCAACTTTTTAATTTCATGTGCTATTGCACTATCTCGGAAACTTAAAAAGTCGTAACTTAAATTACTGATCTAGCGATTTGCACGCAATGAACTGGCCATCCACCTCTCACTCAGTGTGCATCGTGCAATGTGTCGAATAGTCTGTATATGCGACTTTTAGGAATTTCGTTCCATCTAATTATGTTAGCTATGTGTTCTATAGAAAGCTGTCCACTAATTCTGGTATTGTACCTATATTTGTATTGGCAAAGGCAAGATGCATCTGTTGATCTTATTTCTATAATTTTTAGTTGCGCAGAACTAATTAATATTAAAATTGCAGAAAATTAGCATAATTAAAATGAAAATAAATTATCAATCTATTGAATATACTTAAATACCACAGAAATGATATATATTTGGGTTCAATACAAGAATCTGTGGACAAATCAGTGACAAATTACCACTTTTTAATTTCATATGCTATTGCACTATCTCAGAAACTTAGAAAGTCGTAACATAAATTACCGATCTAGCAATTTGCGCGCAATGAACTGGCTATCCACCTCCCACTCAGTGTGCAGCGCGCATGTCAAGTGGTCAGGGGCTCTCATCGCGCAATGTGTCGAATAGTGGACACGTCTGTATATGCAACATTAGGAATTTCATTCCGTCTATTTATGTTAGCTGTTTATTCCATAGAAACCTGTTCACTGGTTCTTGTATTGTACCTATATTTTTATTGGCATAGGCAAGACGCATCTGTTGATTCTATTTCTAAAATTTTTAGGTGCGCACAGAATTAATTAATATTAAAAATTGAAGCAAATTAGCATAATAAAAATGAAAATAAATTATCAAACTATTGAATATAATTAAATACCACAGAAAGTATATATATTTGTGTTCATAAAAGTAAGATCCTAGGCTATTTCTACAATTTTTAGGTGCGTGCAGAACTAATTAATATGAAAAATGGCAGCAAATTAGCATATTGCTGCTAGAGTTTGATATGATGAGATATTGCTGCTAAAGTGCTGTTCATAGATTCATCAATAGGTTTTACCCATCTCATCCCACTCACCCGTAACCCCAAATATTTAGGTAACTACAGCCTTGCTTAATTATGTATTTTAAAAATGCACTCATCTGCCTTCTAGATCAACGTTTGTATTAGCGTACATGACTTTCTTCTAGCTCACACATTCTGTCTTCTAGCTCACACACCTGTCTTCTAGATCAACTTTTGTCTTAGTTCACACAACTGTCTTCTAACTCACATATCTGCCTTCTAGATCAATGCTTGTCTTAGCGCACACAACTGTCTTCTAGCTCACACATCTGTCTTCTAGCGCACACAACTGTCTTCTAGCTCACACATCTGTCTTCTAGCGCACACAACTGTCTTCTAGCTCACACATCTGTCTTCTAGCGCACACAACTGTCTTCTAGCTCACACATCTGTCTTCTAGCGCACACAACTGTCTTCTAGCTCACACATCTGTCTTCTAGCGCACACAACTGTCTTCTAGCTCACACATCTGTCTTCTAGCTCACACATCTGTCTTCTAGCTCACAGATCTGTCTTCTAGATCAATGTTTGTCTTAGCACACACAAATGTCTTCTAGCTTACACATCTGTCATCTAGTTCACACAACTGTCTTCTAGCTCACACATCTGTCATCTAGTTCACACAACTGTCTTCTAGCTCACACATCTGTCTTCTAGCGCACACAACTGTCTTCTAGCTCACACATATGTCTTCTAGCTTACACATCTGTCATCTAGTTCACACAACTGTCTTCTAACTCACACATCTGTCTTCTAGCTCACACATCTGTCGTCTAGCTCACACATCTGTCTTCTAGCGCACACAACTGTCTTCTAGCTCACACAACTGTCTTCTAGCTTACACATCTGTCATATAGTTCACACAACTGTCTTCTAGCTCACACATCTGTCTTCTAGATCAATGTTTGTCTTAGCTCACACATCTGTCTTCTAGCTCACACATCTGTCTTCTAGCGCACACAACTGTCTTCTAGCTCACACATCTGTTTTCTAGTTCACACAACTGTCTTCTAGCTCACACATTTGTTTTCTAGCTCACACATCTGTTTTCTAGTTCACACATATGTCTTCTAGCTCACACATCTGTTTTCTAGTTCACACATATGTCTTCTAGCTCACATATCTGTCTTCTAGCTCACACATATGTCTTCTAGCTCACACATCTGTCTTCTAGCTCACACATCTGTCTTCTAGCTCACACATCTGTCTTCTAGCTCACACATCTGTCTTCTAGCTCACACATATGTCTTCTAGCTCACACATATGTCTTCCAGCTCACACATATGTCTTCTAGCTCACACATATGTCTTCTAGCTCACACATCTGTCTTCTAGCTCACACATCTGTCTTCTAGCTCACACATCTGTCTTCTAGCTCACACATCTGTCTTCTAGCTCACACATATGTCTTCTAGCTCACACATATGTCTTCTAGCTCACACATATGTCTTCTAGCTCACACATATGTCTTCTAGCGCACACAACTGTCTTCTAGCTCACACATCTGTCTTCTAGCGCACACATCTGTCTTCTAGCGCACACAACTGTCTTCTAGCTCACACATCTGTCTTCTAGCTCACACATCTGTCTTCTAGCTCACACATCTGTCTTCTAGCTCACACATCTGTCTTCTAGCTCACACATCTGTCTTCTAGCTCACACATCTGTCTTCTAGCTCACACATCTGTCTTCTAGATCAATGTTTGTCTTAGCACACACAACTGTCTTCTAGCTTACACATCTGTCATCTAGTTCACACAACTGTCTTCTAGCTCACACATCTGTCTTCTAGCTCACACATCTGTCGTCTAGCTCACACATCTGTCTTCTAGCGCACACAACTGTCTTCTAGCTCACACAACTGTCTTCTAGCTTACACATCTGTCTTCTAGCTCACACATCTGTCTTCTAGATCAATGTTTGTCTTAGCTCACACATCTGTCTTCTAGCTCACACATCTGTCTTCTAGCTCACACATCTGTCTTCTAGCTTACACATCTGTCATCTAGTTCACACAACTGTCTTCTAGCTCACACATCTGTCTTCTAGCTCACACATCTGTCTTCTAGATCAATGTTTGTCTTAGCTCACACATCTGTCTTCTAGCTCACACATCTGTCTTCTAGCGCACACATATCATATAAGCTCACACATCTGTTTTCTAGTTCACACAACTGTCTTCTAGCTCACACATCTGTTTTCTAGTTCACACAACTGTCTTCTAGCTCACACATCTGTTTTCTAGTTCACACATCTGTCATCTAGTTCACACATATCATATAAGCTCACACATCTGTTTTCTAGTTCACATGACTATCTACTAGCTAACAAAGTTGTGTTCTTTCTGAAAACAGGACACTGAAGCTTAAAATTGACTTATTCAAACTTAAAGAACAAAGTGGAGTCAGGAAAGCAACTATAGACAGACTGATTATCCAGTTGAATAAACATGTACCTCAAACACTTGGTAATGATGTTGTCTCACTTTTCATGTTTATTTGATCACGTGAATATATTGTTGTTGACATACTTGTCACACTACAACTATTATAATTCATATACTATATATTCATCCAAGACTGGTAACATTACCTCTGTGTCTATGTAGACAGATAGCAGAACATGTCCTGCAAGACTACATTTCATTAAACCAGCTAAAGGAGGAACACTGGCCCACAGAGATGGATATTCACAGAAAGCTGTTTCTTCTTCTTCTTCTTTCGTTCGCTAATAATGTCTATATCTGCAGTGTTGTTTCTTGTATAAATTGGACAGTGTTTTCCATTTCTTGTTTTGTACCATAAAGTTTAACATTCATTGGTGTATCAGAAGGCCAGTATGTGCATCTTAATGTGTCATAGTTTGCACATTCTTGAAGGATATGTTCTGAAGTCTGGTTGACTTGTCCACAATTACACTTTGCTGTTGTGCCAATTTTAAATTTTGTATACATATGGCTGTTTAGTCTATTGTGTCCAGTTCTCAGTCGAAATATGATGACCTGTTCTTGTCTGCTAAGTAGGTGGTAGTCATCCCGTGGAGGTAAGTTAGGCTTTCGTTGTGCCTCTATCATGGATTTCTTTTGGTGATAGCTGATTGGTACATCCGGTTGCTGCATGTTAGCACCTTCCTTGGCGAGTTGATCAGCTCTCTCATTTCCTGCTATTCCACAGTGTGATGGAATCCATTGCAGTATAACTCTACACCTATTTTGTACTATGGACAATACCTCTTTTAACTCTGGAAGTTTATTGGATTGTAATGCTTCTAGTACTGACCTTGCATCTGTAAGTATTACAATAGGGTGTGAGGTCCTGTCCAATGTTAACAGTTTCTCTGCAGCTGTATAAATAGCTTTGACTTCAGAGTCATAGTTGTTGCAGTAATTCCCTGTTGGTATACAAGTGGTATCAGTGGTGCCATCTGGGTATTCTACATATACACCACTTCCTCCATTTTTTACTGCATTCTGTGCTGATCCATCTGTATATACTCTGGTCCATAGATCACTTGGGTAAACATCATCAAGGAAACTGAGAGCTGCTACTCTTTTCTGCAGATTATTCTGATGTTCATCCCCATGCACACCTGCTACTGTTGTTTGGATGGTCACTGGTAGGCATGTCCGTTTTTCCAATGGAGTGTGTTCTGGTTGAGATGTCAGTGGTATTGTTACCTCTGGTAGATCCGATACCTGTCTACGTAGATGCTTGGCCTGGTGTATGAAGCTGCTTCTTTTAAGCCGTCCTTGTGATAGATTCTGGAATCTTTCCTTCATTGGGTGACTATGGTGGGAAAGAAACTTTTCTCCATGAATTATAATGTTAGTATCTCTACGCTCTTTCAATGACTGCATCCCTTCGATATTCTGCATTTCTATGATTGGTGTAGATCTCATTGCACCTGTAATGATTCTAAGTGCTTGGTTCTGTACTCTATCTAGGTTTTGTAGTGTAGTGTTTGATGATGAACTCCATGCTGTAGAACCATATTCCAAGTGTGGTCGAATGGCTTGTTGGTATACATTTTTTAGAATTCTTTCATTAGCTCCCCAAGTTGTCCCACTCAGTTTTCTTAGTATAGCTATCTTCCTTCTAGCCTTTGTTTCTGCTTTGCTGATATGATGTTTCCATGTCATTTTGGCATCAAATATTACACCAAGATATGTGGGTTGGTCATCTACCTTTAAGATAGTTTTATTTACATAGATGCTTCCTGCTCTTTGTTTTGGTGAAAGTGTAAAAAGGGTTGTTGCTGACTTCTCTATATTGATACTTACACACCATTTGTCAGCCCAATTAGTCAAAATGTCCATGGCTCTCTGAAGCATTTTTGTGGTAACCATGGCGCTCTCATGTGTGCACCATAGAACCAAGTCATCTGCATATAGTGCTGCCTTAGTTCCACAGGGTATTTCTTCAATTAGATCATTGATAAATATGAGAAAAAGAGTGGGTGATAGAACTCCTCCTTGAGGCACTCCATGGCGTAGTAATACTTTCCTACTTTTTTTGCCATTTACTTGTACTCTGGCTCTTCTATTGTGAAGAAAGGCTTTCGTCCATCTGTACATATTTCCACATATCTTGTAGTTTCTCATTTTTTGAAGCAATCCTTCTATCCATACTTTATCAAAGGCCTTCTGTAAATCAATCCATGCCACTAAAACTGATTTTTTGTCTTGGAAAGCATCCTCAAATTCCTGTGAGAGGTATGTGGTTTGATCCTCTGTGGAGTAGCATTGCCTGAAACCTGCCTGCTGTGGTGCAAGGAATTTTCTACTTTCCAGGTGAAATTTTAGTCTTAGGTTTATGATGCGCTCCATTGTTTTGCACAGGCAACTTGTAAGACTAATTGGTCTGTAGCTAGTTGGTGTTGTTCCATCTTTTCCAGGTTTAAGCAAAGGGACCATAATTGATTCTCTCTCCAGATTTGTGGTATTTTCCCAGTAGTCCAGCTAATATTTAGGATGTCCAATAGTTTCCTTCTGACTGTTGTTCCTAGATTCTTTATCATTTCATTTGATATTTCATCAATTCCTGGGGACTTATTTAGCTTTAGTTTAGAGACTGCTAATTCTAATTCACTATATGTGAACAATGTATCCATAATTTCATCTGTGCTGTTTTCATCACTGATTCTAGTCTGAGCATGTTCCAATTTACTTTTTTGGTCGCTCCGCACTGTATGCTGTTTCTCTGGACTAATTTCAATATTGCAGTCTTGAGCAAATATCCTAGCGAAATTATCTACTGCTTGCTTTCCTGTAATCATTTTGCCATTCTGTACGAGTGTTATGTTTGTGCTTCTTCCTGTTCCCTCATCATTTAGTTGTTTGACCAGTTTCCACAGTTTTCTTCCATCCTTTTCAAAATTTAAGGATTCTGTTTTCTCTTTCCAGCTCTTTCTTCTAGCTTCTAGTTTGGCTCTTTGGAATTTAGCTTTTGCATGTTGATGTTTGTTGTGATGTTCCTGGCTTGGGTTATTTTCCACTTCCGTCCGTGCTTTTTCTAATTCCTCTTGCAGCAGTTCTAGTTGTTCACTCCAGTATGGCTTGTATTGTTTGCGTGCTCCTCTTGGTATTGCTTCCTTGGCAGCTTGATGAATACATTTATTGAACTCTTTGACTATGGCGTTTATGTCTTTTCCTTCCATATCTATTTGTCCAGCTAAAACACTACTGCGGTGTTTAAATAGTCCCCAATTTGCTTTTTTATAATTCCATCTTGGAAGGCTACATGCATTTCCTGTGAGTTCATTTTTAATACTAAGGAGGACTGGTCGATGGTCGCTACCTCCAAGTTGCTTCCCCACTGTTCTATTGATTTCCCAGTTTAGGTCTGCTGAGTACAATGCCAAGTCTGGCGTGGAAGTGGTTTGCCATGCTCTTGAGTAGTATGTTGGAGGATCTTTTGGCGTATTAAGCAATAGAAGACATTTATCGTCTTGCCAGCTTTCAAGTTCTTCTCCTCTTTTATCCATGTGGTCATAACCCCAGCTTTGTGAGTGACTATTAAAATCTCCACATACTATCAGTCTTCCTCTGTACGGTATTGTGTCCAGGGAAAGGGACTGGTCATTTGGACAATAATAATTTAGTAGGTTGAAGTCTGTGTTCTTGGTCTTTAGTTGAAGGACCTGATATTCTGCTCCTTCCATGTATAGCTCAGTTTGATGTGCGCTGATATTATTTTTGACTAGGGTTAGTATACCTCCTTTTCTTCTGTCTATTCGATCACCTCTAAAGCACTGATAACCTGCAATTTTAAAGGCTACATCTTTACTGAGGTGTGTCTCTTGTATGCAACAAATGCAGACCTGTTCCTTAAGAAGGGTGTTTTCTAATTCTAATTTCTTGCTAAAGCCATCTTTTTTGCTATTTACACCCTCAGCATTCCAGTGCATTATTGTAAGTGATGTCTCACTGGTTGGTAATATTTGTTGGTCAGTGATATTACTCTTGTGCCTCCTGGCTCCACAAGGCAATCGAAGAGGACCTCCAGTCGTATGGGGTGGGCCCTTTCGAGGTATAGGGCCCGGTGCTACTCCTGCCTGGTGAGTCATCACAGGGTTAGCACCATAACGGGGTAATGCAGATATAGACATTCATGTGCGATAATGCATGACATTCTGATTGTTGCGGTGCGTCTTCGGGCCAAATGTCGCTGACTTCAACACCTTTACTTGCTAGGCAAGACTGTGGTCCTGCCCGAATGTGGGAGGGCCCGGCCAGTCTTAGTTTCCAGCCTCTGCTGGCTGGACTAAGCCCCATCTCCACGCCAAGGAGCTGGCCTCGATGGCGAGAAAGCTGTTAATTAATTTGGCAGACCATCTGACCTAGTTGGCAGACCTATCATTGTACCCACTATATGTAGATTGCAGATTGTTCAGATGGTATGGGTAAAGTGTAAACAGAACATTGTAACTCAACAAGACAATCTATGGAGCGGCCACCGATATAGAAAACAGTCAGTCAATTGATATTGGAGAGGTTGCAGACTTTCTTTGTGGTGTGGAGGAATTGGCTGCCATGCTTATCCATGTGTATATAAAATAGTGCCGTTCTTACCCATGGTTTTTTGCTGTGTGTCTTGATAAAGGCTTTTTGGTTGAAACATCAGTTTGTGTGTTTTTATATGTGTTTACAGTGATTAGCAAACTTCATTGCGCTGTTCCAAGCATTGCCTGATGGATTTCAGTTTTACTGCAGTCAGTACATATTATTGATCTTATCCATGTGTGGTAATGTTGTACTACACATACATGATTGATGAATACAGACAGAATCTTGACAAATAATGGAGAAAATGGAACAATGGAAAAGCAGACCTTTAAATGAATCAACTGATATCAAATAAAGCCGGGAAGGATGATATTGTGTTCCCAGATAGATCTCTCCATGGTGGTGAGAAATATGTTCCTTTCATACCACAGTCGGCACATAGGACAGAGGTTTTGATTCTCCATGTGTTGCGGTCCGCTGCCTGCAGTTTTAGTTCTTGTATGGTCCTGCAGCCTGTTATTTCCCCTTCTTTAAGCATGGTGTTTTTTAGGTTTACTTTACCCCTTTCTCGTTTTATTTTACCCTCAGGCGTCCATGTAAGGGCTTGTTGGTTTATTCTCTTTTCACCTAGTCTTAAAACATAACCGAGGTGTTTCCATCTGCGTTTTCTTATGACGTTTGAAACATATTCTTGGTGTGCTTTCTTTCTTAAATCACTATTTGTGACGAAATCGCTCCATTTTATGTTCATAAGTTTCCGGAGACATTTGTTTTCGAAGCTGTTTAATTTTTGATCCGTGAATTGATTTCCAGCTTTCTCTTTCATATGTTAATACTGAGACAATATAGAAGTTGAATAGCTTTAGCTTGGTGTTTCTTCCTAGATCTTTTGACTTTCAGATATTAGTTTGGTAAATGTGCTAGCTGCAACTGCTATGCGTGTATTTATTTCTTTCATTGAGTCTCCATCAACAAAAATTTGGCCACCCAAGTAATTAAAGTTGAAACTTTTTCCAGTATTTGGTTATTTACTGAGATGTTATTTGTTGAACTGGTAAGTCCCGTGATTTTTGATTTATCTGGAAATATGAGAAAAATCTGGCTTGGGGTTTATTATAACTATTGATATTGAGAGTTCTCATGGAGCACAATGGGAAATACAGAATAATTGCTTCAATTATGATGGTTGGGGTTAAAATCAATACTATAAGTCTTTAATGCTTCATGGTTTACAACTTGTCTGTGATAGCTGCTCCTTTTGACAATATGCAAATAAACAAAATATTCAGAACATCCATTGTCAAAACTATAACTATTTCTAAAATTCTGGGTATCACATTGATCTATTGCCTGGGTGTGCTGATATTTGTAGTAATAAGAGAGCAGACAGACTTGTATCTGTGAATTTAAGATAAACACTGGTGATGTACTGAAGTTTGTGGTCACTTGCTGGAGTGGACAATGGGATAGATGAGGTATCCAGGAGGTATCCATGCTGCATCCAAGGCAATTCAGTATCTCCTTCTTCTTCGTTCATTCTCAAACTCCTCCAAATTAGCAGGATGTAGTCCAGAGAACGGAATGTCTTGTGTCATGGTTTACAGCAATGATGCAATATCTGCGCCTTTCAGTCTGACACATATGACTTTAGCATAGCTTTGAGTCATGTTGACCCTATATGGAATGGGACAGCCAACTCCATCCCATAACCTCCTTAGTCGCCTCTTACAACATGCATGAAAGGTAAACAATGTTGCTGTTCTTTACTTTCCTCTCAGACCTTGGTAACACATGGGCGGCAATTCAATATTATTTATGGTATAAATAGAACTGAGAACACATCGAGTAGAATTAAGAGTGTTTATCCAGCTAGCTAGCCATGGGGACTATCAGCATGCAAATTCTTTGACATCTTCTCAGGGAGATGTAGAATTGTGGGTTTGCCTTGAAGTACAATAACATGGATTAACCAATAGCTTCTTTAATGTGATATTTCTTTAGCAGAACATCATCAAGCACTTCTACTCTCTGTTCTGTGCAACCATCATCAAGCACTGCTACTCTCTGTTCTGTGCAACCATCATCAAGCACTGCTACTCTCTGTTCTGTGCAACCATCATCAAGCACTGCTACTCTCTGTTCTGTGCAACCATCATCAAGCACTGCTACTCTCTGTTCTGTGCAACCATCATTAAGCACTGCTACTCTCCGTTCTGTGCAACCATCATAATTTCTCCAGTGTCATATTAAGGAGGCCCTTTTCTTCTGCGTTCTTTTTCAAACTCCTTCAGATTAACAGGATGTAGTCTGGAGAATTAAATGCACTGTGTCATGGCTTGCAGCTTGGCTGTGATATCTTGGCCATTGGACCTGATACATTTGACTTTAGCATAGTTTCTGTGTCATTTGACCCTGTAAGGGATGTGACAGCCAACTTCACCCCTAAAAGCCTGAGTCACCTCTTACAACATGCATGACATGTAAATGTTTCACTATTATATTCTCCCCTTTCAGGCCGGGCAACAAGGGCGAAGAAGGTCCTTGATAGAATCTTTTTTGTCTATTCATTTATTCCTACGGATTAACTGTCTGTCAATATTTGATGTAAGTAAAACTGAAACTCTACATCTTTTGAAATGTTTGATCTCTTCTATTCTATGACCCTTTTTGTATTATTAAAGTAAATATTAAATGTCTGCAATGAATAAATCATCAATCCACAGACAAAAGTCCACAAGTAAAAAAGTACAAAGAGGAGTTTATTGGAGGTCGTAGAAGCTCATATTCAAGGTAGTAACAATATCAGTGTATTTGTTGTCCTCTATTGTGTTATATTTCTTATACTATATATTCATCCAAACCTGGTAACATTACATCTGTGTCCATGTGGGCAGACAATGGAACATATCCTGCAAGACTGCATTTCACTAAACCAGTTAAATGAGGAACGCTGGCCTATAGAGACGGATATCTACAGAAAGATGTTAATTAATTTTGGCAGACCATCTGACCCAGTTGGCAGATGTTTTTTTTCACCTTTTGATACAGCCCACAGAGTTTGATGAATCCATTCGCTTGAAGTGTTTTCTAGTGCTCTTTGGGCACTCTTCTTCTGTGTTCGTTCTTAAACTCCTGCATATTAGCAGGATGCAATCCGGAGACTGCATGATCATCCTGTCATGTACGTCTGTCATAGTCGATAATGATGATTTGGGATCAACTGTAAAAGGTAAAGGTAATATGAGTTATGAACCAGTGTCATAACACACGGTTTCCCATAAGTGCTCATCTGTCTAGTCAGTGGTTGACCAGAAACCCCAAACCAGCTGCTTACATCTTATGATGTCAACATTGTTATGCAGTGGATTCCTGGCCACTCAAACACACCTGGTAATGATAAGGCAGACAGACTAGCAAAGAGGGCAGCACAACAAGAACAGCCTTATACAGAAACAGCAATGCACACAGTTAAAATGATTCTGAAATCTGTGAACAAAGAAAATTGGATGAACAGATGGGCCATGGGAAACACTGGGAGGGAAATCTATAAATATATGACCAGCCCAAATCCTAAAGACAATATCAACCTCCTGTAAAGAAAAGACCAGAGTATCATATTCCGACTGCGCACACAACATGTACAGCTTAACAATCACCTGAACAGAATACAACCACAACACACTCCAGGGTCCAGGCTGTGCTCTCATCCATATGAAACTGTTGACCACCACCTTTTTGAATGTCCAGCGCTGGATGACATCAGGAAAATGCTTCTCCCTCCAGGGCCAGATAAATGGAACACATTATATGGAACAAAACAACAACTCACAAACACATGCATATATCACACAATGGCATTGGGTCAAAGGGCATGAGCCCATGGACCGCTAGATCAGCAACCAACCAACCAACCAACCAGAAACCCCCATCGAAGATGGATGTGTTGTATTATTGGTGTAAATAAAACGGCGACTCAACGCAGAGAATTTCCATTCTCTGGACTAAATTCTGCTTGAAATTTAGTAGGACCATTGTTCTGCTGCAAGAGATATCCATTGGAAGTTTTGGAATGAAGAAAAAGACCAGAAACCTCCTGAAGAGGGTCCTCGACAACACTTGCTAAATTAATATGGCACCTTCCCAGAGTTTGAGCCCTGGTATGCAACTTTCTCATGTCTGGTTTAACCTTTGGGAGTAATTTTTATTTAAACCACGAATAATGAATCGACCCATGTGACGTCAGTGACCCACAAAGCTGTACTAAATTTGGTTTGTTGTACTGAAAGGATCAGATATCTCAGACAACTGTAAACCTTGATTTGGCAGATTATGTTCTCCAGAATACATCCTGCTAGTTTACAAGAGTTTGAGAATGAATGCAGAAGAAGAAGTAACGGTTCATGCCTGGAACGTGTGCCTACCAATGTTTACAGCGCTCATAGTTTTTAAAGAATTATCTGGTCATAATTTTTAATAGTTTGTGACATTGCAGAATGCAATTGTTTAGTAGTTTGAAGCCAAGGAAATAATTAACGAAAATAGGAAGAACACAGTTTTTGAAACACAGCAGGAGGGGGTAGGGATAGAATTAGAATTAGTTGTAGGTAAAGGTAGGCCCCATGGCAGCCACCTGATGTCACGGTTGAATATAACTTCATGCACTAAGCCACAGCAGCTATTAATCGGGGTGGCCAGTTCCCTTTCTTACTGTCTTTACCTCCCCTAACTCATGTGTCAGGTACCCTATTATAGCTGAGTCGACAGGAGGAGTGGTCGTGTCCAGCGAGAAATCCGGACACGGTTTCGAACCTGGTATGCTGTAATCCAGTGATAGCAAGCAAGCTCACTATCAACTAGGCTACTGTGCTCCTCAGAATTAGTTTTAACACTGCGCCTAACATCTCTCCCCTCCAAACTCTAGCATTATCCCTTCTCATTAAATCATGGCATAATTTCACTAACATTAGCCATTTTTGTAATTTGTGCGACACGCTCTGCAAGTGATGTAAAATTATTGACTACATGAAAACTGTGTACACCATAACAAACTTTCAATGAACCTGTGCATAATTTCTGAGTTTGTTCTATTTTCTGCTTATAGAAGAACTATTACATAGGCACGTGTTCCAGACAAGGACAGACGTGACATTATTCTATTGATCTGCTGATGCCCAAAAGGGGATCAAAGCATAGCAACCTTGTGACCTGCTATGCATGTTGTAAGAGACAGCTAAGGAGCTTTAGGGGTGTACTTTTCTATCCTATCACATGGGTCAAAGTGACCATAAAGCCATGTCAAAGAATGAGTCTAGAGAACTGAGTTCATTATGTGTGGTTTACAATTTATCTGCGATATCTCATCTTTCTGCGACACATTCCATCTTCAGAATGACTTTTGGGTTACTTTAGTATTCTATGGGATGGGTCAAGCCAACCCCACATTTCCTTATTCATCTTTAACAACATACATGACAGGTCATAGTTTTGCTATTCTGCGCAACACTTTAAGATCCTGTCAACATACTGGGGGCAACTAAATCTTCATATCCATGACCAGGGGCTGGCTGTGATGTGTACTGACCCAAATAAACATTAATTAAAGTCAATATTATTAATTTGAAGATTTGTCACAACTTTCTCATTTTCAGGGGGATCTCCCTAGTGTAATGGGGTTAAGCTGTTCGCCTTGAGTTCGAATCTGACTCATGTCATTTTGTGTATAAAGTGGATTTTTTCAGAGATCCCTGTGGGTTATCACTTGAAGCTATGGAGTTATTGCTATGAGTGGTACTATTGGCAGGCAGCATGCCACTTTGTTGAGAGTGATGAGTATTTATGGAAAACGAGTACAGTGAAGTCAATCCTCTACAACTTTTGAACCCTTTTTTTAACTTTTCTAATTTTCAGATAATGAGAGATAAAAAAAAACAGAAAGTAGAACAGACTGCAGATAAGCATCAACAAATTACTTCAGTAGTGGAATATGAAGAGTGGAAAATAAAAATATTAGTTAGAGCTGCTGAAACCTCTTGATGGAGCTTTACTAACCCTACTGTCCATGAATGGAAACAATCAGGGCTTCATGATTTGGGTGCCAAAGAGGGAGTTTTAGTGGTGTACTTTGCTGTCCTATTACATGGGTCCTCCAATTGTGTTGTTAAATGTTGTGGGTGAAGTTGGAGTTGTCAGACTTTGGCTATTGTCAGCATGTCTCTCTTTAAGGTTTCTTTGATTGTCTCCATCCATCTAATTCTTGGTCTTCCTTGTTCCCTGTAGCCTGATCTTCAGCTGTTGTATGCACAAAGTGCTGGTTGCTTTGGTTCCATTCTAATGATGTGACTAAACCACCTTGTTTGCTGTCTCTCAATATAGTCTTGAGATGGTTTTTATTTCTTCTCTGATATTTTCATTTCTCCGTTGGTATCAATGTTTGATATTTTTAACTTTTCTCAAACATCTCATTTCTCGCAAATGTATTGTTAAAACCATACCTTGCAAGGTGATTTGGTGCCACTAGAATGGGCCTGGTTCGATTCCCATTAGTCTCAAGAATTTTCAACCCTTGGGGGAACTGTATGCTAAAGATTTCAATGTGGTACACTTATGACCCTGATGGGTGCAGGTTTATAAATAGAATAGATATTTAATGTAAATAAAATTGTTAAAGATTACATGAAGTACTTTGTCATTTTTTTTAACCACAATGAATGACAGAATTATATCAAAGAATGATTGTCCAGATTTAGAGACATGTCTCAGAAATAAGAGATTTCTTCTACATCAATCGCTCTGATTCTGAAATATTTTTGAGTCATGACCCCATTTTAGAGAAACAAACTTATCTACGACCCCATTTTATGAAACAAAGTTACCCTCTACCCGAATACATTAAAACAAGGTCTTGATATAGTTAGAAGAAAACATACAAAATTATAGCTTTTTGCGTCTTTACAGATGGTCGAAAAGCTGGCCAGTGCAAAATTTCATATGAACAAGGAGACCCTCAAATTAATTAAATTGCCAAAATGCATAGTGTCTATGTTTCTCGCGATTTCTTTCCTAGGCAAGTTTTATTGGTTGGTTGGTTAGTTGCTGATCCAGCAGTCCATGGGCTCATGCCCTTTGACCCAATGCCATTGTGTGATATATGCATGTGTTTGTCAGCTGTTCCATTTATCTGGCCCTGGAGGGAGAAGCATTATCCTGATGTCATCCAGTGCTGTGCATTTAAAAAGGTTGCGGTCAACATTTTCATAGGGATGAGTGCACAGTCTGCACTCTGGATTGTGTGTCGTGGTTGAATTCTGTTCAGGTGATTGTTAAGCTGTACATGTTGTGTGGTGTGCAGTCGGAAGATGATACTCTGGTCTTTTCTTCCCAGGAGGTTGATGTAATCTTAAGGATTTGGGCTGGTCATATATTTATAGATTTCCCTCCCAGTGTTTCCCATAGCCCATCTGTTCACCCAATTTTCTTTAGTCACAGATTTCAGTATCATTTTAATTGTGTGCATGGTTGTTTATGTATATGGCTGTTCTTGTTGAGCTCCCATCTTTACTAGTCTGTCTGCCTTGTCATTGCCAGGTGTGTTTGAGTGGCCAGATATCCACTGCATAACAATGTAAGTAGCTGGTTGGCATGGTGATATATTTCCACCAGCTAAGGCTTACAGTTTCCACCACATTCTAGTGCTTGAAGAGCGAACATAGAATCTGTGAAAATAACAATGTTTTGAACTTTTGATGGAAAGGCATCAAATATGGTCTTCGGGTGGTACAATGCAACTCCTAGTGCTGTTATTTCGGCTTCATAGTTAGAACATATCTCCCCACAGGCATCAAACAACTCATCAGATGTTTTGTTTGGATATTCCATATAGACACCATAACCTGTTTTGATGGTAGTTTTGAAAGCAGACCCATCAGTATAGACATGAATCCATTGTTCTGGGTAGGTGTCTATTGTTTTCTGTGTTGCTTTCATAAGACTTACTGGGTCTGAACTTTTCGGTGCATTATTTCTTAATTGTGTCTTGATTTCCGGCAATTTAAAACCTGCATGTTGTGATAAACATTTTTCTACTCTTTGCAGTTCTTGTCTCGGAGGTGATAGCTGCCTTTTATTTCATCGACATGGCTCAGGGCTGACTTTTGTTTTATTCTGTGGTTTGGTTGCCAGTTTTCTACAAGTTGTTTCTACAAATGTAGAACCCTTTGAGATGTGGAGAGATATGGCTTCAATGGAGGCTTATGAAAGAAGCAAAATTATGAAATGAACAAAGACCACCCAAATAAACAAGCCAGTTTTATTAAGATGCTGCTTTATCAATTTTTACTTGGAGGCTTTGAATGATAGTTTAAACAAGAAAACATGATCAGCCTTTTGATATAAATGTTGAAAATGTTTTGTGTATTGTAATTTGTAGGTTTTCTTGTTTACATCATAACACCCTAGTTTTAGTGATAGTTCGTCGTGTCTAAGTGGACCATTCTAAAAACGTGTTTTACGTAAGTACATTTTTAGATAAATTTAACAAGATTATATGTGAAAGTAGATATGCTTTCAAAATATGCAAAAAATTGTCAAATATTTCATTTTTTGCATTCTTTCTCAAAATCGATTGGTAGAATGTAGTCTAGAGAACGGAATGCATGTGTCATGGTCTAGAACGTTGTTGAGATATCTACACCATTTGGCCTGTCATATTCAACTTAATCATGAGCCAGATATTTAAAATGACAACCCTGTGAAAGAGATAGAAACCCTGTGAAAGAGATGGAAACCCTGTGAAAGAGATGGAAACCCGTGAAAGAGATAGAAACCTCGTGAAAGAGATAGAAACCCCATGAAAGAGATAGAAACCTGATGAAAGAGATAGAAACTATGTGAAAGAGATAGAAACCTCATGAAAGAGATGGCAGCCCTGTGAAAGAGATGACAACTCTATGAAAGAGATGGAAACCATGTGAAAGAGATAGAAACCCTGTGAAAGAGATGGAAACCCTGTGAAAGAGATGGCAACCCCGTGAAGGAGATGGAAACCTCATGAAAGAGATAGAAACCCTGTGAAAAAGATAGAAACCTCGTGAAAGAGATAGAAACCCTGTGAAAGAGATAGAAACCCTGTGGTAGAGATAGAAACCTCGTGAAAGAGATAGAAACCTCGTGAAAGAGATAGAAACCTCGTGAAAGAGATAGAAACCTCATGAAAGAGATAGAAACCCTGTGGAAGAGATAGAAACCCTGTGGTAGAGATAGAAACCTCGTGAAAAAGATAGAAACCTCGTGAAAGAGATAGAAACCTCATGAAAGAGATAGAAACCCTGTGGAAGAGATAGAAACCTCGTGAAAGATAAGAAACCCTGTGGAAGAGATGGAAACCCTGTGGAAGAGATAGAAACCCTGTGGAAGAGATAGAAACCTCGTGAAAGAGATAGAAACCCTGTGAAAGAGATAGAAGATGGAGATCCGTTGCAGTCAACGCTTGAAGATTAGACTTGAAATAGCCACGTCTGCAATGCCCAGATTAAATACCATATGGGAGAGCAGAATAAGTACATCAGTGAAGATACGCCTAGATGCCATGTGTACCATTATAGGTCATGTCGTGGTGTGAGACTCGGAATTGGGCGAGAGGTTCACGCTGTCGGTGAACGACACCTCGGCTAAGAAGACGAAAGCGCCATGGTCCAACTCTTCTCGTGGATGAGAAAAGGTTCAGCATCCAGTGGGCATAGGCACAGAACGTCGAATTACACGAGGAAGGTTCACAGACGGCGGAACACCTCGCGCGAGAGTGACGTGAACGACAATCGTCTTGGCGAAGAGTCCCTACACACCCACGTGACTGTCGACAGATAGGTAGGCTGTCACGGGCTAGGGAAGCCTACTACCCGAATTAAAGGCATGACAAAAATGAATGTGCTGGGCCTCGGATGTCTAGACCACAAAGTGAGCCAATCGAGATACAAATAATACAGTTCAACTGTGGAACTTGTGGCACAGCGTACTTCGCTCTCGCCGGCGGAAATCTCACGATTTATTCGTTGTGGTTATAAGATAATGAACGCAGAAGAAGAAGAATATGTCATGATGTACCAATATAGACCTATAAATCTAAAAAATACATTTTCTATTTGTATGGGTACACAGATTTCTAGTTAAGATGTTGAGAAGAATATGCTATGTAATATGTCACTGTCATTAGCAGCGCTTAAGAGAGTTTCATGGCTAGGCCTATATCAATCAATAAACCATAACCCTTCACGGTCGTAGGGGTGTCACATTGGTTGCTTCAGCACACAGCGTCCTCCAGCGAATTATTTCCTCAGCGATGCGGATGAGTGTGGAAATATATTGTCCTGTCCTTTCCTTGATGTTGTCTGTCCATGCCTTTATTTTCCCTCCTCTGTTTCTCCCCCCTTCGACAGTTCCCTGTAGTTTTGTTTTTGACAAGGAATCATGTCTGCATACATGTCTGAACCATGCTAGTTTTCGTCGTTTCACTATTGAAAGCAATGGTTCCTGAACTCTTGCACACATCTCTACTTTATTTCTTATGTTCCCTATAGGAAATTCGTAGAATTTGTCTGTAGCATTTGTACTCGAAAGCCTGTAATCTTCTCAGGCCTATATAGGGACCTACCACTGACTCTAAAATATGTATGCTAAGTTTGGCAATAAATAAACAGGGTAGTGGAAAAATTAGAGGCAACAGTGATGTGGTTATGTAGAGGAAAGTGTTGACAAGACATAGAGGATTTATTTAATTGTAGTTGGATTATCCCATATGTATTCCATCCTTCTCAACAAAGCGATACGCGCCAGCCGAGAGTAACATTCATAGCACGTAATTATGCAGCTTTAAGCTAAAATTTATATAATTCATAGGTAGGTAGGTTAATGAGTTTGCCTCTCTTTTGGAGAGGCGTGCCCCTTTCAACCAGCGGACAAAGTCCAATTAGGCTATATTAGGATAAATAGTAAAGCAAAATTAGTTAAACAGGTTACTAAAAATAAGTTTTTAGTAACCTGTTTAACTCATTTTGCTTTACTATTTGTTCATTAGGTTACTGCGGCACCATCCACTTTGTCGGACACCCTCTGACCATTTGGTTATCTATATTAGGATACAAGCTATAATTCACGGGGGATTTCCGCCATCTTTGTTAGCATATTCTTTCCTGTGTCCTTGAGTGACGGGCGTGCCGAGGGGGTTGCGGTCGCACCGGGCATCAAAATGCCCCTCAAAATAATGAAAACATTGAAATGGGATTTAAGTGCCTTTGCCATGCCAAAGTTGATGCCCCGCAACCAGTAACGTAACGAGAGGGGGCGGAGGTGTGGACCGCCCCTGCGGCACCATCGGGAGGGCGAAAAATGTATTTTCTTCCAGGCTTTCACAATCACTGCCATATTTTTTATGTCGCAAGGGCGGAAAATTATGATTCCGCCCCGGGCGCCATTGACCCACGCTACGCCACTGGGAATATGCACTGGCAATTCTGACTCTTAGCTAAACTCAGATCGAAAGACTGGATAGAATCCAGAGTGCAGCAATGAGCATCATTCTTGGGTGCACAGGAGTCATCAGCAAGAACTATGAGGTACCTACTCGACTGTCCTATGGCAGAGCACATATTACAGTATTGCCGTGCACTGACGTACCTTCAAATACATGCAGATAAGGAGCATCCATTGCATTCCAAAATACAGAAAATTAAAGGTAGCAGACTTAAGAGAGGGAAATCGTGGATGGGACTTGCTGAGGATGTCATACAAAGTGTGTGCAGATTGCAGGATGTGGCAGAAGGTGCGGAATGGATAGGTCTACCCACATATTTCGAAACTTGTTTGAGAGTAGTAATGTCACTTAGCAGGGAATGCAGAGAATGGTGTCCCACGGCTGTGGAGCAAGAGGTGCAGGCTTTGGTCAGTGAGAATGCCAAAGAGGGGGATTTTATTATATACAATGATGTATCTGTGATTAGACATGTTCGCAGTGCTTGAGCCTTCACAGCTCAGCGTGCAGGTAAAACTATCAGAGAGGAAAGTCGGGCCTTTGCTGTGACTACAAGTAGCATGACCATGGGGATTATGGCGGTAAGCTGAGCATTTGATTGGGTAGGCACACAGAAGGTAACGCAGATCTGCATCTTGAGTGACTCTATGATTAGGAAGCTACAAGTGGGTCTCGTTTGTGAACAGTGTATTGAGGCCTTGAGAAAGGCAAGTTTGAAAGTAGCTACATTTATTTTCATGCCAGGACATGTGGATGTTTGAGACAATGAAAGAGCAGATCAATTGGCGTTATGCGCGATTGTGGCACCGGGTGATGGGGCAATAGATTGAGCTGACGTTTTGAACTCCATAAGACATATAACACGTGAGAGTGAGACTAGTGTTAATGATGATTCTTTATCAATGTCCAGGATTAAATATCTAGGTTTGATATGCAGTGATGCTAAAAGTGAACATTTTGGAGGGTGCAGAATAATGATGGTCAACCAGCAGAGGACCAGTACTGTCAGCAGAAGTGTAATGATGGATACACTCAGGGAGAGATCAGATCAACTATGAACGTGTCCAATTTGCAGTGATGATGATCCAACGACTGACTAACTAAGGGACTACTAACTGTTCACCACCGCTACTATTGAACAATATTTACTTCTTACAAACAAAACAAATTTACAACAAAATTATATAGAACAAAGACAATAATAAATAAGTAGGCATGAATCAAATTAAGATATGTTTTAATTTATATAAATATTGCACTGTTTACAAAAAAAATTTGATTGAAGTCAAGAAAGATTAAATGTAGGTATTTAAAATGAATAGAAATTAGTGGGGGGAAAATAGCATCAATGAGGTGCCAGTGCAGTGATCAAATTAAAAAAATGGTGTGTAATAAAAATAAACAAATGTGTATTTGAAAGCAAGACACATCAGCCAACAATACAATTTGACCAGACCAATGAAATGTGGTACAATGTTCCAGAACAGTTTCATTGTAGATGTTGAAAATCACAGTGCCATGCATTTTTCTATCCATCTGTACAACCTTTCACTTTCTTCTGAGTATATGTCCTCTACAAACCTCCACCATATTGTCTGATTTTTTGTAATCACTTTCCGCTCTTTCTATGGTCTATGAAGTCTTTGTGTTTTGCATCCAATTCTTTCCTCCTGGCATTTCTTGTGCTTCCTCTTTATCTTTTTTTCCTTATAGGTTCCAGAACAATGTCTGCCTTACAATTCTTTCTGTTGGCCTTCTTAATGTATGTTCTATTCATCTCCAGCACAGTTACCTTAGTTTTCTTCCACTGCAGTTTGCTTAATTCTTTGCATAAGTTCATAATTGTTGGTCTTGTCATATCATTTCAAACATTCTATTTTACACAGATTGAAAATGTACTAAGCTGGGGCTGACTTTTAGTTCAGGGTGCAAAGAATATGGGCCACTATCTTCTTTCCAGGCATGCCATTGGTGTGGTGGCGTCTAAGGAAAATTGGGGGGAATATGCTGACCTGTTACCCGTTAAAAAATGATTGTTGTCACATCTTGTCTCAATTTCATACTTTTGTCTTCTATTAAATAATCTCCATAGATGACAAAGAGATGATGGCCTGTGGATATTGCACCTTAATCCTTTTGTGGCAGACTCCTAAGTGACGGGGAATGCTAGATGTTTCATCATTGTTGATGGTTCAAAAAATCTGACAGAAGAATGATGAGATAGTTGACCCAGAAGTGTGTGTTTGCCGTGTTCCTAGCAGGATACGGTAATCCTGGGATACAGATGAACTAGAATGCCTCCTTTCAGGGACTAAACATGCATCCATAAGCCTCCCTTAAACATTCAAGTTTTTGAGGCATCCTTATGTAAGTCCGGGTGTCACCTTGGTTACACAGTTAAAAAGAATTTGTGCTCTTGAACCTATGGGCTGCCAGCTTACATATAAAGGAATTATTTCATCATCATCATCCTCCCCATCTCCACCAAAGATGGATGTGTTGGGCCATTGGTGCAAATAATACGGCAACACAACACATTTCCATTCTCTGGACGACATCCAACTGGAAATCTTGTCGAACCATTGTCCTGTTACAATAGAAATCCAGTGGGAATTTGAGAATGAACGCTGAAGAAGAAGAAGAAGATCCTCCCTATCATCACCATAATTCTGGCAGGAAACCATCGATGAAAATTTGCATCTGCATCACATAAATTAAATGTGGACAAGTGTTTGTGAATTACTTGAACAGATTGGAAATAAGAAGATATACAGCAGAAGGATAAAATACTGTAAATGATATGAAACAAAAATTGATATGACAGAAGATGTAAAAGAGGTAAATATAATAAACAAATGTAGTCAAGCTAGTTGAACAGATAGTGTACATAAAAACTTATGTCCTTCAAGAACTTGTATGGATCTATTGCCATTGCTATGCTGGAGTATGTGAAATAAATGAGCTGGCTACAGGTGGCATCTGTGCATTTTGAATATGGATAAAGGTAAGATCTGGAAAGAAACACTGGATCGCTTATCAGAGGAAGATACTGCAATGGATGAATCAGCAGTAGAAGCAGAAGTAGCAATTGAGATCAAGAGTGGGTTGAGTAGGGTTAGGTCACAGAATGGATGAATTAGAATGACAACTAAGGGAAAAAATTGGGATGGGCTAACAACCTATCACCTGTGGGGAAAAAAATTATTGTTGCTGCATTTCTTCTGCTAAAATGTCTCCATAAATAATGAAAAGATGCAGACCAGCAAACATTGCAACTTTTTCCTTTTGTGGCAGACTCCTAATTGGCAGGGAATGCTAGGTTGTCATGACTACAGATCGGACAGAAGAATGGTGTAGGTGGCTCGGAAGTATATGCTGTGCTCCTGGCAGTACATGATCATACTGGGATACTGGAATATCTCCCTTTGGGGACTAAATATGCATCCAAACACAAATATGCCATTGAAACAGCAAACCTTATGTGTGAGTTTGAGTGTCACCTCAGTTACTCAACTCAAGAGGACCTATACTTTTGTCAGAATGGCTATGGTCTGTCAAGAGCTACCTGTTCACAGTTTACTTCATCACCATCATGTAACTGATAAAGGTCTTTTGGTCGAAACATTGGTTTTTTGTGTGTGTTTTTAGTTATTTATAAACTTCACATGTTTTCACTTTATGACAATTGGATTTACTGAAGTCCTACTTGTTATATTTTTATTTCTGGCACCACTTTGTGGTTGTCACCAATTCCTTGAAACTCACATTATCTATGCTTCTCATAATTACGATGTATGTGTTAAATACATCTAGGGATAGCACCCTCGTCTTCTATTTTTATTTGCTAACAAACTTCTCAAAATCATTGTCTACAACTGCTTTCTTACTGTCAACATACATTTCTAAGAAATCTAAGAGTGTTTTCTGTCTGATTCATATTTGTTACATTTTTAAGTGTTGGATTAACTCAGTCAAAAGTGTGCTAGTTTATTGTGTAAAGATTTGGGCTCAAGTCTCAGGATGGATTCTTGTAAGTTGTACTTATGGGTACCTGACTCTCACAGCACTATCAAAGCATGATCACCATAACCACAGAAGTCATTGTATATGTATATTTTATATATAATTACCTTTGATATGTAATAATCTTATATGTAATAATTTTATATGTAATAATTTCATGTAATAATTGTATAGTTAATCATTATATTTTATAGTTAATCACTTTATATATAATGACTTGACGCAATTATTTATTTACTATTTTTCATGCATACAACTTATTAGTACTAGCAAAATTGTATTGATGGAAAGAATGACTTTCTTATATTGCCATACACATTTTCTCATGTTTATTTCAATGCCTCATTTCATAAATACAAACATTAAAATACTTCAACTTGTGCCCACTCATAGTATCAGTTTCATAGCAATGCAACTCAAAGTATTTGAGTTTTTATTTGTGTTAAATCCAAGTCTTTTTCAGGTTCAATTTATCAGGGAAGACCTTTACAAGTAAATATGGAAGTTATGTACATTCTTATTAAAAAATGTAACAACTTGATTGCAAATATTCTGGTTATGTACACAGAACCATAACATGGCACACTGGTAGCAATAAGTAAGGAAACTTGTGCTTAAGTTCATAAAATTGTTGAAATCTTACAAAGTGATTTGGCTTTCTATGTCAGGATGAACTGAATTATTGAAAACAAAATGACAGTTCTGTGTGTGACCAGAAAACTTAGATGAGCAGATGAGTATAAATAAAATATAATTCATTAAAAAATGGCACTTATAAATATGTATATATTCAGAAACAAACCTTGTATATTCACCGAAGTGAGACACTGGATCATAATCTAAGCTTCACTTCTGGTCAGGAAGGCAAATGCTTGTTAATTAATTTTTTTTCCATCACATGTACAAGACGGTCACAAGAAACCATTTTTTTTTCTGATGGCTTCTGTAACCAATTATGTGTGACAAATGAAGACTGGAATTTCTCATGTCAATCTTATATAAGAACAAAATGATTCTGCTGTTGTGACACCTCCAAATAGAAGTTGACAGACAGGTCATGCTTTCTCAATTTCACTTTCACAACTAGGAACACTTTGTCATACTTGGCTTACTGTTGCCTCTGGATCAACAAAGTACTTTCCTGTGTAGATGGAAGAATGTTGAAATACATTCGTTTTGATACATGTCACGGCAGATAAGAAACAGCTTGGGATCATACAAGTATTTTATCATTCATAACCCTCTTTTAGTACTAGGAGGAAAATTAACTATCTCAACTTGTTATAAACATAATATCATGTACAAGTGATGAAGTTTTCATCATGTGACATATTCTTACCAGAACATACGTTTCCTTATTGATTCTCTGAACACTCTGTGATTCCGGGGGGAGTTGACCTGAAGCAGCTAGAGTCATCTTTAAGCAGTCTGATATATCACTAAACCATTGTCATCTTGGGCACACTCTTCCCCCTGTTGTTAGCTCTGCCTTCAGCTATTAATCTTTCCATGCTGTTATGTATCTTTATATGATCACAAAAACACAGCTTTCTTGTTAAGATGTTGTTAAGGAGCCAGCCCTCTTCGACATTTATTGACCTTAACACCTTTTTATTTGTTTTTTTTTTAGCTATCTATGGTATATGTAAAAATCTTATGTAGCACCTCATTTAGAGCGGCGATTCTTTTTGCTATTATTTTATTTAATGTCCATGCCTCACACCTGTATATTGCCACTCTGTCATTCTGATCATACATAGTTTGGCTATCCTGCTGATACCTTACCAAAGATTTTTCATTTGGGTAAGTTTCAATGTCATCATTGCAATTCTTCTCTTGATTTTCACAGCTCAGTCTCCTGAGCTATTTATGTTTGTACCCAAATACTGGAAATTTGTTATGTCCTCTACTTCGAAATTGTCAATTTTTATTTTTAATTGTACTTTCACTTTATCCATTGTCATAATTTTTGTTTTCTTCATATTTAAGAACAGGTTTGGGCTTCACTGTGTTTTTTTGTTGATAGTGACATTTGCTTTAGGCCATCTACATTTGTTAAGAGAACTGTGTTATCAGCATATATGATTTCTGGAATCTGCTGAAAGCTGATGGTAAGAGGTTGGAAGTCAGCATATGTCATGTTAAAATTAAGTCTATTGGAAGAAGATACATATACAAAATGGAAAAAGAACAATTTAACACTAGAAGGATGATTTTCCATAGAAAAGAACAAGTCAAAATTTTCAGATTTCACACAGGTCACAAATGAATAGGAACAACTTGTAAAGAGACATAATGGCTACAATATATTCATTGTATGCTGCAAGAGTGTTCAAAAAGGATTGAAACTTTGGTTAAGAGAAACAGAAATACTTACTGCAGGTATAAGACATAAATTACTTTTAGACTAATCTTCTTGGGATTTCTCCCAGCATCCAACAATGTTTGGAAGCATTTTAGGAATGTTATTTAGGAATGAATATGATGGGTCATTGTAATCTGCATAATTTTAACATGTAAAAAAAAATTGGGCCCCTTTTCATCAAGTCACAAATTGCAACAAGTTATGTGGGGAAGTAGGGATATTTAGACTAGCAAATGATATAAATCTATCAAGTGCCATGCCGAATGGCGTAGGCGATCATGTTTCTCCACGACTCTGTCTCTTGTTTTGTCAATAAGCTCGGTTGGTGAACATCTACCATGCCATAATACTAGTCCATGTAGCAACTTTTCTCTTTGTCATCCCCTATCTCTTCTCCCCTTGATCTTTCCAGTGGTTATTAATGATATGTTCTCTGCATTAAGGCTAGGACTGCCACCAAAGTTCAGATGTGTGGGCCATTGGCGCAAATAAAACAGGAATGCAACAAATAATCTCCACTCTTTGGTTTACATTCTACTGGAAATCTGGAAAGATTTAATTCAGTCAATGGGAGCTGCAGTAAACTAATGTACATTCATTAAGCCTCATTAATTCAGTCAATGGGAGCTGCAGTAAACTAATGTGCATTCATTAAGCCTCATTAATTCAGTCAATGGGAGCTGCAGTAAACTAATGTACATTCATTAAGCCTCATTAATTCAGTCAATGGGAGCTGCAGTAAACTAATGTGCATTCATTAAGCCTCATTAATTCAGTCAATGGGAGCTGCAGTAAACTAATGTGCATTCATTAAGCCTCATTAATTCAGTCAATGGGAGCTGCAGTAAACTAATGTGCATTCATTAAGCCTCATTAATTCAGTCAATGGGAGCTGCAGTAAACTAATGTGCATTCATTAAGCCTCATTAATTCAGTCAATGGGAGCTGCAGTAAACTAATGTGCATTCATTAAGCCTCATTAATTCAGTCAATGGGAGCTGCAGTAAACTAATGTGCATTCATTAAGCCTCATTAATTCAGTCAATGGGAGCTGCAGTAAACTAATGTGCATTCATTAAGCCTCATTAATTCAGTCAATGGGAGTGGCAGTAAACTAATGTACATTCATTAAGCCTCATTAATTCAGTCAATGGGAGCTGCAGTAAACTAATGTGCATTCATTAAGCCTCATTAATTCAGCCAATGGGAGTGGCAGTAAACTAATATACATTCATTAACCTTTAGGCCCCTATGGGTGAGGTCACGCACCCAGAGTACACGCTCCCGTGTGACGGTGGGCGAGAACACGCACCATACGATATCGCCCGATTCCCGAGCTCGGAACTTCACGAAGTAATGAACCGATGACGTATAAAGCCCGCCAAACAAAGCTAGGAATACGTCACAGAGTAAAGGTCAAATTCTTTTACACATTTGGACTGTATAGAACGAGAAAGCTGGCTGATGTTAGCAACGCTTTTCGAGAGCGACTTTAGCCATTTTCTGCCATATTTTACTATCAAATTGAGTACCGTGTGGCATGAGTAAATGATCGTGTCTACATGTTCTAATTGTTGTTCTTTGTGTTTAATATGCTGTTGTTTAATAAGAATGTGTGTTTATTCATTCAAAAACACAAAAATAATATTATCAGAGGTGCCACATGTGTGCACGGACAATAATTACGTTGCGTGTCAGCATAGACCTAGTGTTGACCAGACGGACATTATATGCAATTTCTTCACGTTTTATTAGTTATTTTAGTTCATATTATATTAGTTTGGATATAAAACAATACATATACAATAAGTATAGGTATTTATGAGTATTTTATCAATGTTGCCACACATTGCTCATGTATTAGGGTCATCAAGAAGATATATTTGCGATTTTGAAAATGGCATTTTGCGATTTTCCCCCAAATTTTCAACTTCACAACTTGCTCACAACTGTTATATCATACATACAACAACAACAAAAATATGATTATATTCACTATTCACTCTTTTATTTAGATGTGCAAACATTATTTTGATATCATTTAAAACAAAAAAGTTATTGCGTTTTCAAAACACCCATCAAAAACGAAAATTTTCCAAAAAAGAATTCAGGTCCAGGGGGATATTTCTTAATTTTAATTTAGGGTCCTAAAGGTTAAGCCTCATTAATTCAGTCAATGGAAGCTGCAGTAAACTAATGTACATTCATTAAGACTCATTAATTCAGTCATAATAAGACTGAAATGCTCTAGAGTTTCTCCCCTAAAAAATAATGCCAGGAGAAAGGTCAATCTGAAACAGAAACTCCACTGCCTGTCATAGGGAACAAGTTGATAAACCTGTATTACCTTAGGTTTAATCACAGACATACCAAGCACATGTACACCTGTAAAGGGAGTCTTCCTTTGCAATTTTATGTTTTGAACGCATTCACGGCAAAGACGGATGTGCCGGGCCATTGGCGCAAATAAAACAGTGACACAACGTATTTCCATTTTCTGGACTATATCCTGCTGGAAATCTAGTTGGACCATAGTTCTGCAGTGGAATTTGAGAATGAACGCTGAAGAAGAAGAAGAAGAAAGCATTCACACTAGTATAATTAGAAAAGGAGTACTTCTAGATGATAGTTTTTTGTGCTGATCTCATATGGTGTCACTTATCTTGGCATATCTAACTTTTCTCATGCTCAACATTGGCTGGCAACATAAAGTATATGCAAAGCAATAAATGATCTGCCACATCAGCCAAGCATGAGTGACACGTTAGATCAACATGTAAGGACTATTCAGGAGAAGGATTTGGTAAATATTGTACGTGACATTCCAATTATTTTTGGTAACAAATGACCCTTTCTGTGACATCCGTGCTGCATATTTTTTTATATCTAGATGTTTATAGTTTAAAACAACAAAAAGTTTAATAAACAATAAAAACAAGAAAGCCAGACAAACCAGAGGAACATTAAGTTTCAGTAAGGAAATCTGAATCATATGTGAAACAAATGTGAGTGAGTTGTCATGATTGAGTCATAAGTTTCCACTGTCCAGAGATCAGGTTGCATGCATCATGATGGCAACATATAACATATAAAAAAAATACTGTTATGTTTTAGCCTTGAGGAACTCATGATCTCCCATGGGGTGACAAATGTCAACCTGCCTTGTTGATTTCAAACATTTACCTCAGGGAGGATGAATCTGACATTACGGACACACTGCACAAATATGGACACACTGTACAGATATGGATACTCTGCAACCAAGACTGAACACTTTGCTTTGAATCACTGCCCCCACAATTAATGGTTATGCCGAACATTCACCTGAGGATAGATATTCGATAGTACACGTGGAGAAACCTGAGTATGAAACCTGAGAAGTCAGTCCTCTATGCCTTCATAACTAGACATGTTGTGTATTTACCTGTTGCAAACCTCTTCTTCATGAGTGAAATTCTGTAACCTGATCCAATTAGTTCAAAATCAGCTGCAGAAATTGTGGCTCCTTCAGCCGCAAACTGTATAGCAGTTGTTGCTGGCTTGGAGGGACCATTACTCAGTTCAAACTGTGCTCGAATACAACCCTGCGGCTCTTGCTCACTGACTTCAGAAATATCATTCAGCTTCCATGTTGCTCGTTTAACATTGGCATCCCTTATATAAAAGAAAACACAGTATGTTATAGTTAAATCTCTGCTGAGTTTTACTTAGCAGAAAAATAGTTTTGTTAATATTTAATTAGATCAATTCTAGTATAAGACCCCAACGTGTTGATAATTATTTAGTAACTGCTTACAACTTGGGAAAAAGGAGGAACAAGATTATTATGTAGAATATTGTCTTTGCCTGGTAAAGGCCTGTGAGCAGTTCTCTATGACTATAAGTATTACAAAATCTTTGTGACAATGGTCAAGGATATACAATACCAACACACATCATCTTCAACAATCTATATATATAAATGGATAACTCCAGAGCTCTGTGCTTTAGGGGTTCTCTATAGGCTCCTCAAAAACAGTATTTAGATGGACGATATTTGGCTCCTTTATAGTTTAGCTCAATGCCAGCTGGTGGCGCTTGCAGAAAATCAAATAACTGTCCAGTTGTCCAGCAAAAGCTGACCAATGATATGATTCGTTAACTTTTCACATCTGACCGTGCACACAGTTCAAATACATTGTAAACATTTGTTGGTAACAGATGACCAATGATATGATTCGTTAACTTTTCACATCTGACCGTGCACACAGTTCAAATACATTGTAAACATTTGTTGGTAACAGATCTAATGATCAAATTATTTGATTTTTATCGAAGTTTACTCTGTTTCAATTGACGTTTACGATGTATTACCAAGTTAAAAATGGTTTCTACTGTTATTTCTGTCATCTATCATTTCTTTTGATAATGGATTCCATAAAATATCATTTCACATCACATTTAAGTTTGCGCTGAATGCTTCCCCTACACAGTAATGATCCACACAGATGCTTATTACGCAATAAATCTATATTAGGTCAATTGTTACAACTAGTTCCATGTAGATCTATTAGAGTAGTTGATAGTGAACTTCATCAAAATGTGTAGCCAACTATTTTGTTTTCAGAGTTGAATTCCATGGATTGAGATTTTCCCCCCATTTTTTGCAGACAAAAGTCATTGTCGCATTCACAGAATAAATTGTGTCTATCTTTTCATTGTTTTGCGTTTGTTTCTTTGTTATTGTAAACTGTATTCCTTCAAATCATCTAACAGTTGAACAGAACAGTGTGCAGTGAAGGACAGTCACCCTCAGTTTCCTGGATGAGAAATATCCACAAGATATATGGGTCAGAGTATACACAGATGGGTCAGCACAGAATGCCGTGAGGAATGGAGGTGCAGGTGTATATATAGAATATCCACACAAGCCTAGAGATACAATCAGAACACAGACAGGAAAATTCTGCAATAATTATGATGCAGAAATCCAGGCAATTAGTGTGGCAGCTAAAAAACTGCTGAACTCCAACTCTGACCTACAGCCTGTGGTATTCCTGACAGATGCAAGGTCAGTGCTTCAAGCTCTGCAGTCTGGAAAACTAACAGACTTGAAAAAACTACTTAGCGAATTGTCTTACCAGTATAGGGTAACCATGCAGTGGATACCCTCTCACTGTGGAATACCAGGAAATGAAAAAGCAGACCAATTGGCTAAGGAAGGTGCTGCCGAAGACCAACCAGATATGCCAATCACCTACCATCAGAAAAATCAGATGATCAAGTCAATAAGAAAGCCACAAACACCAACACAAGATGACTATCATATTATGAACAGACCAGAACAAGTTATAATTCTACGTCTCAGAACAGGACACAACCGACACCGCAGTCACATGTATACAAAGTTCAAGATTGGCAACACAGCCATGTGTACATGTGGACAGGCAGCACAGAGTGCTAAACATATACTTCAAGAGTGTTCTGAGCATGAAATGCTGAGGCAGACATATTGGCCAGAGGAAACAACACTGGAATCAAAACTCTATGGGACACTGTATGAACTACAAAAGACAGTGAGTTTTATTAAGGAGACAGAATTACAGATATAGACATGTTTCAAGTGAACGAAAGAAGAAGAAGAAATCTAACAGTTATCAGTAGACCTACTGCAGGTGCCTAATTATAATGGCAATTTCTACGCTTTTCTGAAAGTTTAGAATCAAATTGAAACTCCCTACCTCCCAAACCAAAGTGTATCAGAAGTTTTATAAGTCACTGTACAATTATATCCATATGAACATATTTTAAAGAATGGAATGTAGGTATACATATTGATAGGCACATTTAAAGGAGAGTGTGAAAAATTGTTACATTTAAACCAAGTTGTGCAAATAGTTACATTTAAACTGAGTGTGAAAAATTGTTACATTTAAACTGAGTGTGAAAAATTGTTGCATTTAAACTGAGTGTGAAAAATTGTTACATTTAAACTGAGTGTCAAAAATTGTTACATTTAAACCAAGTTGTGCAAATAGTTACATTTAAACTGAGTGTGAAAAATTGTTACATTTAAACTGAGTGTGAAAAATTGTCACATTTAAACTGAGTGTGAAAATAGTTACATTTAAATTGAGTTGTGAAAATTGTTGCATTTAAATTGAGTTGTGAAAATTGTTGCATTTAAACTGAGTGTGAAAAATTGTTACATTCAAAACAAATTGTGCAAATAGTTACATTTAAACTGAGTGTCAAAAATTGTTACATTTAAACTGAGTGTGAAAATTGTTGCATTTAAATTGAGTTGTGAAAATTGTTGCATTTAAACTGAGTGAAAAAATAGTTGTGTTGAATGTAAAACAGTGGTCACCCCTGAGCTAGATAAACACTTAAAAGCAGTATTTCATCAAATGAAAAGCATCCGGTGCAACAAGTATTTTTCAACAGAAGTAGAGAAAAAAAGTTCTTCAATTGCGTCATAGAGCCAGTTCTCTCATATGGAAACAAATCATGGCAATAAATAAACAAGTAGGAAACTAGATATCACTGAAATGTGCCAGGGACACATTCGTGAACAACAAGTAAACAGAGCACCCATTAACAATTATGGAGCACCTTAACATGAAATTAAAAGAGCATTGCCAAGGCCATTATTGCATATATGGAGGTACTATAATGAATTAGTAGTTAGAAACAAAAGATGTCAACATGATCTGAACTGAAACGCACAAGGAAAACAGATTATGTATTTTAAAAACAACAAACTAACTTACTACTCTCAAATATAAAACACTGATATTTATTCATAACCTCACCAGTTGCCTTTAGGAATGCTCTGAAATTTAGTCACATTTCCATCAACCTGTACCAAAACATTCACATTTTTTAAAGTCATAGGAGATGACATGGCGGATGGATTGTATCTGTAATCAAGTCGAAAGTCTGTGGTGTTTTCTTCACATTTCCAGTACACCACTAGAGATAGCGGCGCACTCACCACACCAGGTGAGCTTTTGACCTACAAACAAGGATTAAAAGTACCTGTAAACATCCAGATGTTACTTATACATAAGGTATAATTTTTTTTACTCTAATTGTACATGCTGTAAATTCTATACCACACAGATAATGAAGTACTTCTTCTTCATTCTCAAACTCTTGTTCATTATCAGTTGTAGTAGTAATCCAGAGGATATAAACATCCAAAAAAATAAAAACCATGATAATAAGCAAAGTCACAGAAGAACAGCAGCTAAACATAAGAATACATGGAAACTACAAGTAGAACATTAACAATATCTCTGACACATAATCACAAATGATGGCAGATGTGAAACAGAAGTTAAAAGGAGAATAGGAATGGCTAAAAGTACTTTCAATCTTACTATCTATGTTCATTCAGCACCGAACATGGTGCATGGACAAAAACCAGAGCTCTTCAGTACGAGCGATGTTGTGATACTGTATATAATTCTAGTATGTTGTTGAGACCCATAGTTATACCCTATTTGATGGCTGTTCTGCGAAGAATCTCTCTTGGTCTTCCTCTTTTTCATCTGGTACCTATTTTAATGCTTGTAGTGGCAGTCTGTTTTCATTCATTCTATGTACATGTCCGATATCTTCTTATGTTTATGTTTTCTTAGTGTTGTAGAAATATATTGCTGTTTGGTGTCTTCTCTTATTTGCATGTTTGATTTTAATTCTTCCCAACAAAAGAGTCTTCTAAGACATTTATTTTCAAATGAGTTCAATTTCTTCTCCAGCACCTTTGTCATTTTCCAACTTTCGCAACCATCAATAAATTTATAAACCCGTAACCCTTCAGGGTCGTAGGGGTACCACATTTGATGCTTCAGCACACAGATGGAATGCTTTGTCATGGTTTACAGCTTAACTGCAATATCCACACATTTTAGCATGGTCCACATGAAAGATTTTTAGATGACTAAACAAATGCTATAAGGAGTGCTATAGACTGGATTTTTAACTGCAGGAGAATAGAGAAAGCATTTCAAAGACTTTCTCTTTGAAAAGGCAATACTCGATGCACTGTTAATACATTTCAAGATGTACACAGATTAGTGGGAGAATTTATTACAGGACAGGTCCAATTGGCATCACAGTTTCAGGGTGATGCAATGACTGCAGAGAACTTGATATTATAAAGCAGTTTTATATGTGCTATATATTTGTTTCCTTGCATTCGCACCTTAATAATCATCACGAAGGTTAGTGCGATTTCTGCAGGGAGAGTGAATAAGTTAAGCTGCCAATATGCTCATCCAATTTTGGCATGCCTTGACATTTCGGGTGTACTACCTTAGCCTGTGACCGACTTCCTATCTGTAGCCAGGCAGAAAATGTGTATTGTCGCTACGCTGAGTTGGTTATCTATTTAGGTCTATCTTACATGAAGTGTTCCATACCAGTGAACTTGTCTCATGTAATTGGATGTATTGTGCCTGTGCTCATTGAGTACTGAAGCTTTTCTCATCCATGAGTCTCATTCTAGTTTAGGAAGAACTCGACAGTAGATTTAGGCTCGAGCTCATTCACGTTCTTAGCTGAGGTGTCGTTCACTGACATCGTGAATCCCTCATCCAAGTCTGAATCTATACACATATTTAGAAGCACTAGGGACAGAAGTGTGTTCTCAAGCTGAATACCACATTTCTCCTTTGACTTGTGCCTATGCCCATCAGGTACTGAACCTTTTCTCTCTGCGAGCATGTTTCTGGTACAGGAAAAACTTGACAGTAGAGTTGGGCACAGGCTGGGAGCACTGGGAACTAGAAGCTTGTCTCAAGTTAACATAACTTTAGTTCCATTTTCCTTGAAACATTTTCCTGTTCTATTTGCATGTGCCGCTGCCCTCAGGCACTGTGCTGCCCTTTACTGTACTCAGTATGTCACCCAAATGGAGATTAATTCACGACTCTAAACATTCATCATAACATCTACCTATTTCATCACGTCTGCATTGGCCACCTTTCCAATGCTACTACCAAACTGACTAGTATCACTGTGTCGACAGTGCCGCAGCATGTGTCAGCACAGAGGTGTTGGAGATATTGTCTATCTTTTTGCAGTCAATTCTCTTTTCATCTGCTGCCTTCACATTTATGGACAAGAATCCCAAAAGATTTAGCCAGATTCAGCACAAGCAACTGTATTTGTTTCCAGGATGCACCACAAAGAGGGACTTTTGGGATCTTGGTTATTTGCTAACCCTGGGTCCACCGAGAGCATTGTGGTACCCTTTGAATCCCATGTGCTATATAATATAACAAATATAAATAACCCAAATATCCATCCATTCATTATGGTTTTGTGTTCTTAACTATTTTTGTTGTCTTGATAAAGATCCCAATTGGACCGACACGTTGACAATTGTATTTGTTCTTTGTTTTATTATTTTCTATATTTTATTATTTTATATTGATATTTTTTTAGTAACCTATTTACTTTATTTGCATTTGCCTATAATATAACAAGTAACATAATCATACAGTAAATGTAAACATTTACAGCATCTTCAGTCTTGTTCATTTGGTGTGTAATCAGGAACAAAAATATGCACTCTTTTCTTGATTTTTCTAAATAACTTAAAGCAATCAACCATAACGATACGAAAACAGTCGACCTATTGGACGCCCTCGTAAAAGGTGGATAGATAGTGTATTAGAGACTCAGAAATATAACAGCAGAAGAGGCAAATAGAAGGGCAAAAGACCGTACACTCACTCTCCCCTCAACACCAAAAGGTACATGAGGACAGAAAGAAGAAGAAAAAGAAGAATCAACCATTGTTACACAACACTATTGGTACATGTATTTGCACAATGTAAACAATAGGTCATAGATGTGTGTGCAGCTAACATTAAAAGTGGTATATTATAATGGATGTCCGCCGAAGACGGATGTGTCGGGCCACTGGCGCAAATAAAACGGCGACACAACGCATTTCCATTCTCTGGACTACATCCTGCTGGAAATCTATTAGGACCATGGTCCTGCTGTAAGGGAGATCCAGCGGGAGTTTGAGAATGAACGAAGAAGAAGAAGATAATGGATGTCAAAATATATTATTGAAACCCATTTGCATGTAAATTGTTGATACAAACGACTCAAAATGTCACATATCTATCTATTCGCTAAACCCTTTGTTACCTTTCAGTATTAGGGGTAGAAGAGTTTTCTGGAGATGGCAGTTCGTCTTCAGAAAACTCTCCAATTACTATGAGCCATTGTGTTCTCACTGACGTTTTGCTGATATCATCTCAGTGTGGTATCAGGAAATTCACATGTCTACACCAGGATCTCTAACTAACACATATAGAAACCACATATTCCATGCGAATAGTCCTGAAACATTGAACTGTCATCCCATTGTTAAATAATATTATTCCGTGATAAAATAATTATAATTTGTACAATTATAATTTGTATAATATTTACTGATGTAAAAAATTGGCAATAACTGCAGAATTTTAAATTATAAAATTATGGAGTCATGTAAAATGTAAGATTGCATGCAAAAATGTGTGTAATTGCAACAGATATTAAACTGAGTTTGACAGCAATCATTTTGAAACATACCAATACTATGAGAGTCTTTAAATCCCAGATCTTCATAACAACTTTAATACTTATCTAACAGGTGCTACTCAATACAGATTTTAAAAATTCATATCCACTGTAAATACTGTTATTGTGCAATGAATATTACAGACTGAACTGTTACAAAATGAGCTGTCATCCCAGTTGTCCACAAATATTTAAACTACCTGATACTTCAAGATGTCAATGTTGAAGTAGGAAGCTGCTTTATTCTGCTCTCCTTGCTGCCTTAAATGTTCAATCAAGTTGGACATGTTGAACTCAAATGTGTGATATTCTTGATTGCTTTGTGCTTCATCTCTGAAAATATAATACCAGACATAAACTTTTATCTTCCACAGATTTTTATCCCAATGTTGCCTTGAGCCTTGGCAACATAATGGTTAGTGCATTTGCATTCTAGCCTTATACACTAGGTATTTTACTCAGTTTAGTAGGTTCTTCTCTTGATTCTTGATTAGAAAACTGGCCTCACAGCACGTGGGGCATTCCCATTAGTGCTTCACCCTCTGTTCGGTGTTTCGAGTCCAATGCCGCTATGACGGTGTTTCGAGTCCAATGCAGCAGAAACAGATGTCGACGTCAGGGCACAACTCTAGCCCTTGCGACAGATGACGTGCCATGAAGCTTCTATAAGAAGATAACCTCAATATAAAGGCATGTCATCTACTAAGGTTTTCTGTTGCATGGTTGGTTTGTCTAGTGAGCCACTGGTGAGACCCACAGACACAACCGCATGCGCTCAGTTTAGTATGAATATTTTATACCAAGCAGATCTCATGTGGACCAACTCTAAGGAAATGGTTACTAGAATAAATCTTGGAAAGTAAAGGTGGTCAGCATGATGCTGGCTACATATCATCTTTAGAGTGCCATTGTTCTGAAACATAAAGGTATGAAACAATACTCTCTACTAGGGCTGGTCTGAGTTATAAAACATATTTGTTTCATGAAAACCATAATAAGTACCATAGCTCATGGTGTTAACTTAGTGCATGTGAGAATCACACGCCAAAGTACCAAAAAGTCAGTAACTTTGCACATGTGCTGTGTGGAATCATATAAGTGAAGGTGACCTAGTAGTGCTTGCTATATTTAAAAATATGCATTAATAACAACACAGATGTGCTGATTTCTGTTTTAATCTTGGAAATAATGGTTCGGATACTTTTGAAACATTGCAAGCAATATTCTTAGAGTCCTGTCTAAGTAACTCAAACACATTTGAGTAGCACTTCTGTTTCAAAAGGGGACTAGATCCTATGAAGGTGACCACTGTTAAAGCAGACCATCCACCTCTCACACTGGATGTGATTGTGGCACATATGCAAGAAATTGTATGCTCTGACATCTATTAGAGAGGTTGCTGAGCATATTAGAATATCAATCAGTACGTGCCATAAATTGTATTTGCGTAGCACAGAAAATACATTGATTATGCATCCTGACAATGCCCCAGCACTCAGGGCTGCTATCATGAATGCATTTTTTGATGAAAAACAACATTGTGCAACCTCCATAATCACCTAATCATGTTCAGTGTGACTTTTTCTTGTTCCCACATCTTAAGAAAGCAATGGAAGGTTGCTGTTTCAATGAAATTGAGAAGATTCAAGCCAGCACAATAAGACAAATGAGGGCTACTATGAAAAGTGCCTACCAAAAGAATTACTACATGAGAGATCCTGAGGCAGCTTGAGAATGAAAGCTGAATAGAATATCCGTAGTTCTTGATTTTCAGTGCTAAATAGGAAAATATGAGTGATTGAAAAACTGCAGTAAAACTGTGCAACTTATGATAAGTAAATATTGAAAAAAAATTATATTAAAAGGCTTTAAATAGCAGATTTTATCTTTTGGTTGAAACGTTAATCCTATGTGGTGATAAATAACAAAAGGTAAAGCTATGGTACTATATAACAGATAATCCAACTAAATTCAAACAGATTGGTACTATATATTATTTTTAAAGTTATAATAAAGGATCTTACTTGAAAAGAATAGAAGAGTTAGCAATGACCTCCTCCCATTTGCTAGCATTCTTGATACGAAATGAGAGCAGTGCAGGTGATGGATTTTCTGTGAATACTCGTACAACACCCGCAGGAAATGACATCATAAGATTTCCTACAGTTCGCACAACACACCTGTTTATTCAATATATTTCATATTTGTAAGTAACAAACTAGGCATATGGAGAGTACAGGTTTAGGTCAATATGTTTGGTGTCAATAGTGTGATTTGACCAATGCAGTCTGCATTGTATCGGATGTCTTGACTTTCAAATATTTGCTCTCTGGTACTCATTTCCATTGGGAGACGCGTAGCGCAATGGTTAGCGCACTGGCTTCACATATGAGTGGTGCTAGGTTCATTCCCCAGTTGAGGCGGAAATGTTTTTCAGATCACAATGGCTCCCGGCTGGACCCAGCCTTAAATGGGTACCGGATTAATCTGGGAAGTAAAGACTGCGAGGGAGGAAATGGCTACTGCCCTCATTTGTCACTGAAATGTGAGATCTCTAACATCTCACACCTCTACAGCATTAATAAATGCTATGGGTTACTTTACTTTTTTTTCCCATTTCCCAAGGTTTTATTCAAACAAGAGACTGTGGCTGGCATAAACCCCCATCAATTGGAAACAAATCATTGATCACTGGTTTAGGTTTGTTTGTATCCCCAGGAAAGAGATTTGAAGGTGTTATATCCTATATGCAATGGGAGTGTTTCTCCATAGCTTTCTTTCCTACCCAGAAGACTCCAACTCTCATCTGTATTTAATGTTTTGAAAAACCTTCTATTCAGAAGGTATACTGAGTTAGATAACGAGCATATTAAACACCTGCATTAATGGCATTCACATGAGCTTATTTCACAGTAGTTATACTGTCAACTATCTACCTATATCTATTGTCATTTCCACTTGAGCTGTTAAACATCCATTTGGGGGGGGGGTGGTGGTGTTGTCTGTCTTTGGCCATTTGGGTTGCATTATTCTCATGACATGACCAAACCACCTGGTTTGTTGTCCCTTGATGTAGTCTTGCTTTGAGATAAATTGTATTTCTTTCCTGATATATTCATTTCTCCATCAGTCTCTTCTGGTGACATTTATAGCTTTGCACAAACATCTCATTTAACATACTGTTATCTTTTTCACTAATCTATTTGTCGAAGGATATGTTGACATTGATAACACAGTAATAGTCAACAAACTCCATATATTGCAAAATATCAGAAGGCAGCAGATGGGACTAGAACCAGGTATGTTCATCTGGCACCTACTCGTTTCATATCTTGAGTCAACACATTTCCTGAATTCCACCAATCCACATTCATAAAAATTATACGATTTTAGTCAAGTCTTCCAACGTCTATATTCTCCAGTTACTATAAAAAGGACTAGCCAACTTACAAACAACATAAACTGCACAGGTATGTAAATTACTCGAGGACCAAAACATTCAAAACCAGTACATACCATTAGGAGTACAAGAACCATTAGACCTACTTGTAAACACATAAAGATTGTTTCAGATGTAACATGGGTGAATGAATAATATAATTACAGTATGTTACATCATTTATTCGACATACGCCACTAATATGGTCTATATACATGACTGACCTACTAGCAATATGGATAGAGATATCCATTATTCAGTGGAAGTGGTCTATCTATCTATCTATTCACTAAACCCTTTGTTGTGTTTCAGCATCAGGGGTAGAAGAGTTTTCTGGAGATGGCCTCGTGTGTGCTGAGTATATTGTGGAATTTGTTGCCTCATTTATTTTGGTGGTTCATCGTTTTCGTGGTCGGTCTCTAGGTCTGGCTTTACTGTATCTTTGTAGCATAGCTTGCTGTGGTATGCTGTCTGTTGATTGTGACCATGTGATCTGTTGTCTCTTAATATATTCCAAGATTGAGGTGGTGCCTGTTCTTTATCTAATGTCCATAATTCATTACTCTGCTGATGAGTGATATTCCTAGGATTCTGCGTCAGCAATGCCATTTCAGCTGTCACAAGTTTACATTTGTCTTGTGCTGTCATTGTCCATGTTTGACATTGGTAGCACAGCATTGGCATAATAATTGCTTTGAATAGTGTTATTTTGGTGTTTAAATCTACATTTTTGTTTTTGAAGATCGGTGTCATTTGCCCTAGGGTTTGGTATGCTTTACTACATCTATTGTGTATTTCTTTGCTGCTCTTGACATCTGTTGTTATACTGCTTCCTAGGAATATGAATTCTGTCACTTATTTAAGTCTGTTGTTTCCAATATAATATATTGGTGTTTCTTTCTGTTCTTCCTATCTTCATTACTTTGGTTTTTTCTATATTTATCTTCATGTTGAAGGTTTGGCATGTTTGATGTAATCTATCTATTTGTCTTTGTATTGTATTTCAGATGATGCTACTAGTTTTTAGTTGTCTGCAAATATCAATTTGTTTAAGTTATCCTGCAGACTATATTCTTTCACTGTCTTTGCTACTTTGCAGATGTGATCTATGTATGTTATGAATAATAAGGGGGAAGTGTAATACACATCCCTGTCTCACTCCCAAGTGAATTTGGAAATTATCGGATGTACCTGTGCTCATTCTTACTGTGCATTGACTATTGGCGTATATATTCTGACATAGGCTTATCAGATATTGGGGAACTTCATATGTCTGTAGTGTTATCCATAGTTGTGTTCTATCAACTCTGTCAAAAGCTTTCTCTTGGTCCACGAAAGCCAAATATAAGTCTTGGTTATGTTCTGTTGCTTCTTCTGAAAGTTGTTTGAGGGCAAAGATTGCATCTGTACAGCTTTTATTTTTCTGAAAGCCCAATTGTGTGTTGTTGAGCTGTGGTTCTATATTTGAGCACATCCTTCTTTCTAGTATCTTGCTAAAGATTTTTCCCATGTGGCTTAAGAGTGATATGCCTCTATACTTAGTGCAGTCCCTCTGAGTGCCTTTTTTTCTTCCAGATGGGAACAATCACCCCTTTATTCCACTCCTATGGTGCGTGTGGAAGTGGTAAAAGCACTAAATGTATTAATTACCACAGCCAAAGTCAGATGTTTGGACTATTGGTACAAATAAAACAGTGACACAACACATTTCTATTCTCTGGACTATATCCTGCTGTAAATCTGGTAGGACCATTTCCGTTACAAGAGAGATCTGGTGGGAGTGTGAGAATGAACCTAAAACATGCAATATGTAAATATAAAGCAACTAATAAAAAGGGTACAACAAAATGGAATTACTTTGTGGCATCAAGACCTTTGAAATAAGCATTGATCGTCTCTGTAAAAGCTAAAGCCAATGGAACAGTGTCAGCCATGCCAATTGTAAGAGGACTAGGGCCTCGTGATGAACCAACAGGCATGGAGGTAGTAGTAAAAGTGCCATGTCCATTGCTATCTGATCGACTGATAGAACTTGGTCCATTCATTTTAGCCTGTTGGGAAATAAATATTTATATTACAGAACAAAAGTAAAGACACTTTACCTGTCAACTTCTAGATGGATCACTCTATATATCAGTCCAAAATGTCCTGCATTTTTACCTTAAATTCTAATCATATTCTGTATAAAGTGCACTTGACTAAAGGTAAACACAGGTGTATTTGAATGAAGCCTAAATATATTCTATACAAAATATCAAAAATATGTACTAGTAGACATGTATGAATGCTTAGGGTAATACTTAGAAAAGTGAAGAAAAGACTACTGGAAGCAAAGGTTTTCACAAAGCATCCAGGTTATACATTTAAGCTAAGAAATTAATAATACACTATTCTACTGTCAAAGATGGATGTGTTGGGTCATTGGTTCAAATAAAACGGCGACACAGTGCATTTCCATTCTCTGAACTATAATCTGTTGGAAATCTATCTAGTAGAACTATTGTCCAGCTACAAGAGAGAACCAGCGGGAGCTTGAGAATGAACGCTGAAGAAGAAGTAATAAACTAAGAAATTAGTTAACAAAATAAACTTCTGATAAAATATTATTATTTTTAAATGGTATTGGAGCATTAAGCCTCATTTTGGCAACACACTTCTCTGTTAAGCATGGAATTAGTAATGCAATTATTAATCCTTTAGCTGCTACAAACAAGTTATCTCTATCTTACTGCCATTGATGAGTTAACCTATTTGTAAATATTATCTACCTCCTATTTTCTAAAAACAATGGGTACTCTGAAATTGCTAAGCGCAAGTACTCTATATCATCCCATCCATGTGGTATATATTTTCTGGTGTAAATAAAAAGCCTGTACCATAGGAGCTCTCTTATTTTTGTAGGACAAAAGATGGATTCAGTAGAGGGGGAAAAGTCATTGGGGAAAGAATTTCACACAGCTGGGATCAGTTACTGAACACATTGTAGAAGCTAAAAGGTTAATCAGTTATGAAAATTAACATATTAACTGGTAAATTACTGTACCCCTGGAATGATTCCTCTGGTCCTAGACGGTGGCCTAGCCACTGGTATTGGCAGTCCGCTGGTAGGGGAGGTAATATAATTAGTAGGTGAAGTGATAGGTGGTCCTGAGAATGTGGAACCACCAACTGATGCTTCATGGCCAATATTCTTAAAACCTGAAAAAACTGACAAGAATAGAAATAAAAGTTACAGTTAGTAATCTATTTAATGATGATATAACCAATTTTTGAGGTAGAAGTTGTAAGATTATCTGAACTATGAGCTCTATTATTTGACATGGTCATAATATTTGATATACGCAAAACTTGACTCACTTCCATGGTTGAAATGAGCGTATTTCACCACAAGAGGTCAAGAGGCACAAATTAAATGACCTGACTTGATAATGATAAATCAAAAGGAGTTTGAGGCTGGCACTCTATGAAGTTTTACCCTATATTTCAGGATAGAAGTTGAGAATTTTTGTATTTTTTTCCGCTATTGATGTAGGGGTTTTGGCTTATATATGCACACAATTTTTTTAATGTTTAATTACTGGAGGAAACAAAAAAGGATAACACAGAACACCATCAAATATTAGCAATGGGGGAAAAATTGTATGATAAGACAGATCTAGGTACGCTCTTGAAAAATGATTTATTTTTGAGTTTAGTACCCTTAATTGGACTTAACTTTGAACATTCATGTGTTTAAATTTGTGTTGGTGTGGTCCTTATAGTAATTGCTATCCATTTTGTATTGGGTAATAATTTGTTATATCTGTTATCATATCCCATCCAATTTTCAACAAATCCCGCTTCCATGACTACTTGTTTCCATGTATATCACTGTCACTTAGAACTAACTCTGTAATGTTTACATATCAATAGTGTATCTAGTGCCTCTGTGGTGGTAACATTGTTTTTCACTGTTTGTTTTATATATTCTTGAGAAAGACCTAACGGTTCGAAATGTTGAAAATCTCTTGTGTATTGCCATTTGTGTGTTTACACCTCATAACCGCTTATTCTTAGTGATAGTCTGTTGTGTTCAAGTGAAACATCAAAAACATGTGTTAAGTACTATTGTTATTCCATTTCACTGCAGTATTACCTTATACTGATTAGGAAGAGTCTTGCATTTACAAATAATCATGGTGGGCAAACCATGAGCAAATCTGCCATGCAACCTAAAACCACAGTGAAACAAATCTTGTCAAGTCCAGTCATCATTCCCAAAACCATCTTCACACCTTTTTGTTCAACTATATGACTTTACGGCAAAAACAGATTTGGGTCTTGTCCATATTTCCTATTTATCGAAGCTGAACCACTTCCACAGGTGAAAAGTTAAATGTTGAAACAAATCAATTTTTGTTTTTACATCTTTTGGCAACCTATATGTTAGCTTAGTACAGGTTTGTAGACACAAATGATGTCTTTTCATGAAACGATTGTACCATCCCATTGAAGCAATAAAGACCACAGATTTGTGTAACTGGAATGCAGTTTCTTATATGGTGACTGTCCTGATCTGAATATTTGTGCGGATTATAATTAATCTGTTCTGCCTTAACTCCATTATCCATTCTGGCAATTTCTCTTCCAGTGCAGAGAATGAGTCAGCAAGACCACATGCTGATTTCTTTGTCCTTCGCTTTACAGACAATTCTTCCTTTTTTTTTCTCAATTCTTGTACTTGCTTTTCATTCTTCTTCTTTATTGTTCATTCTCAAACTCCAATTGGTACTTTCTTGTATCATCACAATGGTCCAACTATACTAGATTTCCAGTAGGATGTAGTCCAGAGAATGGAAATGCGTTTAACAATAAAAGTCATTACATTGGCCTGATACATCCATGTTCGGCAGGGCTTTTCATTCACAGTGAAATGACGAGCAGCCAATGGTTGGATTTTTCTGAAACATCCAACGTAAAACTAGCAGCATGCGATGTTCTCTACTGTCCAGGCATCCTTCTTATAAAACGTGAATAAAATCACAATGGCAATACAAATTTAAGAACTGGAAACTTAAACTTCTTGGGTGGTATTCTTATATGCATTGTAGACACTACTGTATTATACAAGGAGATGCTATTGGTGGTACTACCATACCAGATTCACTTATAACACTTATCAGAGAATATAAGACTATAAATAAAATATAATGGTTCTTCACTGGTCAGTTTGGAAATGTGCTTTGAATGTAATGGCTGATGCTATCTGATATTTGCCAAGCAAAAAGGTTGACCCTGATCCATTCATTGACTAGGCTTTGAATTTACCAAAATGGCTGATGCTATCGTTGCAGCCAGCCCTTTGTTGCCGAGACAGCACTGAATGAATAAATGATTGAATGAATCAAAATTTTATATGAGTTCAGGTAGGGCAGGGCAAATGGAAAAAATTACTGTCTCACTATTGCTAAAGTTTGTGTTATTTTAGCAATTTAGCAGTTATTTTATCCTATTAGCAATATTTCGTTTGGCTTTTAATTCTTATAGTGGGATTCCACAGTATTATTACCGGTATTATTTTTTAATACTTTGGTCTATACATGGGTTTCTGATTTTTATACGATTTTGGACATTAAAGTTATATCCTCAGCTTATATAAGGATCAGCTTATTCAGAAATATATCGTACTTTCAACTCTGTCATTCCGTCGATCATTGGATTAATCAACTAACATAGTAAAGTACAGACCGATTTGTGTAACAGAAGTCAGTTCATTCCAGCCAGGGGTAGACCAAAAGAAACTCAGAAGAACAATACTTAGAGAAAGTAAAACAATCAATATCCATACTATCCAAGAACTGCACAGAATAGCTTTGAACAGACAGAATTGGAGAGATCTGAACTCTGTCCTATGAGCGAACTTCAGTGTGAAAGGAAAATGAATGAATTAATTAATTCACCTCTAGATTTGTTTTCTTTAAAAAATTTTCTCCTGTATTCTTTTTTTGCTGATTAAGTTTTCCAGATCTTTTGCAAGTCCCAAATGACATTTTGACATTATTTGTAGGGTGAATGTCACAGCCTTTCACTCAAATGGGAACTTTCTGAAAATCTTTAGGCATGCTACAGATAAAAAGGTTGATTCACTTCAACATTCCAGGCATCAGTCTCCAGCAGGCTTCATCACAGTGAAGATCAGTGAGTGAGGCAGTCTACTTCAAGCCCAATCTTCTTAGTCAGCTCTTGTGACATGCATGGCAGGTGGTAGTATTACTATTTTTTGTTCCAATATCAGGGTCTAGTAAAGACCCTATTTAACAATACAATGACTATAGCTTAAGCTAAGTACCCTGTTTCACACCAATGGAAATATGGTGCTGTTAATAAATATTTCTTTGAATATGTGTGGATATACCTTCATACCAGCTGCCTTTCACTTGAATATAAGTGTGGATATGCCTTCATACCAGCTGCCTTTCACTTGAATATAAGTGTGGATATACCTTCATACCACCTGCTTTCACTTTAAAGATTTGTCCTGGTATCAATTTTCTAAAGCTTGATCAACCTAGAAGCTGTTTGTGGTTGAAAAATCAAGCTGGGTATCAAACAAGCTGGGTATCAAACCATGGATTTCTGGGCTTGAAAGCTAGTACTAACCACTGCTGCTAACTTCCATAAAGTAATACAAATTTCTATTTATTGTGACAACAACATGCACAGATCTAATTTTCACAATATTTGTATCCTTAGTACAACAGAAGAATATATGGAAAAGACCTAGTCCATTATTAACAATATAATAATTTTTTTTCAAGAGGAGGACAATCAGTCATTGATCAAGTCATGCAGCTACCATAATAACATTCATTGAGAGCTACAGATATAGGAGCGATGGGCAAGACATGGAAAGAACTGGAAGGAATACAGCCCGTGGGCCATATTTGGCCCACTAAGTCATTTTTAGTAGCGGCTGACAAAAAAATGTTGGCCACCTCGGATCTAGACAGGAAAAAATGAAAGAAGATTGTTGAAGGCCTGTATCCAGCAGGGACTTGAACGTGAATAGCTCAATTTTGATAATTCTTACAGCTGACGGGAATTGAACCAGGTCTGTTCTAGCATCACCGAATCGCTTTGCAACACAAGTAAACAGGTTTTCTGTACTTGACTTAAACAGGTTTTCCGTACCAACCAAATCCTCTGATGTGTCCTGCCAAAAGGCTCATATATTGAAACTAAGTTCTAAAGCATGACACATTGCATATCATTTTCTGAACTTCATTTTACCTATCTGCACAGAAGTTTGATAACGAATGCAGAAGTGTATATTGTTCAAAATTGTCAACACTGCCATGTGTACATATATGAACAGACACCTCAGACAGCAGAACATTTTCTTTAAGATTGTCCTGAATATGAAATGCTAAGCAAACACACTGGCCCAAAGAAACAACACTAGCAGAAAAACTCTACAAACATCTGTACAAGTAGGGACCAAACCCGAAATAAAGGAATGACGAAAACGGATGTGCTGGACCTCGGACGTCCTGACCACAAGTGGCCAACCGGGGTGCAAATAATCACAGTTCTACTGTGGAACTTGCAGAACAACGTACTTCATGCTCCCCGGCGGAAATCACACAAAATATTCATTGTGGTTATATGAGAGCAAACGCAGAAGAAGAAGATCTGTACAAGTCACAAAACACAGTCATATTTATAGAAGAGAGAATATCAACATAGTTCAAGCAAACTAAAGAAAACAAGATGGAAAAACATCGTGCAAATTTGAATTTCAGGAAACAGTAGCTCCTACTAAACCAGAATTGATACCAGAATTATTATTTTTAAGTATTTATTAGAATAACTACAAATATAAATTAAATCTTTATACTTGAAGTGGATGCTGTTTCAACACTGTTACTGCTTGCCCAGTTGATCTCACTCTGGACAGAAAGAGGAGAAGGCAGGGAGATGTTGTAGTTGGCACCGGTAGGGGTCGTGGCTGCTGAGCTGTATCCAAGCAAGTCCAAATTTAGCAAGTCTTGACCTGGTTTGCTTAAAAACCCAAAAAAAATATCGTGAGAAATATCACATTATAGTCATCTTCAATCAATCAATCAAATCCTCTTCTAATAATAACATTTTGGAGATAAGGGACAGATGGAAAGAAGGGGCAGGGGAAGTTACTCTGGTTAGGTTCAGCAGTCACCTCTCTAAAAGTCATGAATTCAATTCATAGGTGAAACAATTCATGAGAGAGAAAAATAATAATTCAGTCATTCTTGAACATAGGTAGGCATAGACAAGTATCTAGTCATATTGGAAATGGGCAATAAACTTAGAATCCCAGTGGATTCAACAGCATATCCATTGTAGATGATATGTCTATGAAGTTAGGCTAGTTTCTTATAGAAGCCCCATATTAGTTCTATACAATTACATTTATACCCTCTCTGAGTAGGAGGCTTCTTCTCAAAGCATTGCTCAACGTTGAGAGTTGGAGCCTTCTCATTAAAAAATAAGTCATCATCATCAAGTTCCATCTCCGCAACGAAAGTTGGCTGCAGCGGAGTACAAAATAAGTATCTACTGACAAAGTTTGAATGTGTCAACCATTGGTGCAAATAAGATGGAAATACAAAGCCTTTCCATTCTGTGAACTATATACTGCTGGGAATCTAACATGGCCATTGTTCTGTTACAAGAGACATACATTGGAAATGTGAGAATTAACACTTTTTTAAAAGTTCTAAAAATCCCCAAAAAATTCACTGTAAATGAGTTTTAATGTTTGTAATTTCTGTATATCAAAACAAACAAACCTACTTGAATTTAGTCCTTTGTATCATTTGATGAATAGACAATGTATTTGCTTGTCTGCAAATATCTACATCTTTAGACCTGACACATCCAACTTGAGCATAACTTTTGGACCTATCGAATGGAACAGCCAACACCACCCACCAAACCCCTAGCAACATGCATGGCTGTGATAAAGTACATACATACATACATAGGTGACTTAGGTGTTCTACGTCACGCCAATATGGCGCGGTATTTTTTTCACAGTGTCAGTTGTGCTAATGTCTTCAAAGTTGTGTTAACATCATAACCAGTGTATAACATCAAATTGTGTATTTTAAGACAGTCTAGTTGAGGCTATCAAATGGATATATCTGCGTGATGTGTACAGAGTGATTATATATAATTTTTTTTCGTTGGGCAGGTCATTTGGTGTGTATGCGAGACCATCGTCTGCCAAAGATACTTCTCTATGGTGAGCTAGAGAAGGGTATACGATCTCAAGGTGGCCAAAGGAAGCACTACAAGGACTCGTTAAAGGACTCACTGAAAGCCTTTGAAATAGACCACGATACATGGGAAGAACTTGCACAAAATAGATCTACATGGCGTTCTAAAATAAAAAAGAGCGCATCATCTTGTGAAAAGAAGAGAAATGCAGCAGCTCAACAGCGGAGAGCAGCTAGAAAGTCACGGATAGACCAAGATCCGTCTACAGTCGTTATTCCATGTCCAAACTGTCCAAGGACATTTACAGCTCGAATAGGGCTCATTAGCCATCTACAAACTCATAATCAAGGACATAACTAAAATTGAATTTTCAAAAGTGGATGTAACAAATGGTCATCATCACTTGTGATGGACGAACAACAACATACATACATAAAGCCCATGAATGTTGAGTTCAAGTTCACATTGATATCAGTTCTACACAAATAAACCTTGACTGAACAATTCACATCTTATTTCTTACTCTAATGTGTCCGACTCTGATTGAGACCGCTTCATCTTTTTATCAACTGGTGTCTGGCTTCTCTTCCGCTGTGAATTAAACCCAAAAAAAGTACCTTTAATGAGATAAGAGATAATATGCAAGCGAATCATGGACTACATATGATTCACAGGAATAAATAATTAATGCAAATCTAAGACACATACTTGACATCTCCAGGAGTGATAGATTAATTAAAAATGAGGTAATTGCCTTCATCTTCCTTTATGTTCATTCTCAAACTCCTGCAGATTAGCAGGATGTAGTTTGGAGAATGGAATGCATTGTGTTATAGGTAATAGACTCATACATGTAGTCCCAAATTCCATCAATGTAGTCTAAGGTGGCTGGACAGTGTATGCTAATTGAGGATGAGACCCCAAAAAAAAGCCCCAATTTTTTTTTTAAAAAAAGGTCATTTGGTGTTACATCTTCAGTAATTACTACTAATGCAGACATTTTGCACGTATTGATTAGGGAGGGAGTGTGTGTGCTAAATATGGACGTTTTTATTGACATATGCAAATAGATCGTTAGAAATACAGATTTATGGAAAAATAAGTTGAGAGCTACCTGCTCACAGTTAACCTTCACCACGCTTTGATCGTGTGATTGCCAAAAAAAAGTTGGCGGCTGTTTACTGTTGTCAAGTGCACTCGCTCAATGAGACATTGTGCGAAATAGGCCTACCACAGCCTAATTACAGCTTGTATATAGTTCTGGTCATGCGCAATCGAGGCCGGGACATTCCCACTTCCTAAATGATTGTTGTAAAGATGTCGAGGTGGAAAATACGCATGTTATAACAATTAATCTGACCACATCTGCATACCGGTACGATGCCATGATGGTTTTTATAGACCGTTTTTATAGACCTTTCTTTCATCGTATTTAGAATAAAATAATATTGGATTGTGGCTTGAATCATGAATTATTTAGTTATTTAGTTTCACAGCAGTGAATATACAGAATGTTGTGTTGGTTTGGGGACTTGTAAAGGTTTGATATCGAATATGTTGAAGTGGCACCAAAAAATGACTTTAGACCTAAGATCAAAGAACGATTTTACTGCATTTCTACATGTTTTATACAGTTCCCCCGGCAATATTTAGATAATTTCGCAATGAAAGAACATAAATACAACAGATTTGCGTGTAATTTAGTGTACAGTGTTGCCTAGGAATTCGATAAGTAAGGTAAGTTGTTTTTTTACTATTTTTTTTCTCTTTATTTGTTATAAAATCTATGTTTTTTGGTGAAAAACGTCTTTGCCACTTTCTCATACGTCTGGTATCACACACACATGTACATAAATTACACCAATATATGCAGAATTCAATTCTTTATTTATATGTGCAAATATTATTTAAATATCTTCAACAACCAAAAAATTATCACATTTTAAAAACAGTCACCATCAATAACGCAAATTTTCAAAAAAGAATCCGTGGCAGGGAGACGTTTCGTATTTTTAAATCTGGCTTGCTAAAGGTTAAAGGAATTACTTCACGATCATAATCTTCAGAATTGAAACTGGTATCAATAGTAGTATCACTAACAGTGAAGCTGGGACCAACTTGGACAAACCAGTGTATCACTTGTATTCTAGATTGCTAAATCTAGTTTTTGTTTCTGCTCTGGCTGGATGTCAAAAACAACTAACAAAATGTTCATGTAAGCCTAGTTTTGGTTTCTGCTCTGTCTGGATGTCAAACCAACTATCAAAATGTTCATGTAAGCCTAGTTTTTGTTTCTGCTATGTCTGGATATCAAAAACAACTAACAAAATGTTCATGTAAGCCTAGTTTTGGTTTCTGCTCTGTCTGGATGTCAAAAACAACTATCAAAATGTTCATGGAAGCCTAGTTTTTGTTTCTGCTCTGCCTGGATGTCAAACCAACTATCAAAATGTTCATGTAAGCCTAGTTTTTGTTTCTGCTATGTCTGGATATCAAAAACAACTAACAAAATGTTCATGTAAGCCTAGTTTTGGTTTCTGCTCTGTCTGGATGTCAAAAACAACTATCAAAATGTTCATGGAAGCCTAGTTTTTGTTTCTGCTCTGTCTGGATGTCAAAAACAACTATCAAAATGTTCATGTAAGCCTAGTTTTTGTTTCTGCTCTGGCTGGATGTCAAAAACAACTAACAAAATGTTCATGTAAGCCTAGTTTTTGTTTCTGTTCTGTCTGGATGTCAAAAACAACTATCAAAATGTTCATGAAAGCCTAGTTTTTGTTTCTGCTCTGCCTGGATTTCAAAAACAAGTATCAAAATGTTCATGTAAGCCTAGATGGTTTTCAATAATTTTTTAACAACTGTTCTGGATGCTTTACTGATCTTTTATTTCAAGCTGAAAATTCAATTGACTGCATGAGAACAAAAGCCTACACTCCACACCAGATAAAATTTGACAGCTTATATGTTTGACCACACCAAGCATATACATTATTGTCAAGTAGAGCAGTGACGTTTAGATAACAAAACATAATTGTACTGTAAAGTTATTTACTAGTCCTTACTAGTCCTGCCATAGCTTTTACTTGAAACAACTTTTCTAAAAAAGTTCTTGTTTTTATTTTCATCAAAACAGAACAACTTATGGGAAATAAATTTATACAGTGGATTGAAGGAGTTACCAACATTCGAACATGGCACAGTATTACTGCATATCAAGCGATCAGACAATAACCCGAAAACTTGATAGTCATTCAACTCTGTGACAACTCACAGCATAAGCAGAGAAAGGATAATAGATAGATAGATAATTCATTATATGTATTAACACAAATGTATGTCCACGATAAATTAATTCTCAGTAAGTTGTGATAGAAACTGGGACAGATTACGAACTAGCTTTGCTAAACCAGGACAATACTTGTCAAACTGGAACATCTGGTATCCCTAAATATGGCAAAGCAATGATTTAATTTAATTTATTATATGAAGTAATACTGACATTTCTAGCAGTCTTTAAAGTTGAACATATAAATGATTCAACATTTTCTTAACCTTACCGCTGCTGTAGGTGACAATCGCAAGACTTTAACTGATGCTATGATATCATCAACTGTGCCAACTGGGGTTGAAGTTTTTGGTTTGATTTCAACTTTGATTTTTTTTTTCTCCTCACCATCTGGAATCAACAGGAAATTTTATCAAATTTATACAACAAAGCAAGACATAGGCAAACTGTGGGTGCTTCCCTTTAACGAGCAAGTATATACATCACTCATCCATATATTCATTTTTTCATCATTAAACACATAACCCTTCAGGGCCACTTTGAAACCATCAACACAAACATTTCCACTATGTCTCTTCTCAGTTCCTTGTTTAAGTGTAAAGGTAAGCTGAACCAGTGTCATGGCTCACTGTTTCCCATAAGTGCTTGTTTGTCTAGATAGTGGTTGACCAGAAACCATCTGACTAGTGTCATGTTCGCACTTGCTCAGTAGTGATAATACCATTCCTTGACCTTCCCAGAGCATGAGCCATGGTATCCTACTTCCTGGTGAATCATGGGAGTAATTTTATTTCAAACCACAAATAATGAGTGGGCTCAAAACCTGGCTCTGCTGGTCGGCAGGCAAATGACTTAACACTGCACTACAGCAGCTCCCTTGTTTGAATGTGAAGAAACTTAATCATGTCCAGTCTTTAACAGGTGATTTGCTTTATTACTGCATAAAACACCATTACAACATTTCTGTGAGCAAAAACAGTTTGCTCGGTGCTGCCCATCTCCTCTCAAAGCCTTTTAGAATACCCATATATTAGCTGGGTCCAAATGGGAAGCAAGACTATCATCTGCTGTGCATGCTGAAAGAGATGAGCAAGGAGGGTTGGGTATTAGGTTAGCTCCGATAGAAAGTCAAAACTTAAAATAATTTCAACAAATCATGAATAACAATAAAAGAACCTAACCTAACAAATTAACATATCAAATTGATGACATACATATTAAAAAGATGTTTAGAACATGTTTAGAGTATGAAAAAGTATGGAGAGGAGTAGATATGGCATCATATCATCAACTTTTATAAAGGAAAATAAAAATGAAACTATTATAATATAATAAGTATTAATACACATATGAATCAGAATCACAGCGACTAAGATTAGGTAGAAGAGCTTAAGATAATAATCACGAGATAAATTTGTAGTCATAGTATGAAATTAATAAAACAAATGCAACAATTAGAAGACCATTAGATAAAAGATAAAGGAGATATATACAGGAGAAAGAGGAAAAAAAAAGAAAACAAACCTCAAGAAATACTAATCTAAGGTACGAAAAATGTTAGAGAAGTAAACCAGAAATTTAAAAGAAATTTAAGCACAATGTCGGCCTGTCGGAACAACATGGTAACTGTTATCGAAGGTTACGACTACAGGTTACTTCCTAATGTCTTCTCTAGCAACATTGATGGCATTCCCACTGCAGCATAACTGCATAGATTTCTCTTTGTAATCTGTGCACAAGTATTTTGCTCTCCTAGTTTACAAGCACACAGTGATACAACCACTTCTTGGCCCATCACACCAGTCTTCTGCAACGCTTTGATTTAGCCATCTTCATGACCAACCCTACTAAGTGCATTTCATCAAACATATCATGGTCTTACTATTCTCTGCCCCGCTTCTGGCAATACAACACACGACGTCATTAAGATGTCATAACCTTCATCCTTACCTGGTGTATACCCAATTGCAACAGAGGGCTTGCATGAATACACTATCACCCATCTACTGATAAAATGCTCAAAATTGACACAAATCACCAATCATCATGTCAATGCCACCCGAGCATTGCCAGGATCCAAAAGGGGAACACAGAATAGCAACAGTTTAGCTTCCATGTTTGTAGCTTCCATGTGACTACAGAGGCTATGGGGTGGAGTTGGCTATTCCATCCAATATACGGTCAAAGTGACCCAGAAGCCATGCTGAAGTTGAATGTGTCAGGCTGAAAGGTGCATATATCCCAGCAAAGTTGTAAACCATGACATAAATCATTCCATTCTCTGTACTGCATCCTACTGGTTCATAGGAGTTGGAGAATAATGTCAGTTCTCCTGCAGCTTGTCTGGATCAAAAATACCTGCTCAATCATCATCAAGTGCCGTCTCCGCAACGAAGGTTGGCTGCAACGTATCTCCAACATCTCCTGTCTCTTGTCTTGGTGGTGCACTCTGCTAGACTGTAACCTGTCCATCGTGTAATGTTACTCTCCCACTTGTATCTCTGCCTACCTCTTGCTCGCTTCCCTTTGACTTTACCCTCAAGTAAGGTCTTCAATAATGAAGCTCTAATATAGAGAATTCATTGTAATTATATTTCATATTCACATTATCACACAAATGTGCCCATAGATATGATAATATACATCTTGCATCAAGCACCAAAAATATTAGTGCACTTGCACATACCAGCATATGATAATACAAACGGCACTTCAGCATCTTCTGTCACTGATTACCAACCAAAGAAGCATCGATCATCAAGTAAAGTATTTGACGTCTTGAAAGGTAACAACTTTCCACTGCTCAATCAATGACAAGTGAGCAACCGTTTTTGGGTCAGCAGATCAAAATCAGGAATGCTCATCTGGGATAGGGGCCAAACCTGTTAGCTGAACACTGAAAACATTTTAATGATGTCCTTTGAAGGACTTTATATCTTTTGTTTCCAACTGATGAAAGTGATTTTGGACATCAACTGATTTCCTGTACTTAACATCAAAGCTTTTGTCACTTCCAAAGATGAACATCAAAATTTGGTGGCAGATACAATCTCCAGAAGATTATTTCATTCTGAACATTGTTTTGAACTAACAAAATCAAAGGTTTAATTAAATCACTTCCTCTTTAACACTGTATGGCATCGCATTTTACAATTTGGCTAAGATAGCTTGTGATTTGATATTCTCTGAGCACAAAGATCAGTTTATATAACAATTTTTAAATCAGCCTGGCAAGCCAGTAAAAACAGCTCATAGTGCATAACACATCCTTCCTCAACCTTCCTATATATGGCTATATTTTTAAGACTACATCAAAATTGTTTTACAGTACTGATCTCTACTTCACATTTTCTGTGATTTGTTTCTTCACATTCTTTCCATGATAGTCCTAGTGAGTATCTATGGATCTAGTTCTTGAGGTCAATCCAATTCCAGCAATAGATGTATATACAAACACACACTAAAAATTACATTTAAAGGCAAGTTAAAATTTCTGACACAGTACCACATGACGTACACTCACTCTCCCCTCAACACCGAAAGGTACATGAGGACAGAAAGAAGAAGAAGAAGTACCACATGATAAATATACTCACCAGAGTCTGTATCACTGTCACTTGAGTACCAACTAGTTTTATCCCCATTATCTAAACATAATTAAGGAATATACACATGAATATATTTCACACAGCGCTATCAAAGTCCTAGAGGATGTGGGCAGTGACTATCGACCAATTCTAACAACTGTCTCCACACCACAGAGCACGGTAAAGCCACTTTGAAACTTTAAGAAAGCAAACTGGGCCAGGTACAGACAAGTAACTGATGTTGGACTCCGTGAAATCAGAAAAAAAGCTAACATGAACACAACATACAGCAAAATCTGCACCCACTAATTCTAGCAGCCACTAAAATGTGTATCCCAAAGTGAAAAGGTCAAGAATACACACACTATTGGACACCTGAACTGGCTAAAGCAGTCAAAGAGAGAAGAAAGGCCAGGAAGAAGGTTGAGAAATATTCTACCACCTTAAACAAAACATAATACAATGGATGGACAGTAAATGTAAGATACATTACAAAGGAAAACAAACGAAAGACCTGAAGAGAAAAATGTAGTAAAATCTATCTAAAAAGAGAAAGAAATAAAGCCTGTAGAATCTTGCATAATCTCAAGGGAAAGACCAATCCAACACCCATAGTAGATGGTTGTGGCACTGAAATAACAGCACCATCAAGAAAGCAGATACATTCAACAATTTCTATGCAAATGTTAACAAGTCACAGCAAAGGAAGAAATTAGACAAAAATGCTTACAAAAATTGCAATACCTAACAAAGAACAGAACAATATTGCTGCATTCAAAGACCTATTCAGCATACAAGAACTGAACATGGCATTATGGAAACGTGCTAGAAACAAAACTCCAGGACCAGATCAAAGTAAAAATGAAATGATATGTAAGCTGGAAGCATAGGCAAAAGTAATACTCCTATGGTTTATTAAAAGAACATGAAAGGAGAGACAGTTGCCATCAGCATGGCTCACAGCAACCATCAACCCCATTCTTAAGAAAGAAAAACCAGCAGAAACACCAAGAAGTTATAGGCCCATATCTCTCACCTCATACACAGGCAAGCTGGTTGAGAGAATGGTTAACAACAGACTATGGCAGGCTTCAGGTGCAAATAACCAGGCAGACTAATAACCAGGCAGGTTTCAGGTGCAAATGTTGCACAGATTACCCTCTCTTCAGATTCACACAAAATGTTGTGGATGGTTTCCAAGAAGGAAAAAGCACATTAACAGGTCAACAAGGTGTTTGTTGACCTTGAGCAAGCCTATGAAAAAGTTTGGAGAAAGGGACTATTGCTGAAGATGAACAGAATGGGAATAGGTGGGAAGATGTTTAAATGGATACAGACCTTCCTGATAAACAGAACCATACCCACCAGCTATGCCAGTACACTATCCTAGAAAAGATCAGTGGAGGAAGGACTGTCTCAAGGCTCCCCTATAAGCTGTACACTCTTCCTAATTTTTATTGATGGTTTCGGCAAACATCTCAGTGTGTCAAAAGCATTGTTTGCTGACGACCTTGTCATCTGGACCACTGACAAATATCCCATACTGGCAAAACCAAAGATCAACAGAGCTCTCCTCACCATTTCAATATATTGTGGAAACTAAAATATTAGGACACAGAAAACTGTTTACACTATTTTCTCACCTCACAAAACAGCCAAAAGATCTGTCAACACCACAATAAGTGGGAAAATATTTAACAAAGGAAGAAACCACTGTTTACCTTGGAGTAAAACTAGACAGACAACTAACACTAAAAAACCACACATAGAAAATCTCAGAGAAAAAGCAAGTAAATGCCTAAACCTCATTAAGAGACTAGCTAGTATAAACACCAGGGGGGGGGGGACCAGACTCTCCACCAACTGTTTCTTAGCTATGTGATATCAGTAATGGATTAAAGCCTTCCTCTCCAGACCATTATGAGCATTACTACTATCTCATCCCTGAATAGGGTGCAGAACCAAGCTCTGAGACTAATCTGTGGAGGAATACGATCAACCCACAGCAGTATGTTAGATAGATGCAAATGTAGAACTGCTAGATATCAGATGGAAAAGAGCACTGGCGGAAGCGGTAGAAAGGTACAAGAGACAAAAGAATGACTATCTAAATAAAATACCTATTGACACTTGGAAACAAACAAAAAGACTAAAACAACTGTCTCTACTGGATATATCTGAAGATGACAAACACCATCTACCGTAAGAGAACAAGAAAACAAATTCCTTGTACCTGAGGCCATCAAGATAGCCATTGAGTTAATACACCAACAGTCTGATCTCATGGAACCAAAACCTGTACAGTACTAGTAGATGCCACCACATAGTCAAGTACTTTCCCTTGTCTATGTTTGTAATTCTCCTATCTAGGAAGCAAATTAACACTCGACGGTGATGTCATGCCAGAAATTACAACTCGCATTGCCCTAGCATCAAGTGCATTTAACAGACTAATATTTGGAAGTCAAAGTCAATCAGTACACGCACGAAAATGCGCTTATTTAATTCCTGCGTTATTCCAGTGCTATCATATGGATGTGAGAGCTGGAAAAGCTCTTTATCTTCAGAAAAGAAATTACTGAGTTTCGAGAACAAATGTCTTCGTAGGATAACTAACACCCATTGGAGTGAATTAAAATCGAATGATAAAATCAGAGACGAGACACATCAAAATTTCATCACAGATGTTATCAGAAAACACCGTTGGTCCTACATCGGGCATGTCCTACGTGCAGACACCAACAGAATTCACCACCAATCTCTTGAATGGATACCTACAGGCAAAAGAGCAAGGGGTAGACCAAAAGAAACACTCAGAAGAACAATACTTAGAGAAAGTAAAACAACCAATATCCATACTATCCAAGAACTGCACAGAATAGCTTTGAACAGACAGAATTGGAAAGATCTGACCTCTGCACTAACTTCAGCGCAAAAGGAAAATGAATGAATGAATGTTTGTAAATGTCATGTTCATCATATAATAATTTAAATATTAATTTATTTTAGAGTTTGGGTTAGGATAGTTGAGTTGTGTTTTACATAACTAACCCTAACCTCAATCCTAAATAAATAAATATTTCAACTATTACATGATGAACATGAAATTTACAAACATAGTCAAGAGAAATAATTAAATATGATGTGGCATCTACTTATACTGTACCATTCATATTAAATGTAGTCATTCATTGTCTAATTATTTTTCATTTGCTTGTACATACCGGTAGTTAATATTTAGATCATTAACAGTCATTAATATTTACACAATATTAACACTGTAGACTAATTCTAATTGAATTTTGAAAAGTGGATGTAACAGATGGTCATCATCACTTGTGATGGACGAACAACAAAAAAACAAACACAGTAGACCTATATCAAAAGAGGTGCAAACTTTTATATTTTGATCTCATTATAAAATTTTTACTTACATAAAACACAGGTTTTTATAATAGTTTCACTCAGGCACGACGGACTATAACTAAAACTAGTGGGTAACGACATGCACACGAGAAAACATACAGATTACAATACACAAAACATATTCAACGTTTCAACAAAAAGGTCTTTATCAAGATACATTATCAGACAAAACATCAAAAGACGACGAATGAAAATTATCAAAACACACAAACGTATCCAACAGAAATATGGAAATGAGATGTTGAAAGGACAGGAAAAACATAAATATATGTGGAAACGAAACGAACAAAAAGATGACGTAAATGACGGTACAAAATGAATAAAGATCAAGATCACACTAATCCAGTACTAGACAAAAGAGTGGTCAGAATTGAGTCCAACAGGCTTGATGGTACCCAATTAAAAAATAAGATGATTTTCTAGAGCATACCTAGATCTATCATCAGTGGTGCAGGATCTGATGGTGGTGACCTAATATCAAGAGCACCATGATGATCATCGCCGTTGAAGTATGTGGCCACAGGAGTGGGTTTTCTGTGCTTGATGGCATGAAGATGGTTACAAAAGCGATCACTTAATCTTAAGCCGGTTTCCCCGATGTGCTGCTTGCCACAGCGTTTATATATGATCATGTATATAACATTACGAGATTCACATGTAAAGGCCTCATTGATGGAGAAAGTGGCCTTGGGAAATGAAATGGAGCACATCTGAACCACTAAGGACATTATAGCAATGGCCACATGAGCAACGAACAGTGCCAAAATGGTTGGGAACAGAAGATTTAAGGTGGCTATGGACCAAGATGTCGTTCAGATTTTTGTTGCGCCTATACGCCATCAGAGGTAAGTCATTGAAAGTGATCAGATCCTGCACCACCGATGATAGATCTAAGTACGCTCTAGAAAATCGCCTTATTTTTTAATTGGGTACCCTCAAGCCTTTTGGACTCAATTCCGACCACTCTTTTGTCTAGTACTGGGTTGTTGCGGTCTTGGTCTTCATTCATTTTGTTCTGCCATTTACATTATCTTTTTTGTTTGTTTCATTTCCACATATATTTACGTTTTTCCTGTCCTTCCGGCATCTCATTTCCATATTTCTGTTGGATATGTTTATGTGTTTTGATAATTTCCATTCGTCGTCTTTTGATGTTTTGTCTGATGGTGTATCTTGATAAAGACCTTTTGGTTGAAACGTTGAATGTGTTTTGTGTATTGTAATTTGTATGTTTTCTTGTGTGCACATCGTTACCCACTAGTTTTAGTTATAGTCCATCGTGCTTGAGTGAAACTATTATAAAAACCTGCGTTTTACAGAAGTACAATTGTTGTTACGTTTCATGCAGTTACCTTATATTGATTGTCTTATAAAATGTGGAAATCTGTTACAGAAATTACTGAAACAAAGACTTCTCAATTGTACTCCAACAATGCCACCATATTCACTTTCACCTTCTTGTTTAACCAAAACAAATCCATTTAGTCAACTACTATACTTTGTACAACTGTTTTATATTTTGATACATCTCTAAATACATTTTCAAAGGATACTATCCATAGGATGTACAGGTGGTTTACTGTAGCCTTCTTCATCAACTTCATTGTTCTGCTTTGTCAAATACAAATACATTTCAGCATTATGTGATCATGATCATAGGAATCAGAGTTGTATAATAAATCATATGGATTTACAGAATAATTGTGCATATATTTCACACTCAAAAATATATAGAGAATTATTGGATCGGGGGTGGGAAAAATATGGATTGAAAACCACATACAGCCAGCCAAGCCATTTATTGTCTTGTCTTAGCAACTTGTGCTGTGAAGTGTTGTGGGGAGCCGAAGTATATTTCTATCGCTAAATGTGTTACTATTGTTGTTGTAATACAATGTGGTTGTAGATTGTCTCTGATATTGTCAATCCATTTTCATCTAGGTCTTCCTCTTTTCCTCATCCTGGATATTCTGTTGTTATACTCGACAGGAGGAAGTCAGGTTCCACTCTCGTTAAACATCTGAACTATTTGATTTGCTATCTCTTGATGTAGTCATTGACTGGTGTGTTCCTATGATTTCTCTGATATCATAATTTCACAATCTATTCATTCTTGAGACGTCAACAATCTTTCTCAAACACCTCATCTCACATGCTGTACTCTTACTTTTCTATGCTTTGGAAAGTGTCTGTGTTTGACATTGATAGCACTATGTTGGTACAAAATTGGTATTTATTAATGTTCAATTACCCGGTAGTAGATATGCTGATGTTGGAAATATCTAAGTAATGGGGTCAGTTCATAGGATATTACATTGGCCTTTCAACATCTAATCTCAATTTCCCTATCTAGCTTTTGTGAAGGGTCTCAATATCCACTCTAGCACAGAGCTGTGTTCATAAAGGGGCTCAATATCCACTCTAGCACTATGCTGGGGTTGTGAGGGGGCTCAATATCCACTCTAGCACTATGCTGGGGTTATGAGGGGGCTCAATATCCACTCTAGCACTATGCCGGATTTGTGATGGGGCTCAATATCCACTTTAGTACAGAGCTGAGTTCATAAAGGGGCTCAATATTCACTCTAGCACTATGCTGGGTTTGTAATGGGGCTCAATATCCACTCTAGTACAGAGCTGAGTCCAACATACAAATAAAAGAAAACACCAAACAATATGTTTCTACAACAATAAGAAGAAAATGTTGGGCTTATACTGGGCATGTACTTAGAAGGAATGAAAAAAGACTGCTACAAGAAGCATTAAAATGGGTACTAGAAGACTCAGAAAAACTCTTCACAGAAAAGACGGTATGAGAATTGAGTCTCAACAACATGCAAGAACTACACAGAGTAGCATCACATCGTTCAGAGTGCATTGGTTTCTGTCCTATGGTCGTATTCATTGCTGAAAGAACATAGAGATAAATAGATAAATAGACAGATAAGGTTGGCAGTTGGGAGAATTAAAAGCCCAACTTTGGTAAGGAAAAGTACTATGAAAACAGTTGGGAGAATTAAAGGCCCAACTTTGGTAAGGAAAAGTACTATGAAAACAGTTGGGAGAATTAAAAGCCCAACTTTGGTAAGGAAAAGTACTATGAAAACAGTTGGGAGAATTAAAAGCCCAACTTTGGTAAGGAAAAGTACTATGAAAACAGGACACTATGATTTTCTATTTCTCTTCATCTTTCATTCTCAAACTCCCACTGGATGATCTCTATTATAGCAGGACAATGGTCCTACTAGATTTCTAGCAGGATATAGTCCAGAGAAGGGAAATGCGTTGTATCACCATTTTATTTTTGCTAATAACCTGACACATCTATCTTTGGTGGTTCTAACTATTTGATCCCTGGGCAGTATTGAAGCCAAGCAGTCATATGGACTGTATGGTCACAAGTGGATAACATTAATACCACTAAATGGTTGCAGGCTTTTATTTGATTGAGTATCTACATACAAAACGGTGGAACATGCCTTCTACTTTACACACATATTCACCCACTAGTGTGGGAGGCTTCTTCTCAAATCATTGTATACTTCTTAAGTCCTCTGGGTGTGAGATAAAGCTCTGGAGAACCTCCCACTGTGCATAGGGAACAAAAGTTTCATCACTCATATAATTCCTGAGGACAAAAACTAATAATTTGAACCACAGTTAGGGGCTGGTGTGAATCCTTGGAGAATGTCCTTAGTGTAACTTTATCATTTCACTTGTGTACAAGCCTACAAGAGCTAATTAATATCATTTCTTCTTCTGCTGTGTTCGTTCTCAAACTCCTGCAGATTAGCAGGATGTAGTCTGGAGTACGGAATGTATTGTGTCATGGTTTACAGCTGTGCTGTGAAATTTGTGCCTTTCTGTCTGATATATCTGGCTTCAGTATGCTTGCTGGACACTATATGTGATAGGACAGCCAACTCTACCCTATTATCTCGTTAGTCGTCTCTTACAACATGCATGGAAGGTAAACCGTGTTGTTATTCTTTGCTCTCCTTTCGGGTCTGGTAACACAAGGGAGTAAAATAATTTCATTTGATTCTGAGTCATCGGTACAACATTTCATTTGGTTTTGATAGTCATCGGTACAACATTTCATTTGATTCTGAGTCATCGGTACAACATTCCATTTGGTTTTGATAGTCATCGATACAAACATTTCATTTGATTCTGAGAGTCATCGGTACAAACAACTCACACCCAAATGATAACTTGCACACATGTTTAATCAATTAATAGAAACCAGCAGCGCACTGGCTTTCTAATCTGGCAGTCATGGTTCACTTTCAAATCAAGGAAACTTGTATACCACACAAAAAATGCTCACACAGGATCAGTCTCAGAAAAAAAGGGTGACAGGATAAATGTGGGAAAGTTAAGAAAGTAGAGGTGATTTTGACCACAACAATAATAGAGTGCCGTTAATCAATCAATATACACCAAATTCCTCATCCACTTCAACAATGTGAAGATGGACTTGATGTTACCCTTGTAGATAAAACACTAAGACATATAACACACAAAAACATACCACATCTTGGTTTTCAGCTTCCCTGAGAATGAAAAAAAATATAAAATAAGAAGTGCAGGAAATCATTGTCTAATAACTGTTTCAATCCCTCAGGAAGTATGAGCAGTAGAGCTCTTGCATTTTTATTTTTATTTTTATTTTTTATTTTTTTTGCATAAATGGGAGAAACCTCTAGAGCTTCATTTCATATCAAGAAGACTTCACTCTCAGTGGTGTTCAATGCTTTTAAAAGTAGCCTGATACTCAGGGTAAAAAAATAATTATATAGATGAAGTGATGTGCGAGCTTCCATAAAAGAAAAGCAACATTACATAGGTAGGTCATCCACTATGGTATTGTTGTTGCATGGTTATTAATCTGATGGGCTACTGGTAAGATCTTCAGACCATCTGCATGCAGCAATAAATCATTATCTAGTTCATAAATTAGCATTGAAGTAATCTGGTCATGTCTCTCTGTTGTGTCTTGTCGTCACTTTCAGATTTGACAATTTGCAATGATGGACCAGCCCTGACTAACCTCTCTCATGATCTGTCAGTTCTCACACCAAGCTATAGTATTACGGTAAAAGTAGGCTGAGTTATGAACTAGCATCGTAGTACATGTTTTCCTATAAGTGTTTAGCTTCCTAATCAGTAGCTGACTAGAAACCACCTGACTAGAGTCATCTACCATACTTGCTCATGCAGTGCTAACACTATTCCTCAAACTTTGCAAAGCGTGAGCCCAGGTACCCTACTTCCATGTGAACTACGAGATTAATTTTATTTCAAACTATGAATAACTGAGGGAACGTGAAATCTGGGTTTGCTGGTTGACAGGTTTGTGACTTGATATTACGCTACCGTGACTCACATGGTATGCAACAGTATATAATTCAGTAGATGCTGTAATAGAAAATTATTTGTAATTATATGTTTTTTTATCTTAAAACATTACCAGTAACACATCTGTACGAATATGGAATCTTTCTGGTGAAGTAGTTATGCAATTTTCTTTGTGCTCAAGAGGTCACATGTTTGAATCCCATTCATGATGTCTTATTTACAAAGTGGAGTTTTTTGGGGTGTATCCTTGGGGATTATTATTGCTTAAAGCTATAAAGTTGTGTGCTATTAACCTTCATACCAAACCCTTGTCACATAGTAACGTTAGCTTGAGGAAAGATGTCTGGGTCACCAGGCTTGATAGATTGTGAAATGAATATATCAGGGAAAGAATAGGTATAATATCTTGTACAGATTGCATAGAAAGACAGCAGATCAAGTGGTTTGGCCACATTATAAGAATGCATCATGAAAGTTGCCCGTACAAGCATATAACCAAATGAGATCAGGGTACAAAGCCAGAGGAAGACCAAGGAAAAGATGGATAGAAAACGTCAGGGACATCCTGTACAGACACGGTCATAGCACAGCCGAGGCCACACATCTGGCAATAGAACGCAAGCTAGAGCTCCAATCACCCCTACACTTAACGGCAAGAGTAGATCACAAACCACCTGGGGATAGACAATAGACCAAATCCTATTCCAGTAAATATATTTTCTGTTTGTTGATTTCGCACATGCAGCAACAGACACACACACACGCACACAGATATATATATATACACAAATATATATATATATACACACACACACACATATATATATAATACATCCTACAGCCTAGCTGTACATGATAATATATGTTAATCTGACAACATCCTGTTATAAACAGAAGTGTGAGAATTCAGACAAAAATTAAGCAGACAAAAAATATCTTATTTTGGCTAAAAGGTCATATTTCTGGCCAGATAACATACAGACTTAAATATTTACGCTGTCCAGGTGAAAATTGGAAACATAGGGTAATGAAGTAATAGTTTTGCTAACCACAGGGAATCAACATTAATACTGTGTCTTTCCAGTGATTAATTAAACTTCATTAACAAGTGTTTCAAATTTTTATTCATAAAATTACAATTTTGATGCAGTTGTCACATATTATAGATATTTAGTTATCCAGGCAACTCTGATATACTTACGTTGTTTCAGCATCCTTCTCATCTTTATCTTTCTTGTTCTTTTTCTTCTTTTCTTGTGCATCTTTTCTCTTTGTTTTATTTTTCAAAAACCCTGCCACAGAAATAAATCCATACAAGATTTCAAACACCATTCATGACTCTGTAGGTTGATAAAATTATGTGATCATTTGCCACACTTCAAAATATAATTCTAAAATTTTCGATGAACTTTCAGAGATAATTAGAGCACTAAAATCAACCAACAAAAAGCAAATGTTGTTCTTCAGAATGTATGTCCTGCACACTGGTCTCACACAATGAAACTTATCTTGGTTTCTTTGTCTTTTGTCTTTAACTCTGCTCTTCTGCTCTTGCTGTTAAGTCTCATAGGTAGGCAATGATCAGTTTTGAATATTCTGATGTTTGATATGCAGTGATTTTATGATGATACTGTACATCATTGACTCCTTCAATACACTTTCTTCTTGAACTGCCCCTGCCTCTTTACGTTTCCATTCTCATTTTGTTGGCCAACAGTCACTTATCTTGGCCGATCCTACTTTTTCTATGCTTTTTATTGGCTGACAACACAATGTATATGCAAAGTGACCAAAGATCAGTCAAAATGAGTGACGCTGTGCGAAATCAGCAAACAGGAAATATATTTACTGGAAATGGGTTTGGTATGAAGGTTACATATTTCTTGAAAATGTTAGAAGTGTCATTTATCATTAGAATCTAGTCAAACTGGTTTCCTGTATTCAATGTACATCTAATATTTTGTCAGATATTGTGTATTGTAAAACTAACTTAATTCTTCATCTCCATAAGGGTTTTTCTGTCCTGCTGTAATGCATTTAGAAGTAACTAAATAAAATTGAGGTTTTGGTGGCTTACCTGCAGAAGTGGTTTGCTTAACTGGCTGTTTTAGTGATTACCTGCAGAAATGATTTACTTAACTGAATGTTCTATTACTTACCTGCAAAAGTGTCTTGCTTAACTGGCTATTTTATTGCTTACATGCAGAAGAGGTTTGCAACAGGCCGTATTAGTGCTTACCTTCAGAAGTCATTAGCTTAACTAGCCGTTTTAGTACTCACAGCTAGAAGGTTCTGCTGAAATGGCTATTTTAGTGGCTTACAGGCAATAAGGAGTTAATGTATCAATCTTAAGCCTTTGATATTGTTTATTCCATTACTGATTACCAATAGAATCATGTCAGACTATGTCGGGATTTGAAGTATATCTATTACCAATTGAATCATGACAGACTAGTGTCTGTATTCAATGTACATTAATTACTATGAGAACAATATCAGACAAGTGTCTGTTTTCAATATTTTTTGTAATAAATAAAATTAAATGAATTTGAAACACATTGCAACATTCATTACTGTCGAATTACAAAGAATCAAGCTGAGCAAATCATGAAACAATATCCAATAATGCAGTAGCTTGCCCCAAGACAACAGCAATACAACATAGTTTTTGACGGCCAGAAAAAAAAAAAGTGCACAATATAATTTATCCAAAGAAAAATTATTACAGAGAAAGCGTAAATGTATGTGCACTGATACATGTGCATATCTTATATTGTTTGTGATTTACATTTAACCAATAACATAATCTTTTGTCATCTGCTGAAAAAGACTCAGCTCCTATAGTCTATGAAATATGCAGTAACATTGGTTCTGTTAACTGATTCAACGAGCTGCAGACTATGATTTATTTCTGAAAAATTAAATTTTTGGTAAGAGTACAATTTCTGTTGTTGATTTATGGATTGTGATCCTTGATGAGGTAATTGATTTATGGATTCATATTTTCATTCTACAATAAAGGAAGTAGGCACCTTTCCAAATGATAGTATTTTTGTTGTGCTATAAGAAATTTAATCTACATTCCATACTGATGATGGATGTGACTCACAAGCAATGTGAGCCACAAAGTCTTTCTTCCACAGTATGTACGAGGAATCACAGGTCCGCTTGTACCATAGTGTGCTGTTGTGTATATTCTTATATGTGTAGGCCTTGTTCTAAATGCTATAACTTTCTACTTTGTCTTCATACTATTTCTGATCTTTCCTCTCCATGCAACATGGTCCATGGTATCCTGTTTCTATGATTCCATATCAATGTCTGTATCATTCACATCGCATTTGCACACATCTTTGTACCGAAGTAGAAATTGACGCTGAGATCTTTTCCCAGACTGTAACTATCCATAAAGTAGATCTTTCAGTTTTCTGCCATTTCCATCCTCATAGTGTGTCCCAGCCTACTAAACAGCACATCTACAAATTACTGCGGTACTGCATGCTCTTTCCAATGCATCTGTTAGTTTTTATTTTGTTTGCTCATAATGGCGCTGGCAAAATTAAAACAGATAAAGAAACTATGGCAAGGTACTAACATAAGAACCAAATTGTTTTTACTACGAACATGTGTATTTCCTGTGGCGACATATGGATGTGAAACATGGACACTAAATAAAACAGTGGCCAAGAGAATAACATCATTTGAATTAAAGTGTTATAGAAGAGTTCTGAGAATACCATGGACAGCGAAGAAAACAAACCAGGAGGCGTTACGAACAATTAACGTCCAGGAAGGCTGGTTTCTGAACACTATATTAAAGAAAAAGCTAGCTTTTTTCGGTCATATTAAGAGACACGACGGCATGGAGAGAGTGTTAATGGAGGGGATGATAGAAGGCAACAGGGGCAAAGGCCGACCAAGACGCTGTTGGACAAAAGACATTCAAGAATGCCTGCGCATGTCACTGGAAGTTGCAGGGCAACTTGTTCAAGACCGCAGAGAATTCAAGAGATCCATAGGAAAAACTACGTTCTGGAAAGAATATGTCACTTGATGATGATGATAATGTCTCTATTTGTACTGTTATTCCTAGAATAAAATATAATGTTTCTTGAATAAATTGGATGTTTCTTGTATAAATTGGACATTTCTTGTATAAGTTGGATGTATTTCGTATATAAATTGGACAGTGTTTTTCACTTCTTGTTTTATGCCAAAGAGTTTAAAATTCACAGTGTATCAGAAGGCAAGTATGTGCACCTTAATGTGTCATAGTTAGCACATTCTTGAAGGATATGCTCTGAAGTTTGGTTGGCTTGCCCACATGTACACTTTTCTGATGTATAAATTTTAAATTTTGTATACATATGGCTGTTTATTCGATTGTATCCAGTTGTGAGTCGAAATATGATGACCTGTTCTTGTCTTTTAAGTAGATGATAGTCGTCCCGTGAAGGTAAGTTAGGCTTTTTTATTTGCCTTTATCATGGATTTCTTTTGTTCATAGCTTATTGTACATCAGATTGTTGCATGTTAGATCTGTGTGAGTGACTTTGTACTTCCACCTAACTTCAAAACTTCTACATAGGCACCACATGTGAAAGCTGTTTAATCATCTCTCCTGGTGCATATAGGTTGTCCATGTTTCACTGCTGTAGAGAAGGGTGTTGAGGGCACAAGCCTGGAGAACTAGGAGTTTAGTTTTTATTATTACTTTTCTGTTCTTCCAAACCCTTTTTGTTAGCCATTGTTCTAGTAGCCTTGCCAATCCTGGTGCTTATTTCTTGATCCCGGAATAATTTATTGCTGACTAAGGGACCTAGATATGTAAAATGGTCAACAATCTCTAGCTCATCACCATCATTGACATTTTGTGGCTACTTTATGGCAGTATGCATCATAATTTGAGCATCTAAATTAATTTATCATAATAAATTGACAAATTTATAAATTAGTTTGTCATAATAAATGGATTGTCATTATAAATGGATAAATGAATAGAAAACTAGAGGTCACCAAGATGTGGTTCTAAAACAAAAAATAATGCTGAGAATTACATGGATAGCTAGAAAAACTATGTACACTATAAGAAAAGTGTCTGTTTGCTACAAGATTAAAATGTTCACTACAATAAAAGAGGATGCTTACTACTATCATTGAGAACCCATTTGCTATGAGTTTCAGGTAATCACAATAATAGACAAGACATCTTTAGACATCAATAATGCAAGAAATTATGTGCACAACACTTCAGACATATGCTACAGGAAATACAATATTTAACTACTCTTTGCGAGCAGTATTTCAATCAATCAACACTGTAAAGCCATGGTGGTGCAATTTTGGTTCATGGAACATTTAAAGTCTATAAGATAACATGTAACCTGATAGCGAATGGATATTTTTTGCAACCAACCGTAATAAATAAAAAAGCAAAAAACAGTAGAAATTGCTTAAACAACTTATGAAACTTACATATATTTGTATAGATTATCATAAATTACTGTAGTTGTTGAAATAGTTTAATTTTAAGATATCTTATTATTATCTATTAGATTTAGTTTACAAGATTTCCAGAATCAATATTTTATTGTACAGATGTTCAGCAGTAAGTGCACAGAAAACAAAGTTGCTCCACCAGTGACATAAGGCATATCTAGCAATGCACGATTATAGCACTGTCAACAGTTGATATGACAGACATTCACTCACAAATATTAACAAATATTCTAGTCTGTGTTGTAGACAAGCGTTAAATGAGATGGCACAAAAAATACATTTTTGGTTTTTAAATAAATAAATTTTAACTTTTGTATATGTCTATTAGACATCAATGGGGAGGGGGTTCCTCCGTGGCATGGTGATATACCATTTACCTGGTGTTAAAAAGAGTTGCACTTTCAATCAAAGGTAGTCATGTCTTATTTACATGTGCACTTTTCTGAGATCCCTGGATATTACCAGCTGAAGCTATAAGGTTGCATGCTATAAGTGGTACTATCAGCAGGTAGTATGCTGCTCTGTTGAGAGGGGTAGAGCACATATGGAGAGATTCAAGTACAATGAAGTTGGGTTGTTTTTTTTTGTTGCAAAGTAAATCCTCTATGCCCTTTGAGCCCTTTTTTAATAAGTATCATTATTGCACCAGCTAACAGTCATGCATTCTGATCCTTTTCTTACACAGGAAGATCTCAGTAGTACTGTAGCACTGGAGAGAGCCATCCATGTAATGTCTTCATTTTCGTGGTGTTCATTTATTTGTTGGAATTTTTTTTATTTGATATATTAACTTTTCTCCATGCAGTAGCTCCTCAGTCTGCTCTAATTGATTTCTGAACTGTGAAGAGTTCAGTATGCACAGCCAGCATACTGGCCTACTTTTGTAAGAATAGGCACTTAGCCACACCTTCTAATGGTCAAAGACATTTTGATTTCTAAAAAAAAAGGAAATTATAAATCACCTTACTGGTGATTTGAACTTAGAACCTTCATAATAAGACTTCAGATAACAAGCAGGATAGTGTCCAGAAAAAAAAATTACAAGCTGAAACATTGGGTAAACCAGAAAGTTAATATTTAAAAATAAAGATGACAAGTTTCAGGTCAGAAACACAAAGAAGACTCTTTGATTTGGTTAATATATAGTACATAAATGTTTAATATTTAAAATATGTTAATTTATTTACAGTTGATTATTTATAAATATTGTATTCCTGAATTTAATATTATATTCTTGAAATGAACTACTGAAGAATAAGAAATGAGGAAACTGCAGATATAAACGTTAAGCAATAAACAAGAAACGATCCATGCTTCCCACAGGGAAAGTAACACATAAAAGATATATGTTAAGTAAATAAAAAATTGTAAGTAATTTGGCAGGCAAACAAAAGTTATCAGCAACAAACACGCGCTATGCAACAGAAACAAAAATATTCTTTTCAAAGTGATTACATGTGCGAGACACACGTAGTTTGACACTACGACTCAAGGGTCCAGGCTGGTCAGCCAAAACTGGACTTGAACTTCCAATGGCTTCTGAAAACACATAGGCACTGCATATTTCGATATAGTTTTCAGGTGGGTGAGGAAAATCAAAGAAAACATTTTTAAATACAACTTTTAGCATTATAACACCACAAGTTGATGTTTGGACACTGGATTAATATTAAATATAATTCTCCTGTGTCCTCACTACTGTAATTGAATTAGCCTTCAATAACTTGCAAGTGCTTTACATTTGTTTTCCTTAAAATTGAACGGACATAATTTGACTGAATAGTTTTTTATTGTATTTTCATATTGTATTGTGTTGTGTTGTATTGTACTGTACTGTACTGTACTGTATTGTATTGTATTGTATTGTATTGTATTGTATTGCATGAGATTGGAGCAGAGCCTAAAATTTGGTTCAGATTTCTTGCTCAAATATTACTTTTCAGTTTGACATGAAATATGAGAAGATCCTAATATACATTAACCTTTAGGCCCCTATGGTCGCAACAATGCACCTTGCGTGTGCATCCCGTATTGCCTGTGGTCGCAATCACACGCCATACGATATCGCTCCATTCCCGAGCACGGAACTTCACGAAGTTAAAGCTTATATGACGTAGAATTCCCGCAACACGAAGCTAGGAATATGTCACAGTTTAAAGGTCAAATTTCTTTACTCATTACGATTGTAAGAGAGAGAAAGCCGGAATTTGTCTACATTGAATTTGTCAACGCATTTCTAGAGCGACTTTAGCCATTTTCGGCCGTATTTTACTATCAAATTGAGTACCGCGTGGCATGGGTAAGTGATCGTGACTACATGTTCTAATTGTTGTTTTTTGTGTTTAATATGTTGTTATTTGATAAGAATGTGTGTGTATTCATTAAAAAGCACAAAAATAATATGTATCAGGGGTGACACGTGTGTGCATGGACAATAATTACGCTGCGTGTCGGCATAGACCTAGTGTTGACCGGACGGACGTTATATGCAATTTCTTCACGTTTTATTAGTTTTTTTAGTTCATATTATATTAGTTTGGATATAAAACAATATATATACAATAAGTATAGGTATTTATGAGGATTTTATCAATGTTGTCACACATTTCTCATGTATTAGGGTCGTCACGAAGATATATTTGCGATTTTGAAAATGACGTTTTGCGTTTTTCGCCAGAATTTTCAACTTCAAAACTTGCTCACAACTGTCATATCACACATACAACAACAACAAAAACACGATAATATTCACTATTCACTCCTTTATTTAGATGTGCAAAAATTATTTTGATATCTTTTAAAACAAAAAAGTTATGACGTTTTCAAAACACCCACCATCAATAACGCAAATTTTCCAAAAAATAAGTCAAGCCCTGGGGGAAGTTTTGTAATTTTAAGCCAGGGCTCTAAAGGTTAAACATGAAAAGTTCCTAAAATAATCAGTGGGGACAACAATGGTCAAGCAGCTTATTTTCATGACTCTATCATGCAATTTTTTTTCTTTGTGATCTTTTTTGTATGTCTGCATGGGTTCTTTATATTTCTTGTTATTATGTTTGCTTTACCAAGTTCATTAGATACCTAATTTTTGTAATTTTCTTCAGAAGATCTTTATATAATTTTAAAATAAAGTATTAACTTTTTTATTTACTTTAACTTGTTCTTCATATCCTTTTTTTTTGCATGTTTTTGCTTGCATTCGAGAGTTCATTATAAACTGATATATAATCAATAACAGGTTACAACTGCAGAAAAACATCTGACAAGGGAAATTTAAAACAGAGCAATGAAGTTTTGCTAATCACTGGAAACAACCAAACCAACATTTTGACAAAAAGGCTGTGATTTGCAAATCTCTGATACCATTTCCAATGTTTTTTCTATGTAAACTGATATCATGGTCATGTCTAAAAAATTTCAACTTGGGGGTAATGATTTTTTAAAATATACACAAATCCTATGTATAATCCGATTATAATATTACATAATGTTAAAGTGGCCGTACATGTTATTATAGTTATGACAGAGCTGGAAACATTAAATAAAAAAACAAATTTAGTAACTATATTGCTTAAATTTATGCTTAATAATCATTACAAGATTTGGTTCTAGAGTATGTGTGTTCGTCCATCACAAGTGATGATGACTATTTTTTACATCCACTTTTGAAAATTCATGTAGAACTATGACCATGCATAACAGTTCGCAGATGGTTCTAGAGTACTGAAAACTGAATACACTGGACAAATAGATGAGTGTTCATTCTGTAAATTACATGTACTATGCTTCTACTGCATGCTGTGTTTTGTCTGCTACAGATGCTAATAAATGTGATGAATATGCATCACAATAAACTACAAGAGTACATAAAAGGAAAAAATTCATGTGTAAAACTTCTTAAAATCATTCACTACACTTTATGGATCCAAGTGGAGAGTCGAGAGCAATCCATCAAAAGATATTTAGTGATCTACAAAGGAATGTAACCATCGACAGTGCAGCTGCAAAGGAATGTAACCGTCGAAAGATTGTCGCACACACTACAATCATATATAATATCTGAATTTATGTGGCAGCAATGTACTAAATGTGCAGAATTAGACATTTAATATAATATTGAAAGATATAGCACAGTTTTGAGCTCCCATGTAAATTGGATATGATAATATTTGATATAACAGTATGTGTATGTATATGTTATATTTATGCCGACAGAAGTATGAATTATAACATCATTGTGTGTGTTTAATCATTCTACCCACAGACCTATTTCAATTTTTTATGGAGAGCGCAATGGAAAACTTTGACAGTTTATTCATTTTTCAAAGTATGAATTATAACATCATTGTGTGTGTTTAATCATTCTACCCACAGACCTATTTCAATTTTTTATGGAGAGCGCAATGGAAAACTTTGACAGTTTATTCATTTTTCAGTTTACTAGTACCCTAGATTTACCACTTGAATGTTGAATAATTAAAATGCAGTGCAAGTAATAAACCCTTTACAAGATCAATGTGTATAAACAGTTCCATCAGAAACTATAGCAGCCATCAGAATGGCTTCATTATTTAGGTCTGCCTAGAATGTGATACAGTACGTTATACTAGTCAAGCACAATTGTGTGACTTACCACTTCAAGATAACTACGTACGCACAAAAACATGGCTGCTTGTTCGCCCGGGGGTGGGGGGGTGGGGGGATGAAAAAGAGAGAAAGAGGGTGGTGTTTGACAGTCTTATTGGTTGAATATCTTATTTAGGATGAAGCTAATAACTCCCAATTTTTTAGCTGTAGTGATTTTGTAGGCAATATTTATGTTCAGCATATTGTCACTACCTGAATGATCGGGTTGTCAGACTGCCTGTAGGCAATTGCAAACCTGGAATGTTAGGATGATGAGATGTGCTCACTACTTCTCAGAAACAAAGAAGGACAATTATTTGCAGTGGTGCATGACAAGAGATGAGAGCATTGGTCTCACAACCGGATTTGATTCCTGATAAAGGACTGGATTTTTTTCTGTCTGAAGGTAAATTAAAGAACACATCCAGAACAGGTGACACCAAGGGCCTCTAGTAAAAAAAATTAAGATAATTAAGAGCCACTTCAAGTGGCATTTAAGTATTTACGGTCAAACAAAATGCTTACTGAAACACCTAACCACTAACTCAAACTTGTATCTACACAGTGTGGTCAGAATTCACATTGTTTCAAACTTTGCATTATAGTGATTCAAATTTTCAGACATTGCTCATAAAATTTCTACCCGTTTTTGCCATGTTTTACCCATCTTTATTGTATCATCATATAACTTTTCTATACAGGTGTTTGTTGATCTTTGTCTTTGCCTCTTTCCCTGCATATTACATTGCAATGCTAATATTACATTATTTCAGTTGATATTTTTCAACACACTAGAAGTGATTTAGTTAATATCACGCCTGGATGTGTGAGATATGAGTGCAAGGTTATCATCACCACACACCGAACAAGTCCAGAGGTGATTCTATCCCCCTGAATCAAACAGAGTTTAGCAACTCACAGTTCCAGTTGAGTATTGATTTATCAGTCTCTTCATATATTTATTATGTTTCTCCTTTCCTAGGATACTCAATTTCTACAAATACATGCTGGATGTATGTCTTTAATGTAAGTAATTAAATTCTTGTGTAGACTATTGACATGTAAAAGGATATCATGGTGTCTGTATTTTTCTGTAATCAACAGTTCAATATGGGTGATGTGGTCAAGCATAATTTTATAATCAGTGTTATGTGGTCAGAATGTTGGACTAAACTTATGACTTTCTATTAAATCATATCAAATAGCAAACTTAACTAAAAATGAACAGAAGCGATCAGTTATAACATATCAGATCAAGATATTGGAAAATAGAATACATATAATGTTTTGTGGATAATGTTCGCCATAAAAAAATCTATTAAAGCACAAGTAAACAACACAAAATGGCAGAGCTGTTAATTAGTTAAAGGGTAAAGCTTATTAGATGGGAAAATATAATACTAAATCGACTTGCGAATGAGTTATTCAAAATACAATATTTACAGGTTAAAGAACATAAATTTGATATGTATGAAATAGGATTCAATATGATTATTACTCACGTGATTATAAGATCAAATATTTTAATAATCACTGGGAAGAAAACACAAACTAAAGTGTAATTTTATTTGAAAAAAAATCTTTATAGTTACACGATGATGGAACTGAAATTATCTACTGATAACATGCATTATAAATTTTGTGCTATATGGGTATATTTGTGCTATATTTACTGATATCACTATATTGCATTCGTGAGATATACTGGGCACTATGTGACCTCTGATGCACTGGATTAATGAAGATCTTCTTCTTCATAGTTCATTCTCAAACTCCTGCTGGATCTCCCGTGTAGCAAGACCATTGTCCTACTAGATTTCTATCAGGATATAGTCCAGAGAATGGAAATGCGTTGTGTCGCCGTTTTATTTGCGCCAATGGCCCGACACATCCGTCTTCGGTGGGAATTAATGAAGATGAAAGATTTTATATATATATATATATATATATATATATATATATATATATATATATATATATATATATATATATATATATATACACACATTTATATATATATATATATATACATTTATTTATTTAGATATTTATTTATTTTTTTATGAGTTATTACATAATCACATATAATTGTTTTGTTTCTTTATTCTCTTTTTCTTCTGTGTATGATGACAAAATAGGGAGGAAGTAGCAAGAATTAATCACATATAGTATAAGCTATGTTCATTCAATATGTATGGTGTCATGTTTATATAACCTATAATCTCAATAGTTTTAAATCTAAATACATTTTAAGACTTGTAATAGTTTCAACAAACTTTCAACTATCATATCTCAGCTGGAGGGCTGCTCAAGCAACATTTAGACATGATTAAAAAGTAGCTGTGACCCAAAAATGCACAAATTATGTCTTTTTTTTCAACAATTTAACATAAAAAACCTAACCATACTGAGTTGTAAATCTGAATCCTTATTATATTATTTATGACATGTCATAATCACTTGATCATCTGCTCCTCAGAAGTTTTACAGCTATTCTGCTACACTTGTTTAAGCTAGACATGTTGAGCGGAAAGGTTCAGACAGTACAGCCACAACAACCATAACATAATATTTTGTTCTCTAGCTAAATCCTGTCAGGATTTAGAGGCAGGAGTTTAAAAATGAATGCACAAGCAGGAAAGATGGGTCTTTCTCTCTTCTGCAACCTATAATTTCTATACTATTTGCTGGATTCAACATTATGTGTAGCATGAATTTGCAGCAATTACAGGTATAGTATATTTCTGAATATAAGCTGACACATTTAAAAAAAAAAACTTTTTTCACTATTGATGTAGGGATTTCAGAATATTTATGCATACAACATACTTTTTAAAAATTAGCTATAGAAATACAAAAGCGGTAACACAGAATAATGTCAGATATCGGCAATAGGAAAAAAGTAACAATTACAAACAGTCATTCAAATCCTTCTAAACTGGATTCACTGTCTGAATTCTGAAATAGTTCATGAATTTCATTCTCTCTTTCATGGAAACACCAGGGTTGATATCATCAGTCTCCAGCACATTGTCACTTCCATCCACTGCATTACTAATGGAGCATTTTTTGAAAGATCGGATGATCATTTTGGATGAAAATCCTACCACAATTTTTTTGTCCCACTTAGCGATGTCCCACTTAGCAATGTCCCACTTAGTGATGTCCCACTTAGCGATTGTGATGATGTTACCTTTTTGGACATTACCACCCTTCGTCACAGCTAAATGATGATGCAATCCAGTCACTAAATTTTGCTCAGAGTCTGTCCTTAAATGATTTGTTAGGGAGGCATCTAGCGGCTGCAGGAGAGAGGTAAGGCTCCCAGGAATTATAAATATAGACAGTCCCATTTTACTGCATTGATTTTTCACTTTCTCAGTGAGATGTGCCCGAAACAATTTCTAGTCTAGCTTTGATGGTTATTTTTATAGCTGCCCCCATACTTTATCCAGCTATCCAACCTTTATTGTGGGCATGCACAAACACACCACTTGGGAATTTCGCCTTCTTAGGCAGATTCCTGCATTTAAAAATAATCATTGGGGCAAACATGCCCCATCTGCCATGCAACCTAAAATAGTAGCCTAGTGTATTTTCTTGTGTCCAGTCATCTTTATAAAAACCCGTCATTCCACCATGAAATTTGAAGGCAAGTCAAAGCAGAAATGAGTCTCATCCATATTTCCTATATGTGATAGGATGAATTTAAACCTCTTCTGGAGGTTAATAGTGAAACGCTAAAACATACCTATTTTCATTTCTAGCTCCTTCTGCAACTTCTGTGAAAGTTTAGTGCGGGTTCATAGACACATAGTCTGTTCATTAAATGATTGCACCATCCCATCAAAGCAACAAAGTTCACAGATTTTTGTGATGGGAATACAGGATCTTTTAATATGGTGAGTGTCCTGATCCAAATATTTGTGTGGCTTACAAAAAAATCAAATCTGCCTATACTCCATTACCCATTTGGACAATTTCTCCTCCAGCTCAGGGAATGAGGCTGTACATCCATGTGATGCTTTCTTTGTCCTTCGCATCATTCTTTGTCTTTCGCACCAGAGACAATTCTTCATTGTTTTTTTCTCCATTCTCATACTTTATTTTTATTCTAATGAAATGATTGGCTGCCATCGAATTGTTGGATTTCTCAGCAAAAGCAATAACATCCAACTTAAAACCAGCAGCATATGATGTTCTTTTCTGTCCAGGCATCTTTCTTATAAAATATGAATAACTTCACAATTAAAATACAAATTTGAAACTGGAAGTTTAAGCTACTTGTGCAGTATTCTCATATATTCCCAGTAGGACACTACCATATTATACATCAAGATGCTATTTGGTGGTACCAATGTACCAGATCTACTTATATAACTAAAGTGGGTAAGACTATAAATCCTATTATAATCGCTCTTCACTGGTCAGTTTGGAAATGTGCTTTGAATGTAGTGGCTGATGCTATCTGATATTTTCCAAGTTAAAAGTTGATCTGATCCATTCATTGACTCGGTTTTGAATTTACAGTAATGGCTGATGTCACTGTTGCAGCTAACCTTCCTTACTGAATTAATGTATTAATCCAATAGCTGGGAATAACACCGCTGGTACATGCCAGTCATGAGTTTTATGAGGCTGATAACACCTGGGAAAGGTCGAACTGTATTATCTTTAAAGCTATTTATATGAGTGGGGCAAATGGAAGAAATTACCATGCATCTTACCATTGCTAAAGTTTGTGTTAATTTCCTTTTAGCATTATTTTGCTTGTCCCTTTACTGTTATAATAACGGGACTCCACAATATTATTACTGGGGTATAATTTTTTTTATACCTCAGCCTATACACTGATTTTCTACTTTGGTCACATTTTGGACATTAAAGTTACATCCTCTGCTTAAAAACATAACTGCTTATATTAATAAATATACAGTATGTTTAAGAATTGGAGCAATCTGACCTCTGCCCTATGCGCTAACAGAAAATGAATGTTTATAACCTAACAAACCACAGAAACTGTCAGCATGGATACTCATTACTTTTTGATGAAGGAGGCTGATGGGTCTATTCTGTATGCAGAGTTGTCATTACTGTTCATTAACTGATTCTTTACTTTTTTCAATTTTAGATTTCCTCACTATAGATTGTGTAGGATTTGCTCAGTGTCTCACACACTAGCCTATCATCTAAGGATTCTAGGTTCAGCTTCTCTGACAACCTGTCAACCCAGCTCTACTAATAGGTATCCAGCCAGTACAGATGGAGAAGGTAAAAACAGTAAGAAGGAGCCTTATTTCCCATTAAACAATGAAAGCTGAGAAATCTCTTGGACTTGAATGTTATAAGACATTTCACCATTTAACATCCAACAGTTTACAAATCACAAATTTCCTGTCACAACTATATTATGTGAGTGATAATATAGATTAGTGTTTCTCAAACTTTTGTGTGCTTAAGTTCCCTTGCTTATATACTATAACCAGCACTCCTATCTTATCGATTCTGCTAGACAGCATACCCTATCCTGAACATCCTCATATTTTTATTTGTTCTCAAACTCCCACTGGAGTTCTCTTGCAGGAGGACAATGATCCTACTAGATTTCCAGCAGGATGTAGTCCAGGGAACAGATTTTCACCATTTTATTTGCGCAAATGACCTGACACATCTGACTGAGAAACAACAATGAAATAAAATCTCTAAGGACCTCTGGGTGCGAGTTACAGAACACAATCAGGTTTATTAAAAAAATAGGGATTCAGATATAGGCAATGTTTCAGGCAAATGAAAGAAGAAGTTGAGAGAACAAGGAAAAATCAATTGGTGCAAGGTCAGGAGAATATGAAACTAGTTCCAAGGTAAAATCATATTGTGCTTTGTGAGGAGCTGCTTTACCAGTAAGGAACAATGTGCCTGCTCATTGTCACGCAGCATATTCCAACTGTTTGTTTTGGATTTTAATGTTTTTATTTCTTCTGATTACATCTCTTAGATGACGGAGGATACTTTCAATTTCTTAACTGCAGTATCACCATATGCTTTATTAAGCAATGTTAGCATCTTTGAGGGTGACCTCTCAAGCAAAACACAGAATTTGACATTTGTACATTGTTCTTCTTCTTTAGTGTTCATTCTCAAACTCCCGCTAGATCTCTCTTGTAGCAGGACAATGGTTCTACTAGAGTCCAGCAGGATGTAGTTCAGAGAATGGAAATGCGCTGTATCACCATTTTATTTGCGCCAATGGTCCTGACACATCCATCTTCGGCTGGGATCATTGTTCAGTCAAAAACATTTTCAACTCCGACGATGCAACTAATACAACACACAAACATCTGTATCTTCTCTTCAGGAGTATAAGCAATGTCCTTTCACCACAGTCATTACCAAACCCTAGTTGACTATTCCAGGAACTTTTTGAAGCTATCTTGTATTATACAGTTAAGCTAATCTTGCAAATCTAACTCACCCTAACTATCTCAAGATTTACTTGTGAATAAATAGAATAAATAGAATAAATAGAATAAATAGAGTTAGACCATTCACATTATTGGCAACATGATTGGATGTACTAGTGGTGTGTAAACAATTCCAGAATAGGTTAAAAAGCAATTCCTTATACAAGATATGATTCAATATTTATTATATATATATATATATATATTATGTAGACAAATACAAATATACTTCACTAAAGTGTGTGCGGAAAGTAGAATCAAACATGCCTGATGTGTTAGATGTGCTATTAGAGAATGAACATTTTAAACCTGTTCACCACTACTATCAAAAATGATAAAATATTAACAAAGTTTTCACTTTTTGCGGACCCATTTTCCAACCACACTAGAATGGTGGTTATAATACTAGAATAAAAAAATATGGTCACTGTACAGGTTTTCAGTGTCTCAATAGGTTTCAGTTGCTATGTTGTATCAAAGATGTCTATACATTTTATGTAAATATATTACTTGTGTTAACTTTATACTTCAATATGTAACTACTGTTTGTGAAAAGCATTTCATGGATTAAGTAAACATATTATGAGGGGATTCTAAGCAAATATTTGACAATTATTACCAGTGAACAATGCTGAATCTGTAATCAAACATAACATGTAATTAACAAACATGACTTTTCCTACAAGCATTAACACATAACATATGTAATTAGCAAACATGACATTTCTTACAAGCAATCACACATAATATATATATAACAAACAAATATGACATTTCCTACAATCAATCAAATATAACATATGTAATGAATAAATATGACATTTCCTAAAACAGGCAAACATAACATATGAGATTAACCTTTAGTATGCCATCATACTATAACGCAAATGGCACAAGTTCCTGAAAGTCGTGATCGCAACATTGCGCCCATTGCTAATTAGATTTAAGGCTATTTATCCAGAGAAAAGTGGAAACGAGGCTAGCAATAATCTAACCCTTTTCCAATAACTGATGATAAACCAGTAATTCAGAGCATTATTATAATTTTTCATAATAATTTTCCAATCAGTGCAAATCGAGTTGAAATGAAAGCCATTTTCAGTAAAATTCTAATGGATTGTGATTATGAAGATGAGGAATTCTTGGGAGTTACATTAATATTATGAACGTGTTTGTTTCATTATGATGTGACATCAGAAATTCAATATGTCTATATAGAATATATTCTGCATTGAATATATTGACATAGAAACATTAGGTCTAGACCTAGCTGATAACAGTAGTGAGATCTACGTGTTCTGTTTGTTTTCACAGATGATATTATGAGCATGCTAGTTTGGTTATGAAACAACATCAGAAATGGAATAGGCCTAGGCATTTAGTAGCAGCATTTTATCCTAGATTCAATATATCAGACAAGAATAAGTGAGTCTGATTTTTTCTCATTTTTCATCTTCACCATTTTCTCACATATCACACCAACACAACCTACATCATTACATTCAGTAATAAATTGTTTATTTCCATTGTTAACCTTTAGGGCCCTGAATTAAAAATTAAGAAACATCCCCTTGGGCCTGAATTCTTTTTTGGAAAATTTTCGTTATTGATGGTGGGTGTTTTGAAAACATGATAACTTTTTTATTTTAAAAGATATCAAAATAATTTTTGCATATCTAAATAAAGGAGTGAATAGTGAATATAGTCATGTTTTTTTTGTTGTTGTATGTATGATATGACAGTTGTGAGCAAGTTGTGAAGTTGAAAATTCGGGGGGAAAATCGCAAAACGCAATTTTCAAATCGCACATGTAACTTCTTGATGACCTTAATACTTGAGCAATGTGTGGAATCATTGATAAAATCCTCATAAATATCTATACTTAATGTATATATATTGTTTTATATCAAAACTAATATAATATGAACTATAAAAACTAATAAATCGTGAAGAAATCGCATATAACGTCCGCCCGGTAAACACTAGGTCTATCCCGACACGCAGCGTAATTATTGTCTATGCACTCACGTGGCACCCCTGATACATATTATTTTTGTGTTTTTGAACGACTACACAAACATTCTTATCAAATAACAACATATTAAACACAAAAAACAACAATTAAAACATGTAGTTTATAAGAAATCGCATATAACACCAGCCGGTTTTCTCTCTTCTTGCAGTCGTAATGAGTAAAGTAACTTGACCTTTAAACTGCGACGTATTCCTAGAGTCGTTTGGCGTTTTTTATACGTCACAGGATCATTACTTTGTGAAGTTCCGTACTCGGGAATCGGGCGATATCCTATGTAGCGGGATTGCGCCTGCAGGCACAATGGAGCTGTTCTCATAGGCGCATTATTGCGACCGCAGAGTCGTAAAGGTTAAAAATATACAAAAAATCTTCAAAAACAAAGTTATTGTGTTTTCAAAGCGCCCACCAAAAATAATGCAAATTGTTGAAAAAGAATTTGGCTGCATGGAGAATTTACACCTTTATTATTTGGCTTGCTAAAGGTTAACCTTTAACACACCACATTACAATTATACAATTTCCCTCCTGCAACTGGATTCTGTTTTGACAATTTGCATTATTTTTGCTGTGTGTTTAGAAAACGCAATAACTTTTTTTGTTTTGTTTAAAGACTTGAGTAATTTTTGTACATGTAAATAATGAATTGAGTACTGATTATAATAATGTAAGTTTTGTTGATGTATGTATGTGTGTTATGTGAAAAAGGGTGAAGATAAACAAAAATTGTCAATAAAAAAAAAATTATACTAACATATCTATACTTGTCCGATGTGTAATGTGTGGCATCCCTGATAAAATTCTTCTACAAACCTAGACCTATTGATATTCTATTTATAATGTTGTTTCATAACCAGACTAAAATACTCATATCATATGGCAGCATACGCAAGGTCAGGTGACAATCACCAACCACTATGAAACATTATATTTCTAGAAGATGATATAACTGTATAGTAAGGTGTTTTTTGTTTAAAACCCCACCAGTATTCTATCTTTAGTTATATATTTTTATGCTGTAAGGTCCTGTTGATTAAGGTCAAACATAGGTCCTGTAAGGTCCTGTCCCTGGAGTAGAGACCATCCAACACTTGGCATTGCACACCAACATAGAACCCACGTCCTGTGACCCGGACTGTCAAGATCTAACTGGTTTGATGCTGTATGTCGAACTGACACCCAGAAACCAACTGGAGGAAGGGGAAACCTGAGGTGAAACCATCCAAATCATGACTTGACAATCCTACATGTCTGTCCAAATATGCAGACATATATATGTCTTGAGTGTCTATAGACTGTAGGTGACAGGGAATGGAGAATGATAAAGCACAGCTTAGATCCAATATCTATAGAGGGAAATCTTGGAAGAGCCAAGTCAAAGCAGCATTACCAATTGGAAATGGCATTCCTGGTCCCATGTCCTACTTTGTTGGATCAGCCCTGAGCTTTGTTTGAAAGCAATCTCCAGTAAAATATAACCCCAACTTGAAAGTGTCAAGAATATCATATGGAAATATAATTAAAACATGTGTCACTAACCTTGTCAGATTCATTTTTCTCTAAGCCTATGCCTATGTCCAAAGTCCAGGCAACAGATTCCGCCTATACTCATCCAGTGTCATTTTATAATGTAACTAACATGTCACTCATATCCACTTTTAAAACAAATGTAATTCCCAAGAATTCCTCATCATCAGAATCACAATCCATAATTATTTTACTGAAAATGACTACCATTTCAATCCATTTCATGCTGATTGCGCCAATCGAGAAAGATTCCTAGAAATTAATTAAAAGAACTCCAAACTGCTAAATGATCACTGTTTAATTATCTCCAAATTGTGCGTTAGATGACTTTACTAGCCATAATTAGTCGCCTCAGGTGGAGGGTTTAACATCATATCCAAAAACCAAATATGTAGAGTCATAGGTTTCCCATATACTTCTGACAAATCTAACAAACATGGAGTATTTATATAACATTTTGGAAGTGTTCTATTGTTCATCAATAGAGTTGCATTTCCATGTATAGCCAATTACCTAGTATTTTTCTTCCCTCTTCTAAACAACATGCAGGAAAAGGAAGTTGAATATTATTGCTAGCTAGGTGTCTCTGGTTCCGGTCATGTGAAATTAACCATCATATAGTTCCTCATCGTTAATGAGTACATAACGATGGGTGGCGCAAGTTCCCGGTGATTATTAATACATGGAAAACCGTTGATGAAATTTTTCTCAGCAGGCATGCTAAAGGTTAACAAACATGACATTTCCTAAACTCAAATAAATAACATGAAATTAACAAACATGGCATTTTCTACAATCAGTCAAACAACATGGTATTAACAAACATGGCATTTTCTACAATCAGTCAAACAACATGGTATTAACAAACATGACATTTTCTACAATGAAATAAAACATGCTATTTTCTACAATTAACCAAATATATTAGACATATTCTTCTTGTGAGTTCATTCTAAACCACACTTATCTGAAACATCTCATCAACCAAATTATTTTCTATTTCAACATTTACTCAGTGATATTTATTCAGAACATTTCAACATAATAAAGTACAACATAACTGTGTAATAAAGTCACTGACCCTGTCTTGGTTTCTCATTGACTTGTGTGTCCTTCCTCTCACCCCCTGGATCTGGTGACATAGGTCTATTCACCATAAGACTGGATAGGTCAGGTTCCACAAACTCTATAGGACCTAGATGAATAGAGTACACTAACTGTAAACTGCCAACTGATCACTATTTGTTATCTCCAGTATTGTGTGTTAGATGACTCTACTAGCCATAGTTAGTCGACTCAGGTGGAGGGCTCCCCATTGAGACCATCACCTTGAAGTGGTGATGGAACTTAGTTCAGCCATTAGGGGCTGGCGACTATGACTGATCGGGCAGGTCCACTCTTGCAGGACCACAGTCCTGCCCAAGTAAGCAGCGTGCTGAAGATGGAGGCAACCAGAAAAATAGCGCACAATTAATCAGGATGTCACATACAAACCACAATGGGTTTTTATATCCAATAATAGTTATGGTTCCTGACCTTTGACGAATGTTGAGGCAGGGACAGTGCTGGGCCCTATACCTCGAAAGGGCCCAACTACAATTACTGGAGGTTTTTCTCAATTGCCCCGAGGAGCCAGGAGGCACGGGAATAGAGCTACTGGCAAAACAAAATAACGACCAATAAAAATAATGCACTGGAATGCTGAGGGTGTCAACAACAAAAGAGATAGAAACAGTAAAACAATGGAGCTTGAAAATATCCTATGTGAAGAACAATTTAATGTTATTCAAGAAAAACACCTCAGCAGTGGTATAGCCTTTAAAATTTTAGGCTATATCAGAACTAGTGCTACCAATCAGACCGAAAGGACAGATGAAGAGTGCAATTTTGACACTTATTAAAAACAATATCAACACATGTCAGCTGGAAGTGTATATGGAGGGGACAGAATACCAGATGCTCCACATAAAAACAGACAGTACAGAATTCCATCTCCTGAACTACTACTGCCCAAATGATAGACCATTGGCACTAGACACAATCCCAGAAAAATATAGTTATGGTATATGGTGATGCCAACAGTCAATCTCAGAGCTGGGGATACGATTACATGGACAAAAGAGGTTAGGAACTTGAGAGCTGGCAGGATGAAAATAAGCTCATACTTATTAACCAGCCAGCAGACCCACCAACCTTCTACTCAATAGCATGGCACACCACCTCTACACTAGACCTGGCATTCCACTCGCCAGGCCTTGAATGGAACATCACACAAGTCAATGGAAAGCAGCTTGGATGTAGTGACCACAGACCAGCATTTTTTGAAATTCACAATGAATTTATCAACGACAGTAGCACACTCACTAGGTGAAACTAAAAGAGGGCAGACTGGAAAATGTACCAGCATTTAACCAGTGTTCTAGCTAAGGGCATGAACTTGGACGAAAACATCAATAGAGTAGTGAGTGAATTTAATAGATGCATACTACATGCTTCTTTGCTTCTAGTAAAACCATACCCTGGGGGCAGGGGGAGCATGCAAAAACTACAAACCATATTGGAAAGATGAACTTGCAAAGTTGCAAAATAAGATGGAAACATCTAGCCAGCAGGCAAAGAACAGATCTAGCCAAAAACACCACAACAAATATCAGCAAACAAAGGCTAAATCCCAAAGAGCCAAGTTACAAGCCAGACGGAGCAGTTGGAAAGAGAAAATAAAATGGGATCAAAGCGACAATGTATGACAATCTGGTAATCTAGTGCACAGAAGAACACGCAGCAGTGACCACTAAACAAATACAAAGAGTTATTGATGCTTTAACTATATGGGCAAATAGATAGTGCATCAGCATTAACACAGGTAAGTCCAGCACTTCAGTCTTCACCTTCTCACCAAAACAAAAAGCAGGTGTTATCAAGATAGATGAAGAGCTTTTGAAAGAAGACAAACAGCTCACATACCTCAGAGTTACTTTTCATGATAAGCTGACATGGAAGTAATACATAACAAAGCAACAACAAAAGCCAGGAGGAAGTTAGCTATCCTGAAAAAACTAAGTGGAACCACATGGGGATTCAGTGGGAATTCACTCCACAATGTTTACCAGCAAGGCATAAGACCACACCTTGAATATGGTTCAGCTGCGTGGTGTCCTACATCAAACACCACATTACAGGATCTTGATAAAGTGCAAAACCAGGGGCTTAGGATAATGTTGGGAGTGATGAAATCAACACCCATAGTAGAAATGCAGAAAATGGGGAAAGCGCAAACACATGGCAAACACTGAGACACAAAAGTACTAATACAAGCAGAAAAGTTTGAGTGTATGCCAAGTCATCCAATAAAGGAACGATTCCAAAATCTAGTAATGGAGCGACTGAAAAGTAGCAGCTTTATCCAAGCTAAACGACTCCGTAGACAACTTACAGACCTACCTAAAGTTGACAGCCCCTTAAGGTCTGTACCAGAACAAACCCCTTTGAGTGAAAGGCATGGAATGCCAATATACATTCAGAACCACATGAAAGGAATACTAAGCGAGGATGAACAGAACAATGTGCAGTGATGTCACCCTTAGTTTCCTGGATGATGAATATCCACAAGACATATGGATCACAGTATACACAGATGGGTCAGCACTGAATGTAGTGAGGAATGGAGGTGCAGGTGTATATATAGAATATCCACACAAGCCTAGAGATCTGATCAGAACACCAGTAGGTAAATTCTGCAATAATTATGATGCAGAAATCCAGGCAATTAGTGTGGCAAATAAAAAAGTGCTTAACTCCAACCCTGGCCCACATCCGCGGCACTCCTGATAAAAGCAAGGTAATTGCTTCAAGCTCTCCAGTCTGTAAAACTAACAGACTTAACAAAAACTACTTAATGAACTGTCCTACCAGTATAGGGTAACTATGCAGTGAATACCTTCTCACTGTGGAATACCAGGAAATGAAAAAGCAGACCAACTGGCTATGGAAGGTGTTGCCGAAGACCAACCAGATGTACTGATCACCTACCATCAGAAAAACAGATGATCAAGTCAATAATAATGCCCCAAACACCAACACAAGATGACTATCACATTACTAAGACCATGGTACATGCAGAAAAGTACAAGAGCATGCCAGTACAGCTCATGAGGCCAGACACAGTGACCTAGCCAGTGGAAGAGTGAAGAGGAGCAGTTTTATACACCGATCCAAAAAATTTAACAGAAAATATAAGGATGAACTACCAGACATAACAAGAGAGATATCACCAACACTTTTTCCAATTCCGTGGGAGCAATACCCAAATCTCACTATCAGAACCACCATAAACAACTATCACACTATGATAGAACTGACTAATCTTCAAAAGAAAACAATAGTATGCAACATGATTGAAGATATGTACCCCAGAGAAGCATGGATACAAGTATATACCGAAGGATCAGCAACCAGAGCAGTGAAGAATGGAGGAGCTGGCGTGTACATAAAATATCAAGAAAAAGAAAATGAATCCACATGTTCACCAACTGGAATATTCTGCTCCAATTACTCTGCAGAAGTACAGGCTTTAAACATTGCTGCAGAAATAATTAAAAACACAACACGTCAATGCCAGCAGGTGATATTTCTTACTGATGCTGTCTGTCCTACAAGCCCTTGACAGTGATAAGTTGCCATACCTGAAGAAAGCCATGCGAGAAGTGAGCATCCAAAGAAGGGTAGTACTACAGTGGATACCATCCCACTGTGGCATACCAGGAAATGAAGAGGCAGACAGACTGGCAAAGGATGGAGCAACACAGGAACAAAAAGACCAAGAAATAATCTACCAAGAAAAGAAGACCCTCATTAAAACCATCAGGAAAGTCGACCACCCAAAAGACAATTACCACTATCTGAACAGAGCAGAGCAGGTTATTATCTTCCGCCTCAGAACAGGACACAACAGATTAAACAGCCACTTAAATAGACTAAGAGTGGTACCATCACCACCGTGCATTTGTGGGCAGGCAGCACATACAGCTGAACATATCCTGCAAGACTGCAATACACTAAACCAGTTAAGGGAAGAACACTGGCCCACAGAGATGGATATCCACAGAAAGATGTATGGGAGCACTGAGGAGCTTTCAAATACAGCAGCATTTATTAAGAAAAAAGGACTTGCTGTGTAGACATGTCAAACTCCGAATGAGAAGAAGACTATCACATTATGAACAGATCAGAACAAGTAATTCTACACCTCAAATCGGGTCACAGATTCTGCAGTCACATGTACACAAAATTCAAGATGGCAACATGGCCATGTGTACATGTGTCTATAAACGGAAGCACAGAGCGCCAAACATATACTTCAAGAGTTTTCTTTGTATGAAATGCTGAGGCAGACATATTGGCCAGAGAAAACAACACTGGAATCAAATCTCTATGAGCCACAGTCTGAACTATAAAAAACAGTGAGTTTTATTCAGGAGACAGAATGACAGATATAGACATTTTTCAAGTGAACGAAAGAAGAAGAATAAGAAGAAGGTGGAGGGTTTACAACATCATATCCAAAAAACCAAATATGTAGAGTCATAGGTTTCTCATATACTTCTGACAAATCTTACATGGAGTTTTTATATAGCATATTGGATGTGTTTCCATGTGTACATTTGTGTTTTCTGGATTATGCGAATTTCGATGGTGTGGTTAGCGTATTACTGGTGACAGTGTAATGCCAAATTTAGTTCCAACCTGTAGGATCTGTGTTTTTTTGTTCTTAGACGATTATAGGTGGAGTGTATTTCATTCAAGTTGTTCCGACTCGTGAACTTCCTATCTTCGATACAGACAAAAAAAATGGCGTCTCGACTACTCCAGTTAACAGCGTAGAATTTCTTCGCAAAGAGACAACCGTAAGTCAACAATAGGGAGTGTCCATCCCTAGACAAAAAGTCTGTGACGGCACACAAGGCGGAGGAATCCACATGGATCAACGGCTCAAACGGCGAAACAGCAAAGTGTGTGGTGCACAAGAGGCAAGTTCTGGGCATAATAATGAATATTGGCTGGCCACCATGGAAAAGGGACCTTACCACGTACACCCCAAAGCCAAGCAATGGATAAACAACATCTAAAGTTTAGGAAACAATATATTAACCAGCAATACTGAAATCAGAAGTAGAACATGCAATAAATTCAATAAAATGTGGAAAGGCTGCAGGCTCGGACAACATAACAGCAGACATAATAAAAACTCTAAATGAGTTTGGTGTAGATACTATCACAGAAATTTGCAATGGCATATACGAAACATGCCCTATATACTTAAAGACCTAACATCATCAATGTTCATACCACTACCTAAGAAGCCCAGGGCTGTGGACTGTACAGAATATAGAACAATAAGTCTAATGAGCCATCTAACTAAAATACTTCTCAAGATAGTACATGAAAGAATTAAGAACAAGATAGACATGGAGGTCGGTGAAGAACAATTCGGTTTTAGGAAAAAAAAGGAACCAGAGAAGCTATACTGAGTATCCGGCTAGTGATAGATAAATATATATAGAAGTCCAAAAAAGTATCTATATTTGCTTCATAGACTACAGCAAGGCCTTTGACAGAGTCCAACATGAAAAATTAATCAAATGTCTTCAAGAAATAGGCATAGATGGAAAAGACATCAGACTGATTAGAAGTATATATTGGGAACAAACTGCATCAATAAGGTGTGAAAACAGCTACTCTCCATACATAGAAATAAGAAGAGGGGTAAGACAATGATGCATTTTATCACCAAGCCTATTTAACCTTTAGGGCCCTGAATTAAAAATTAAGAAACATCCCTGTGTGCCTGAATTCTTTTTTGGAAAATTTGCGTTATTGATGGTGTTTTGAAAACGTGATAACTTTTTTGTTTTAAAAGATATCAAAATAATTTTTGCATATCTAAATAAAGGAGTGAATATAGTCATGTTTTTTTGTTGTTGTTGTATGTATGATATGACAGTTGTGAGCAAGTTGTGAAGTTGAAAATTCGGGGGAAAAATCGCAAAACGACATTTTAAAATCGCACATATAACTTCTTGACGACCCTAATACTTGAGTAATGCGTGGAATCATTGATAAAATCCTCATAAATATCTATACTTATTGTATATATATTGTTTTATATCAAAACTAATATAATATGAACTAAAAAAAATAAAACGTGAAGAAATCGCATATAATGTCCGTCCAGTAAACACTAGGTCTAGCCCGACACGCAGAGTAATTATTGTCTATCCACACATGTGGCACCCCTGATACATATTATTTTTGTGTTTTTGAATGACTACACAAACATTCTTATCAAATAACAACATATTAAACACAAAAAACCACAATTAAAACATGTATTCACATGTAGCCATGCCACATGGTACTCAATTTGATAGTAAAATATGGCTAAAAAATGGCCAACGTCGCTCTAGAAATTCATTGACAAAACCAGCCGGCTTTCTTTCTTCTTGCAGTCGTAATGAGTAAAGGAATTTGACTTTTAAACTGCGATGTATTCCTAGCTTCGTTTGGCATGTTTTATACGCCACAGTATCATTACTTCGTGAAGTTCCATACTCGGGAATCGGGCGATGTCCTATGTAGCAGGATTTCGCCCGCAGGCACAATGGAGCTGTGCTCATAGGCGCAATATTGCGACCGCAGAGTCGTAAAGGTTAATATCTACACAGAGAATATCTTTAAAAATATAGAAGAAATACCAGGACTCAAGATCAATGGGAAAATAATAAACAACCTTAGATATGGAAATGACACTGTTCTTTTGGCAGAAAGTGAACATGAACTACAAAGGCTAATAGATCAAGTCAATAAATCAAGTAATGAATATGGATTGGATATAAATATTCAAAAAACAAAAACCATGATAATCAGCAAAGACACATAAGAACAGGAGGTAAACATACAGGGAGAGAAACTACAACAGGTAAAACAGTATCAATATCTTGGACACATAGTCACAACTGATGGCAGATGTGAAACAGAAGTTAAAAGGAGAATAGGAATGGCTAAAAGTACCTTCAATGACATGAGGAAACTATTAATATCTAAACAAATTACAAACAAGTTAAAAATGAGAATTATAAAATGCTACATCTATTCCATATTAATGTATGGCTCAGAAACATGGACACTAAATAAACAATTAGAAGACAAAATTGATGCCTTTGAGATGTGGGTATATAGAAGAATAGGGAGAACATCATGGAAAGAGAAGAAAACAAATAAAGAGGTGCTAAAGACACTTAATATGAAGAAAGAACTACTAAGAGAAATAAAGATCAGGCAAATAAAATACTTTGGACACATTAAAAGACATGACACCTTATTGAAGACATTACTTGAGGGTAAAGTCAAAGGGAAGCGAGCAAGAGGTAGGCAGAGATACAAGTGGGAGAGTAACATCACACGATGGACAGGTTACAGTCTAGCAGAGTGCACCACCAAGACAAGAGACAGGAGATGTTGGAGATACGTTGCAGCCAACCTTTGTTGCGGAGACGGAACTTGATGATGATGATGATTGGAAGTGTTCTGTTGTTCACCAATAGAGTTGAATTTCCATGTACAATCATTTACCTAGTATTTTTCTTCTTATTAGTTATGAATTATAAAAAAAACAGTAAAAGATCATCATGAATGATCACCTATAAGGGCAGCAACAAACTTCACTCCCTTCTGCAGCCATCCTTTTCTAAGTTCTTCATCACTTGGTTCATTCATCTCATCTCTGCTTCCACTTTCTACACTTGGTTTTCTTTGGTCAATCTCATCTCAATTTTGGAATCTATGCGGTAATTGGTAATTCTTGTAATTTCCATGTCACTAATGTGTCCTCAGCAACCTCCTTTATGGCAGTGAAATATGAGCAACCTATATGTACCAGGAGAGACTACTACACAGATTTCCCAAGGGAGCCTACATAAAATTCTTGGAGTTAGATAGAAGCACAGAGTCACTAACACTGATATATTGAAAAGAAAAGGTAATATCACCATATTTGCTATGCTCTGTGCAGACTCAGATGGCTGGGACACACTAAGAGAATGAAAGATGGTAGAATACCAAAGGATCTATTTTATGGAGAATTACAATCTGGGAAAAGATCTCAGGGTCAACCTCTACTTCGGTATAAAGATGTATATGACAATCATCAATACAAAGTAACTGCATGAAACGTAACAACAATTAGACTTACGTAAAACACAGGTTTATATTTCGTTTCAATGGGACACGACAGACTACATAAAAATTTTAATATATGTGGAAAGTACGTTTTTATGTACTTTCTGACCTTCCGGCATATCATTTCCATGTTTCCGTTGGATGTTGTGATAATTTTTCCATTCGTCGTCTTTTGATGTTTTGTTTGTGTCTTGATAAAGACCTTTTGGGTGAAACGTTGCATGTGATTTGTGTATTGTAATTTTCATGATTTCTTGTGTGCTCATCATTGCCCATCATTACCCACTTGTTTTAGATATAGTCTGTCGTGTCCCATTGAAACGAAATATAAACCTGTGTTTTACATAAGTCTAGCTATAAAGATGTATGCAAATAAGATGTACATGATGTAGATATTGATACAGAATTACTGAAACAGGATGTCATGGATCTGGTTGCATCATGAGGAAAGATCAATAATGACATAAAGCTAAAGGAGAAAGTGACAGCAGACAGTTTAAGGGCTAAGACATGTCTAAGAAAACATATAACACATGATGGGACAACTGGGACTAGTGGTTCCTTGCACATACATTTTTTTGTCTCAATTTCTTACTTTTGTCTTCTGTCTTACTTATTCACCCGCTGCCTAACGGTTTAGAACAGGAGTACTTTAGACTAAGAGAGTAAACCTCAACAGTCCATCCAGAAGGAAGACCCTAAGACAGCCATTGGTTTATTAAACTACCTTCTAGCATCTCCTGCAGTTCTGTATGTTTCCAAGCGTACTGACATTGCTTCTTCTTCTTCTTCAGCGTTCATTCTCAAACTCCCGCTGGATTTCTCTTGTAACAAGACAATGGTCCTACAAGATTTCCAGTTGAAAATAGTCCAGAGAATGGAAATGCGTTGTGTTGCCATTTTATTTGCACCAGTGGCCCAACACATCCGTCTTCGGCGGACTGACATTGCTTTTCCCTTGGTACAAATTGACAAAGCAGAATGCATGGTAGGTAAACAGATTTGCTATTCTTTGCTCTTCTTTGAGGCCCCAACTACACACACGCAAAGAACTACACTCATTTATTTATCCCATTCTTACCTGGTTTCTCTCTCCCTGTTCCCTTTTTCTCAATGAAAGCAGTTATCAGTTTCTGTACAGTCATTTCATCGCAGTTTTGCTTGAATTCTTTATGGACCTAATCAAATCAAATAAAACGTTGGGTCCTTAAAGTTCTAATACAATCAACCTCAAGAACATGCTTTATAAACTGGAACGTTTGTCAACCTTTGCAGTACAAGACATACCAATACAAAACTAGAATTTTCAGAGTCATTATTTACTGTTCTCATGTAATTGAACAGAATGTTAACAATAGAAAAAGGAATGAAGGGATCTTCATGGTGAAATAGGCCAGCCATTTGCTTTATGTTTATGAGGTTGTGAATCTAAGATCAGACTGCAACATCTCGATTACATTTGCATCACTTTAGAGATCACTGGGATTATTATATTTTGAGCGATATTCTTGAGTGCTGCTTTGTTGAAAGGGACCAAGTACACAAGAGGAACTAAGAAGAATGAAGTCATTTGCACCTTTTAAGTATATTTTTAAAAAGAAGGAAATGGAGCAATCATTGTTTCATACAACTTGTTTAAGAAATCATAATTTTTTTGCCAAATGGAATCACAGAGAACTGCTTACAAAGTGTTGTCAAGAAAGTATACACATAATGATAATATGAAACTGCTGCAGCTTGATTGGCCATGTTTGCAGAGAACTCACTGACACATCACAATAACATTTTGGTAACTGACACATCACAATAAGTGATAAATATTATATAAAATACAAAAGTTACTATTAAAGCCGAACTATCAATGTAAAATTAAATAATAAGCAGTAAACAAAAGAATAAGGATTTTTTTCCACATTTTGAGACCAAATTTACTAAATACCTGTCCCAAAAGGGCATGTTCATTTTCCCATGACTTGGCAAATGTATCAATAAAGTCCTTCATCTGACATATGTGTTCCTCTTCAAGTTCTTGAAAGTGCTGTGGACAAACCACAAATAAAAATTGGTGAACCAGTCTCATCTACTTTGAAGAATGAAAATAAGCGAAGCAACATGTAATTTTATTTCTGCAGTACAAGATGCAACAAAGTGTGGTGATCAAAGATTGAGAAAGATGTTGAAACACATGAAAAATGTGTTTCTGTCCTCTTAGAGAATGTCTTTTTTTTAAACTTAAAAAGGTATCTGGTCTACTTATATTTGTTCTGTATGAAACTGGTTTATATAGCAATTGATATTCTACATCTGAAGGTATGCCGCATGTGTTTGCATCTGTGGGTCCCACCAATGATCCACCAGACAAACCACCCATGCAACATTAGTAGATGACATGCCGTTATATTGAGGCTCTCTTATGGAAACTTTGTAGCATGTCATCTATACAAATATGCTTTTTATGTTTTTCTTTTGCTGTTGAATTTTTAATTGTGTTTTTATGCTTTGTTATTAGTATATATGCAGTGCACTTTGTGGTTGGGTGTGAGCCAGAGATGTACTGTGCAGCACTGGGAAGGGGGAAACTAACTGCACTATTTTCCAATGGCTGAGGCCCATCATGAAGGTACAGTAACTCAGTACGTGACAAGCATTTTGCCGTAAACCTTTGGTTCCATGCGTGGATTCATAGAGAAGTTCAGCATAACCTAGCCATCTGGTGGCATGGAATGAGTAAAGTGAGCCCTATCTTGTCCGAAGTGACTCCGAGTAGTGTACAGAAACCTACTTTCCTGGTGGTGTGATAGTTATTTTCTGGCCTGTGGTGGGTGAAAATCAACAGACTTCCCAGCACTATAATGCCATTACAAAACAACAGCTCACAAACACATGCATATATCACACAATGGTATTGCGTCAAAGGGCATTAGCCTGGACCAGCAACCAACCAACCATCTGAAGGTATTGCAGTATTGGTTGTTTCCTGCAGATATCTTCCTCCCACTGAATGGCATACAGATATCTTACTCTGCGTGAAATTAATTTGTATGGTCAATTGTCCTTACTGCCCTCATGAAATTGAGTCATGAGTTTCGCCAGCATTGAATTTCTAGATCTGTTATGAGTTTCCTCGACTCCGTCTTGACTCTTTCCAATATCTCAAGAGTAGGACATGTTCTGATTGTAGTTACAATGTCAGTTTGCAAGACACTCTCACTGCAGCTGGAACATTGGGCAGGACAGGATCCACTTAAGGTAGAGATGTTTCCCATAACCATTTCAGGATGCTTGGTTTGGTCATCATGATTAGACAAGAAAAGCATAATAGAAAAGAAAAAAAGAGAGAAAGAATGAGAGACCTAATTATACCTCCAAGCACTCGGTGGCGCCCATAGCAAACATTTTGAGAATGGAAGTACTTCGTGAAGGTGTTACTATGGACTCATTTCTACAGGAGATATTATGTGCTAGAAGCTTACTATCAATATGAACAGTAGCTTCTGTGGCGATACTTTGCACCTGGAAGTGAATGAGAGACTGGGAGCTCATTTCAACATTGTTATCCTGCATGTGGGAAATACGACCCAGACCCTACATGTTTGCCCACCTCCTTAAACCTAAAATTAAAATTATAAGAATTTGTAACAAGGGTTAAAGAATTCTATCAAAAAGGTAATACTATACATAAAACAATAATTTACTCACAAGGCAAGATACTTTCATTTTCCCTTCAAAATCATTCCGAACTTCCTTGTATTTATCAATAAGGCCCTTGTATTCCTCCACTAAATAAAATGCACAATTAATTAATTTACATAAGTGTTGAAACATGATAGTTCAGTATTTATAATTAATAAATGTATTAAAATTTATACAATACCAGGTGCATGTGAGTAAAATGGCAAGAACATTTACAGCTCAAATGATTCTAAATATTCCAGCTTTCATCATTTCTGTGTGTGGCTAGGTAATGATTTTCAAATTGTCATATGTCAAATTTTGCCTTGTTTGACAGAGAGAATAATTGAAAAAAACCAAACAGGAAATTTAACATAAAAATGATAATAACTGATGCAAAACATTATTCTTCTCATTCTGCATTCATTTTCAAACTCCTGCAAATTAGCAAGATATGGTCTGGAGAACAGAATGCACTGTACCATGGTTTACAACTTAGCTGCGACATCTGTGCCTTTCAGTCCAAAACATTTGACATCAGCATGGATGAATCATTTTGTAACTGAGATAAGGACATCCAGTTTCACCCCAACATATTTGTTAAATGTTTTTATATCATGCATGGTAGGACATAATCTTGCTATTGTTTTTTTTTTCTTGGTCTCAGGAACACACAGGAGATCAGACATTTAATATATTACTGACTAATCCTTAATAATACATATTTGTTACTTACATGCTTTCTTGTACTTGACTTCGGCCTGGTGATATAAACAGAAATATATCTAAAGCCTATTAAACGCTGTCTTACAGCTAGTTGGAACAAAATTACATTTATTTCATTTCCTAATAAATAAATGTTTAGAAGGAGAACAAACAGCAAATATATAAGTTAGTTAGTTAGTTGGTCGTCGGATCATCATCACTGCAAACTGGACAAGTCCACAGTTGCTCCGATCTCTCTTTGAGTGTATCCACAATTACACTTCTGCTGACAGTACCGGTCCTATGCTGATTGACCATCATTCTTCTGCGCCCTCCAAAATGTTCACCTTTAGCAACACCGCATTTCAATCCCTGATCTTTAATCCTAGCCATTGAAAAGGAATCATCATCCACATTAGTCTCACTCTCGCGCGTTATATCTCTTAAGGAGTTCAAAACGTCCGCGCAATCCATTGCCCCATGCCACAATCGTGCACGATGCCAGTTGATCCGCTCTTTCATTGCCTCGAATGCCAACATGTCCTGGCACGAAAATAAATGTAACCACTTTCAAGCTCGCCTTTCTCAAGGCCTCAATCCACTGTTCGCGAACGAGACCCACTTGTACCTTCTTAATCATACTCATAGAGTCACTCAAGATGCAGACCTGCGTTAACCTTCTGTGTGCATAGCCACTCAAATGCCTTGGTCACCACCATACTCTCTATGGTCATACTACTCGTAGTGACCGCAAAGGCACCACTTTCCTCCTTGATCGTTTTACCTGCGCACTGAGCTGTAAAGGCCCAAGCACTGCGAACATGCCTAATTACAGATCCATCAGTGTATATAATCACATCCCCCTCTTTGGTATTCTCACTGATTAAAGCCTGCACTTCTTTCTCCACAGCTGTGGGACACCATTCTCTGCATTCCCTGCTAAGTGATATTACTACTCTCAAACAAGTTTCGAAATCTGTGGGTAGACCTAACCATTCCGCACCTGCTGCCACATCCTGCAATCTGCACACGCTTTGTATGACATCGTCAGCACGTCCCATCCACGACCTTCCTCTCTTAAGTCTGCTGCCTTTAACTTTCTGTATTTCAGAATGCAATGGATGTTCCTTATCTGCATATATTTGAAGGTACGCCCGTGCACGGCAATACTGTAATATATATTTAAAAATTAATTATTTTCATGATTTTGCTATATATTTTGCTATGTATTTTATCATGTTTTAACTATTTTAACTATAACAATAAGATTCTTACTAATGTAATGCAATCTCTTAATGATTAGTATTTTGTTATTAGTATATATGCAGTGCACTTTGTGTATTCTGAATTTTCGTATTGAAGTCATTGTATGAAACTGTGCATAATGCTATTCGAACATACTCTTAACAATATCTAGCATAAACAGTCATCTTTCACACATAAATATATAAAAATATAATACTACTTGTAAATACCTTTTCAATGTCTTTTACAGAGCCACTGTCTCTCTTCATTCTTTCAAGCTCCACACATCTTGTATGGTAGATTTCTTTTGCCTGATTTTTTTTTAAAAACACAATAATTCACAATTATTGAGAAAATTAAATGTGAAATAGAGTTGTGCACACTGTGATTTGCAAATGTGAAATAGAGTTGTGCACACTGTGATTTGCAAATGTGAAATAGAGTTGTGCACACTGTGATTTGCAAATGTGAAATAGAGTTGTGCACACTGTGATTTGCAAATGTGAAATAGAGTTGTGCACACTGTGATTTGCAAATGTGAAATAGAGTTGTGCACACTGTGATTTGCAAATGTGAAATAGAGTTGTGCACACTGTGATTTGCAAATGTGAAATAGAGTTGTGCACACTGTGATTTGCAAATGTGAAATAGAGTTGTGCACACTGTGATTTGCAAATGTGAAATAGAGTTGTGCACACTGTGATTTGCAAATGTGAAATAGAGTTGTGCACACTGTGATTTGCAAATGTGAAATAGAGTTGTGCACACTGTGATTTGCAAATGTGAAATAGAGTTGTGCACACTGTGATTTGCAAATGTGAAATAGAGTTGTGCACACTGTGATTTGCAAATGTGAAAAGACCTGAGAAAATTATCTACAGGGGTTATATTTTCTTTGGAAAAATCAGGGATGGTCATTCTAGCAAATAGTTATTAACAAAGCATGATGGGAAATAATCATGTCCAATTATTGTCCGCAACAACATATGCCAACCTAAATGTAACATGTCGACACCGGTAGTCTATCAAAATAGCAATTTTGTTGAAATATGTCAACATCGGGTTGCTACAGGTTAAACACCTGCAGATTAGAAGGATGTAGTACGTAGAACAGAATGTGTTGTCATGGTTTAAGCTGTACTGCAATATTTGCACCTTTTGTCCTGACACATCTGACTTCCTCATAGCTTCTGGGTCACTTTGACGCTATATGGGATGGGACAGCCAACTGCACCCCATAACCTCCTTAGTTGCCTCTTATGACATGCATCAAAGATAAACAATATAGCTATTCTTTGTTCCACTTTCGGACCTGGAAACATGTGAATGTTGAAGATCTAAAACTGGCCTAATCAGTAGAAATTTTTTTAAATATTTCTATACATATTAATCTACTAAACTTTTTTGAAAAGTAAATTAACTAATAATAAAAATCAGTAACTTAATGATAAAATATTAAGCACTTAATATTGATGGTAAACTTACCTTATGCAAAGCTGTGGTGATCTGTTGAATAGCGTTGACTGATTCAAGGGTGCCCTGTTCATTTTCTTTCATCTTGAAATATAGAGAATAAATATGAAACAACAAGTATGCAGGAATAACAAAAAGATAAAAAAGTACATTTTTTTTGTTGTATTTTTGTTCTCAAACTCCCACCAGCACTTTCTTATAGCTGGACAATGGTCCTACAAGATTTCCAACAGGATGTAATCCAAAGAATGGAAATGCATTGTGTTGCTATTTTATTTACGCCAATAGCCAGACACATCCGACTTCAGCATTGGTAATTTTCCCCTGAATGATAGACACCTGTAACCATATCGATAGTATATTCAGCTAGTCATACAAGAAAACTGGTTCTTGTACCTACCCTCTTTTCACCCCGCTTAAAGTTAACTGCAGTCATGAATGCTTGACCCTTTGTTGCTGTCTTGCGTCTCTATTGTAACAGCCACAGACGTCCACTAGAACACTAATTATTGTATGTGAGATTAGCCTTTGGGATTAGTTTATTGATTATCCCCCTTGCACACCGGACATGTCCATGGGTGCTCAGATCTCCGCTTCAGTAAATCTCTCAGGGTATAACAGCTGATGGTTCCGGTTCTATGTTGGTTCACTGCTCTTTTTGAAATCTTTGTCAGGTGTTCTCTACGAGCCACGCCCATCTTTACTCCCAATTCGCTCATTCTTGATATTGAGTCATGCTCATTTATCTCAAAATTCTCGGATTTTGTGGACTCACAAAGAGCAATGAGTATGTCCATTCGGTACATTGGCTGACCAGTGGCTAGCTAATTGGTTTGCCCATTTGTTTCCCTTCATGTCCACATGTCCGGGGACGATATGGGATAGTTTCTCACAGTGATGCCCATATTGCTCTCAAATTACTCCAACCATTCCTTACGTACATAACCTGTTTTGACTTTCTGAAGCATATCCATTGAGAGATTAACTTTTACAATGCCAAATACACATTACGTAACTTCCCCCTGCACGCTGGATTCTTTTATGACAATTGCATAATTTTAATTCAAATGACTGACTCATGTGTTCATGACCGATCTATGGGATAATTCGTAGGCTTATTATATTCATAATATTATTTCATAACCAAACGTGCTCATAATATCTTCTGTGAAAAAAAATAAAACATGTTAATATCGTCTTTTAAAGTTAAATAAAACACTTAGATGTCACTAACCTTGATCCAATTTTGACTAGATCTAGAATATTTCATTGACACACGTGATTTATATTTATTGCAGAATGCCTAGGTCAATTGTTCCTGATGTTATTTCATAACAAAACTAACGTGTTCATAATATCTACTTAGAAAGTAAATTAATTTAATTACTTTTAAATTAATTTCTTGGATTCCCAACAATTTTTCATCATTAGAAACATAATCCATGGAAATTTCATTAAAAATGGCTTCCATTTTAACTCGATTTGTGATAATTCATTCACTTTGACTACAAATCTAAACTTTTCTTGGATCCACCATCTGTTTTGCACACTGCATTGTCGAGAAAATAAAGCTAGATTTAATGCTAGTAATGTTTCTATTTTTCCTGGAAGAAAAAGCTGAATGTAAACTTTTTAACTTGGTTACAAAACTGCTTAGGGACAATCACAATTCTGCTACCATGGCACTGAGCGGTGTACACCAGGAAGTGGGTGTTTATTCGTCAACGGTTATATCAACAATTAATGTGACGGTTTGGACCAAAGACACTATGCAGTCTGAAAATATTCCATGCTGTTTTAACCTTTAGCATATCCACGGAGTCATTTCTCACTAACGGTTTTATATTCGTAAACAACCACCAAAGACTTTTGTCGCCCACTGCTATGCTTTCATTTAGTGACGTGGAGCCACATGATATTTAATGTTCATGTGACCAGAATCTATGCATCATAGCTAGCAATATTATTATACTTTCTTTTGTTTAGAATAGAGAATAAAGTCAGAGTGGTTTTACATCTCTAGTCATCTGTCCTGATCGATGATCGATGCGATCAGCATGTATCGGTTATAATATCCGTCCATCATTTTTGGTAAAATCATTATGGTTTGTGATTTTGATGAGGAATTCTTAGGAATTACGTTTGTTTTCAAAATAGATATAGTAAAACGATTTTGTTATGAAATGACACCGGACAAATATTGGCCACTAATTTCAAGCCATGGACTACAGACTACTAAACCTAGGGATTGAGAAAAATGGATTTGACAAGATACGTGACATTTACGTGTTTTATTTGTTTTCTCAGCAATATTAGAAGTTTGTTAGTTTGGTTATGAAATAACATTATAAAAATACAATAGGACTAGGTAGATAAGTAAAAGAGTTTTATCAGGGTTGCCACATATCATATAGGTCAGCAAATTTTTTAAAGTTTTTTTATATTTTTCATCTTCACTACTTTCTCACACATCTTGTATCACACATACACAAACAAAAATTAACCAACATATGTAATATTCAATTATTTATTTACATTTGTTAAAAATATTTTAAAATCTCAAAGAACAAAAATGTTATTGCATTTTCCAAACACACACCAAAAATAATGCAAATTATCAAAAAAAACATCAATTTTAAAAGACTTGCTAAAAGTTAATGAGATAAAATATAAATACTAAATGTATTTCTGACAAGAAAATGAAGTCTGTATAATTTCATGTCTGACTTAAAAGATTCTCTAATCATGCACAAGTGTGCAAATATATATATATATGTTGCATAGTTTAAATTAGTGTACAATTTAACCTTCATCACGCCTATATCAACTCCGGCCGCCAAAAAACAAAATGGCGTCTAGCGCCGTTGGCGACATACCCCATCCAATGAGATATCGTTATAATAGACGCCCCACAGCCTGATTGGTTACTCGGGAACATGCGCTATTGAAGCCGGTTCATTCCTACGTCCGACATGATCGTTGTAACAATGGCTAGCCAGAAGATACAAATTTTATAGCAATTAATCTGATCACATCTGCACACCGGTACGATGCCATGATGTGACCGGTTTTATAGACCTTTCTTTCATCGTATTTTGAATAAAATAACATTGAATCGTGGCTTGAATCATGAATTATTGAGTTATTTAGTTTCACAGCAGTGAATATACAGAATGCCACATTGGTTTTGGAGACATGTAGACGTTTGATATCGAATATGTTGAAGTGGCACCAAAAATGACTAGACCTAAGCTCAAAGAAGGATTTTACTGAAAATCTACATGTTTTATACAGTTCCTCCGGCTATATTTTGATAATTTTGCAGTGAAAGAACATAAATACAACAGATTTGCGTGATTTAGTTTACAGTGTTGCCAAGGAATTCGATAAATAAGGTATGTTATTTTTTTATTTATTTTTCCTCTTTATTTGTTATAAAATCTATGTTTTTTGTGAAAAACGTCTTTACCTTTTTCTCATATGTCTGGTATCACACACACACGTACATAAATTACACCAATATATGCATAATTCAATTCTTTATTTATATGTGCAAATATTATTTAAATATCTCTAACAACCAAAAAATTATCACATTTTCAATACAGTCACCATCAATAACGCAAATTTTCAAAAAAGAATCCGGTGGCAGGGAGACATTTCATATTTTTTAATCTGGCTTGCTAAAGACTATCTTCTAAATGAGACTGAGCATCCATGTGTTAAGTGCAGTGTAATCAGCTCTGTCAAACTATCAACATTACTGTAATGTTATTTCATACATACTAGAGGAAATTGGTATGAAGAATTGTATTGTCAGAAGGGACCCATATGAAGACTGATGAAATATATGCATAACTAGAAAATTATTGAGATTAACAGAACGTAAACAGCCTACTGAAAGAGAACATATGTTTTAGAGTGCAATGACTAATGTTAATTAGTTAATAATTAATAAAGCACCGTTTTTTGACGCTTGTGCTGCTCCTCATAGTATCGCAACATATCCTTGATCAGATCAGTCCATGTATGTACTAGCTGCATCTGTAAGCTTGATAACTTCTCTGTTAATGTTTTCAGCACATTCCAAAGTGGCCCAAATGTCCTAAAACAGCAAACAAAATTTGTATATTCTTTTCTCTGCAATAAAGTCTGCAGTAGAAATGAAAAAAATGTCTAATCTTACAGAAGTCATACTATAAATATGCTCTTTCAAAATACACTTGTAAACAAGACATCATGGCCTGGTATATATTAAAACGAACATGGCTTGTGATCAAGGTAGATATTCAGATCTGTTACCTGCATAAAGTTTTCTAGGTTCACCACAGCTTCTGCCGTAACTGATATTGCTGACAATTGTAAATTAATAGTTAGGAAATATGTTTTGGGCTTAGATTCTGCATAAGGTAAGTGGGGGGGGGGGCAAAACGGTGAGATATATTTTTTAATCTATGGGTTTTTCCGATATCACACGTGTATAGGTCAGGTGCTGACATTCTAATCTGTCATTGAACGAAGTGTAATTGTTTAAGGACAGGTCATTTTTCAACCGTGAGGTAAAATACATTTACAACGTTTGTGATCTAACTTTTTTTTTCAACTACTCACTCCATGTCTGCTGTTATCATTACTGTCATTTTTTTTTACATGTTTAAATTGAAATATATATTGTATTCTTAAGCACAATACTGTTTTTTCATGACATTTTATTAAAGTGGCTAACAATGTGATTTGGGGTAAAGTGGTGCACAGTTTGTGGGGCAAAATTGAGCAGCAGACTCGCTGCGTACATTTGCCCCACTCATGATGCAAAATATTTAAATCAATATTTTACTGTCAAATTATATTTATTTTTAGGAATTACAAATGGAAAAAGGAAGCAGCTGACTGAAAATATTATCCATGTCAGGAAACTAAATGAGACTGGCCTGTCAATGAGTGAAATTGTTAGAAATATTGGTTATGCCAAATCAATCGTTCGTCCTTAAAGTCTCTGCACTTCCTAGCATTTGAATTTACAGAGAAGAATTGAAGACCATATTCTTTCTCATTGGTATAGAAATTAACTGGAAGAGATTGGAAATTATTTAATAGAAATAATTTATCTCTAAGGATTCTGCGAAAGACAATTACCGTTAAATTCCGTGTATAACCCGAGAATTTTTGGACAATAAACAGAGATTTGTTCATACTTTTCGTCTTATAATCGAGTAACATCAAATTTTAAAAAAAAATTATGTCCAAATCACAGTAAAAAAGGAGAAAAACACTTTTAAAAAAATGCCAGTGACAACTCACATGTCCCGATATATTAAGCCAGGATAAAATGACTAGGGCTCTCCAACAATCTAGAGCGTACTACCATACTGCTAAGCCTCTAATTACATTAATTTCTATATATCATACAATATTTCCTTCGAAACCTCCGATATTTCTTGATAAAACTCACTTACTAGGTCTATATCGTTATTTCCGACATGCCATGCCCGCCATTTTTACTGAGCTTAATTTCCCCGGAAATGCTATTTTTAGCAATGGGTATTACCGTTTTTTATATATTGACCAAAATATGGTAATGGTCTGTGAAAAAACGAAATATGGTAGCCTAAGCTGATCTACCAGTAACACATGTTTATCATCAAGGCCCAGTCTTGTTTGTGTAGGGAAACACCGACTACCAGTAGTCTAAACACTGTCACACACTTTCATTTTGGGTAAAGCAAATGTTACAACAGTTACTGACCGTCTACTAGGCTATAAGACCTGTGTACAGAAAATGTAAAAACACATCAAAGGCAGATTTTGAGTATTTCCGTGCATGTGCTGGTCGGCCTTGCCAATTTTTAACATGCGACTCCAAGTATATAAATAGGGACCAAGACAATAATCAGAAACATAAAGAATGAAGTCCTAATTAATTCTGTACAGAGGTCTTTTTCTACATTCAACGGTCTTGCACAAACACGGTCTTGCACAAACATGTAACTGACATCCAAAACTTTGCTACTTAGGCAGTGTTGGGGGGATGGCGGAGAGAAATAAATAGTGAAACTCGTCTGAGCTGTGCCTCATGTTTATATTACTGTATAAGGTAAACATACAGGTCACACAAAGTTCAAACTCGTTGTTAAGTTCAAACTGTTGATTCTGTATCTTTTAAAAACAAAGCCGGGGAATGACTGTCTGCAATATTTTTGTGAGAACTCGGTGGCAAATACCGGTAGTTACATACTGGTACTCTGTATATTCTGTTAATTAGTCCAGCCCACTGAGGCTGAAGATGGACTACTGGCCCTACCCATTTCAATCGGCTCAACCAATCCACGTTTCCCTCACATTATGTGATGCCATTCAGATAAGTGACTAAAATGTAATCTTTCTTTATAGAAGATTTGAAACGGGTTCCAAACATCATAGGCATTTTGTAGTAAAATTGCACCGTAATTGATTCCCTCCCCCAACCACTGTACATTTAGTGGAAGAAGAGATCAATTTCACAATCCTCTGTTATGTTTATTTTATTACCGTATTCTCCCCACATGGTAAACATAACCAGGAACAAAGTTCAAACTCTTCTGTATCTTATAAAAACAAACGTGATCTTGCTGTCTTGCCTTTCATCATTTCCCACTTAAACGTCACTGTCAGAAGCCAGTGACATAATAGTTACGTAGTAATTACTATTCACTAGCGCTGTTCCGCGTCATAACGTCCAGACACCCAACACAGACAATTCATTCAGGAAAAACTTTGTTCCCCAAAGTCTCGCCACCTCATAAACCGTCTATAGTCATGGATAGGGAAGTCAGCCTACCGGGTATTCATTATTTTCGGATATATTGATCCAGAATACAGTAGCCACCGGGGTTTCATTCCTTGATTCATTCAAGTTATGTGAGTGAAGCAAATGAAAGGAATGCTATTTTCTTAGAGTTGCAAAAGTTTGTGTTAATTTCCATTTAGCATGTCGGTTCTTTCTTATGATGATGAAGTTCATTATTGCCGGCTTTGTTAAGTTGGGGATGTCGGACTTTCGACTTTCTCCACTTTTGGGAAGGGATAGTTAGGTTATCGGCCTACAATCGGATGGGTTTATATTCAGAATTTAACGGTATTGTCTAACTAGAACGATTGTATTCAACAGAGAACAAATTGCCTAAACATGTTGCTCTAATTAGCAAGCGATAAGTGGCTAAAAAATGTTTCAGCTGAGCGAGCAAAGATGGTCACCGATGCATGCATTATGAGTGCTACTGGACACTATGTGCCCCCTTTCTTTATCTTTGCAGGAAAACATAGAACAGTAAATAATACTATGTGTTTTCACCATAAATAATACAAATACAGTTTTCTTACCCAACTTGAGGAGTACTTGCTGCCAATTTGGCTAATTTAGCCAGAAGTTTACTGTAACTCTCCTCAACTGTACAACTGCAAATATACAACTTAGAAGTAGAGAATAGAAAAAATTGACATTCTGGTTTCAACACTCTAAAATAACAAACTGAAAACCATAGAGTTTACAAGATCAACATTTTCATATTCATAAAACTAATAACTCTTCAGGGTAAATAAAGGTACTGCAGTGGATGAAACACAGAGCCCTCCAACAATTTCTATCTGCAGCTATGTGGATGAGAGTAGACAAATCCTGACAGACAATTATTTGATGTCTCTCCATGAAAATCTTTGGTCCTTTCCTAAAAGAAGGGTCTCCATTTTTAACGAAACAAAATTAGGCTTCAAAACAAATTTCCCTGCAATTAAATACCAAACACCAACCCGGTATTTATTACTTACCCCACCCGAGAAAATCTGTTGCTTGTGCTTTTTAACCTTTAGCACCTGCCGGGCGGTACATTTAGCATGAATTTTTAAATTCTGAAGGCGAAATCAGTTGCACAGCAAATGGAACATAATTTTTTTTAAAAGCCAGATTTGTACATTTATTTGAGAAAATTTTATGACAACTCTCAGTAGATATTTTATTTCACTTCCTGTTTTTGTTATTATAATGGTGTCAGGAGATGTCATGTGATTATGATTTTGAAATCCAAACAATCTATAGCCATCCGCATAGAGGCGAAGTGACATCACAGTGAATCGGGTTTTATATACTTTTATTTTATTGTATATTCAGTGAAATCATTATTTATTGTGATTCGAAAGTGGAAATTTTGAGAGGAAAATTCTTCAAATAGATTAAATAAAACAGACCACGAGGTTCCACAAGGTTTTCATTATGTACAATATATAATATTCAACAGATTTGGAGTGACCAAAAATACAATGGTCTAGATCTAAATCTGACTTTATCACTTTCTCACACGTCTTGTATCACACACACACAAACAAAACTTACACCAATATATGCAGAATTCAATTCTTTATTTATATGTGCAAATATTATTTAAATATCTCTAACAAAAACGTTATCACGATTTTAAAACAGCCGCCAACGAATATGTAACATTTCCAAAAACTAATTCTGCTGCAGTCAGCGGCAGGAGAGAAGTTACGTAACTGTAAACATAGGGTGCTAAAGGTTAACAGCGCAACTCCAGGTAGTCCTTTCCGCAAGAGAATTATGATAAGATCACAGTTTTTCTTTATTTATATGTAAAAAAATTATTCTAATATCACTAAGAACAAAAATGTTATTGCATTTTTCAAACACCTATGTTTTGTTGTTTTTATATGATTTTGTGGGAAAAAACATCTTTACCACTTTCTTATACCTCTTGCATCACATTTAAAAAAAAAAAAAAATTACACACACATCTGCAGTATGTTTACCTTTATTTATATGTGCTAAAATTATTTTAAAATCTATTTTTAAAAAGTTATTTTATTTTCCAAATATCCATCATAAAATAACAAAAATTTTCAAAAAAGAATCTGGCGTCTGGGAGAAAATTGTGTAATTTTTAATCCAGCTTGCTAAAAGTTAAACCCCACAAACAACATTTTGAGCAAATGTTATTGTTGTTACCAATATCAAAATGCTGTTGAATTTATCTACTCTTACCATTAAAGTGCAGATCTGACAAAGTTGACTTAGCAATTCATACAGTGAATTAGTAAACATAAAGTACATAAACCATCAGCAAGGCATGATAGTTAGTCCTAGTTTACATCAATTGTTGGGAAAGTCATGTGCTTACATATGTCAGATCATCAGCTACCAAAGATAATACTCTATGGTGAGATGCAGAAGGGCATACGTTCTCAAGGTGGCCATAAGAAGTGCCACACAAACTTGCTGAAAGTCTGGCATAAAACATGATACAAGGGAAGATGCTGCATCAACAAAGCTATATGATACTCTATGGTTAAAAAGGGTGCAGCATCTAGTGAAAAAATTTATAAATGCAGCAGCTCAACAGCGGGAACTAGCCAGAAAGACATGGGCAGATCAAATATTATCGAAAGTGATCATACCATGGCCATCTTGTCCAAGGACCTTTGGGGTAAACATAGGGCCATATTAGCCATCTTCAAACTCATAAACAAGTACAAAATTCTGGAGTAAATTTCATAAAGTGAATGCAACAAATAGTCATCATCACTTGTGATGGATGAACAAATAAACAAATCTTCTTCTAATAGCCCATGCCATGTGGCTATGGTTATCATGTATTTCCAGTCTTCTGCTTTGTGTGCTGTCAATCATTTTCAATAACGATGTCCTTCCATGCCATAATTCTAGGTTGTCTAACATCTTCTCTCTTGGTCTTCCCCTATCCCTCTTGTTCTTCATCTTGCCTTCACCTTTCTTCTTCTCATGATGTGTTCAAACACATTTGGATATCCTTCTGATGTGAGTAAACAGCTCTCTGCTCTCTTTTTTAATTAATTAATTTCAAAATATCTTCATTACTTTTTTAAAATCTTTCCATGGTGTTCTTAACATCCTTCTATAAAAACACATCTCTATTGTTTATATAGTTTTTAACTATTCTGCTGATTATCCTTCACTTCCATACATCAGAATTGGTTCTATATAACTTCTAATAGCGCATCTCACTTGACAAAGATATATTACATAGGATATTCTTAACTTTGTGAACTGTTGCCCTTGTAGGGGCAATTCTACATGTGACTTTTTTTGTACATCTGATATTAAGTTACTGCATCTATTGTTATGAAAATAGTACTGGGACAGTCTACAAACCTTTCTCTCAGAAAGTCAATAAGCTCTTTAGTTGATGTATAGCCATGTTTCATGTTATGATTTAATGCAAAGAATCCATTATTTTTGGGACCCTGAAACAAAAATATGAAAACTAGATGTCATTTATTAAAATGTGACATTAGTTAATTTATGTGGTTAACTGTGTAAACTCTGTGTGATAGAACTCTAAATTTTTCCACATTATGTGTCAAGTAATAGATCTAATTGCCAATTTGTAAATAGAACCAACTTCACTGTACTCATTGCAGACCCAAAAGTTCTCCGACTATATCATCAGTTGGTGAGGTATGATGGATGTTTCTCATACTTCATTAGTCATGTGAGGTCTATTAAAAAAGTATCTGACCATTGGTCAGGAAAAATACAATTACTTACTAAGACTAAAACCCGAATCCTTTAAAAGTACTCTTCTTGGGATTTTTTACACTTCTCCTAGTGGTTCCCATAATTCTTGAAAATATTTATGGAAGGTGTCTTTGAAATAGTGTACAACTAGACTATTATATTATATACAATGTCTTCTCATCCCTTAAATCTGGCCCCTTTAAAAAGTAATATCAGTTGGAGGAACAAATAAAACCACAAAGAGAATGGAGCCAGATAGACTAGAGAAATATTGGCACAATACAGGGAGGTTAGTCCACATTCAACTTTTGTATAGTACTCACACAGAGAAATAATAAATGTAATATGCTAACACTGCTTATCTGCCCTTATTTCATTCTACTATATTATGTGGGCTCATCTCCCCGTATTGTACCGATTCCAATAGTAATATATCGATTCTTCTATGGATGGGCTTTCCAAATGACAAATGGTGTTCTCGAGAATTGTAGATGAACAAGTCTAGACTGGTCAAATGGAATGCATTTATGAGAGAAGTTTGTGTATACAGCATAACACAGCTGCCACGAAGGTACATCAGAGGAGAAGGAATGATTGAGACGGTTGCGGTTAGCCTAACCCTCCTCCTCCAAAAATCTATACATCTCTCTCCTCCCACCATGAAAAATATGTCTACTGGGCACACACAAAGAGAAATAATACATGTAATATTTATGTTAACACTGCTTATCTGCTCTTAATTCATTCCACTAAATAATGTGGGTTTATTTCCACGTATTGTACAAGTCTAAATCTGATGCAAAACATGGGCAAGTGCTTTGTCAATATGGAGCTGACAAGCTCCCATTGTTCACAGGTTCAGCACCTTGCAGCACACAGATGAAGGCATTTGATTATCTCCAATTCTTGATTAGAAACTGGCCTCACAGCACATGGGGCATTTCCATAAGTGATCCGCCCTCTGTTCCAGCAGCCAACTGACTCAATGGTGTTTCAAGTATAATGCCGCAGAAACAGACATCAACATCAGGGCACAACTCTGGCCCTTGAGAAAGATTTCTTTGTTGTTCCGCCCACCCAAGTCCTGCCTGTAACTAGTTAAGCACAACGTCGGCCTGTCGGAACAACATGGTAACTGTTATCAAAGGTTACGAATACAGGATTGTATATATGATGTGCCATGAAGCTTCTATAACAAGATAACCTCAATATAAAGGCATGCCATCTACTAAGATTTTCTGTTGCAAGGTTGGTTTGTCTAGTGTGCCATTGGTGAGACCCACAGACGCAACTGTATGCGCTTATCTCCAAGTAATACTCCTAGGTAATGTTTTAGCCTTGTGGTGCATATTTATAATGCCCTATCTCAAAGAAAATGGTAAACATTACTGTGTTGTGCACCTCTTTGCTATCTTTTGGATCCCTAAACCTGCAGAAGACGGATGTGTCAGGTCATTGGCGCAAATAAAATGGCAACACAGCGCATTTCCATTTTCTGGACTACATCTTGCTGGAAATCTAGTAGGACCATGGTCCTGCTATTTGAGAGATCCAGTGGGAGTTTGAGAATGAACGATGAAGAAGAAGAAGGATCCCTAAAAAAATTCCTCCATTGGGATGACTGCACCTTGGTTTTGGACATGTACTTGTAAACTCATGATTCATCACTAGTGATCACAGTGTTCAACATCACACTGGTCAATTATTATTTTCCCGATTTGTCCTACTCATTTTCTGAGTCTGTGTCAATCAGGATCCATTTGTGGTTGAATAAATATCCTTAACTGGAAATCAAGCTAAGGACTACTAGGACAGGTGTCACTATATTACCACAGCTTCAGACCAATGCCTCACTCCATGATAAATTCCTAAAATTTCTAAACTGTATTCTTATTGCAGGCTGAGTCACCATCATACAAATTCTGAGAGCTATGGAACATACTCAAATAGAATTTATGATGCAAGTGCAAGTGGTAGGCAAAATAAGTTCACTTATTACACTTCCTTATGTGCAAAATATTGCAACTTTGCTAAATATGGTAACACATGTCTATTTATTGTCAAATGAATCGTATCACAGAGAAATTCTGTGATTAGTTGTTTTTAACTTTGTTACATGATCTTGAACATAGTCACAACAGGCAAGATTGAAGGCACCAGAGACAGAGGGCGACAACGTGAGAAAATATTAGACAGTTTGACAACCTGGCAAAGCAAGGAAACAACGACTTTGATACATAATACTGTGGACAGAGAGCTGTGGAGATCCATGACCGCCTACTCCAGCTGGCATGGCACCTGATGATGATGATGACATGATCTTAACATGTATCTTATTACACTTCCATATGTGGTCTACTTCATATTTTATGATTATCCTCTTCTTCTCATTCACAGTTTAACATTTCTACACAGCACATCTTGTTTACTTGATAAATGCTGCTGTATTTGAAAGCTCCACAAAAATATAAAAGCACAGGTTTTAAAAAACAAATCCTCTTATTACACTAAAAATCATATATAAAGATTTAGCAGTTCCATAGATGAAAGCTCTCTTCAGACTCCACTTTCAAATGGAGAAGAGTGTGAGTAAATAAGGATATGGAGATTAATGGTCCAGCTCATCTACAAATTTCTTTTCCGAAACACCCAGTTTTCACACTGATGGAATGATATCGCTGTCTTTATAGACATTTCTTCACCTTGTTGATGAGGACCTTGCTTTTGATAAAATAGATAAGCCGTACAAAGTAATACTATACTAAATTTATTGTTTCCAAGTTTTCAACATTATTATTCGCCATCACAAGGATTGAGTTTAGATAAATTAATGATCCCTATAAAAGCAGACTTGCATTCAAACAATACTTCAAGGTAAAGTCCATAAAGTGGGGAATAAAGGCCTACAGGCATGTGATGCAAAGTCATGATGTGTTTTTAAATATAGAAGTATATACTGCAAGAACAAAAGATTTATTCTTATAGAATTTAATGTTATTGGCAGTGTCGCCAACAGAATTCTGACTTCAGTGGTTTAGTAAACAAAAACCATTGTCGTGGACAAGTTTTACAACAGTGTTACTCTTTTTGACAAGCTATACAATGATTATGAAACACTTGCAATGGAGAAAGCAATGTTAAATTTTACCAAAAACAAAAAAAAAATAAAAAAGGGCTAGGGGAATGTTTGAATTTGTTGCTCACAATTCTTCTTCTTTCATTCACTTGAAACATGTCTATATCTGTAATTCTGTCTCCTGAATAAAACTCATTGTCTTTTGTAGTTCATACAGTGGCCCATAGAGCTATGATTCCAGTGTTGTTTCCTCTGGCCAATATGTCTGCATCAGTGTTTCATGCTCAGAACACTCTTGAAGTATATGTTTGGCACTCTGTGCTGTCTGTCCACATATACACATGGCCATTTTGCCAATCTTGAACTTTATATACATGTGACTGCGGAGTTGGTTGTGTCCCGTTCTGAGGCGTAAAACTATAACTTGTTCTGATCTGTTCATAATGTGTTAGTCATTTTGTGTTGGTGTTTGTGGCTTTCTTATTGACTTGTCATCTGTTTTTTCTGATGGTAGGTGATTGGTATATCTGGTTGGTCTTCGGCAGCACCTTCCTTAGACAGCTGGTCTACTTTTTCATTTCCTGGTATTCCACAGTGAGAGGGTATCCACTGCATGGTTACCCTATACTGGTAAGACAGTTCATTAAGTAGTTGCTCACAATAACATTGTATGTTATATATTGATGGATATAAAACCAATCCACTTTATATCCAACTGCCACAACATAAATTGTAACTGTTAGGAGAAACAAGGATGTAACAGCAGTGAAGTGGACATTCCAATTCCTCAGCTATATATACTAATGAATACAATGCTTTCATGGGAGGGCATGATATCAATGACCAAATTTGTCAACTCAATAACAAACGTCAACATTATCGCTCATCTCGAAGATTGCTTTCATGTGAGCATGCAATAAAGCAGACATAACTATGAACTACATTCCACCCAAAATGTCTGCAAGACACTATAAGACATTCATTATGGTCATTAGTGAAATCTGTCCTTTATTAGCAACTACAGAACAGGGGAAACAACATGCCAGAATTTATTGATGCACCACAGAAGCTGAAAAATGTTGGCTTGATCATTCAAAAGTTTCTCCACATTCTACATGCATTAGCATTTGTTCTGTGTGTGTTTTTAAATTTAATAAACATGTCAAAGATTTCCCAACTACAGCATACAGGACAGACCTTTCGAAAAAGTAAAGAACATTTTTGGGAACAATTATTGCACCAATTATCTGTGCCTAAAGGAGAGGTCTACATGCTAGATAAACTGGGGCAAACAGTAGGTTCACTGGAGAACATAAGATAGTTATAACAGTACATAATTTTGTCTTATTTTTTAAAAAATATCCAAGATCTGTTGGGGTGTACTTTTTGCTCAGGAGCCCAGGGGAAAGGGTTTTTAAGAACCAGTTGGTCAGAGCTCACCATATATCAATAATTTTAAAATGTGTTTGTCAGGCAAGTGCACAACATGTCCAGCCCATCTAAGTTGAGCTATCTTTAGTATTATACAAATGCTTTAGGTATTGGCTCTAGTGAGGACTTCAGTATCAGGTACTTTATCTTGCAACTTTATCCTAAGATAAGATATGCTATCAACAACAGGTGTTGTAATCACAATTTTTGTTCATTTCTTTGTGTATGTTTGTATTGCATTATCTTAATAGAGAAAAAGGCCCATTTGATCAAAAAGTTGTCTGTATTTATATGCATTTATTACATTTTACTTCAGCTTGTTTGTTCCTTTTTTGGGGGGACTATTCTTTTATCTTTTTTGGGCTAGTTTCACAATCTCACAGTAGTCTCCTTCACATGTATAGTATTTGTTATCTTTCATTAAAATATTTAACACTTGCACATACATACTGTATTTTAATATATATGACAATTAAATGTTCACCAATATTACAATATAATAATATAAATATATATTATAGGCATACTAAAAGGAGGTGTGTCCAATACTTAGATACTTCCGGAATTAAGAATACAAATGATACAACTATGATATAAGCTTACTTAACAGTTAAATAGTATATATTTATTGACAATAAAATACAGAGTTTATGCAGCTAACTTGTATCTGATATACGTATTGCATCTATAACACGGCCTTTACTACGTACCCCTTGTTCAACATACCGATTATAATAGCAACAGATATATGCCGAATGGAACCATTGAATTTATTTTTGAACGAAATGGATACTATATAGTATATTATTATTAACTATTTTACTATTAGTTCATTCCGGATCATTCATCAGTAGACTAATCTGCCGCAATATTTTGTGTTAAAAATTTAAATGAAAGGTCCCTACTGTGTCTGAATGTGCAGATGTTTTACATATTTCGTATTTGACAGACTTACCCAAAAATTCTCCGCGAATGTTGTCATTTTGGGGCTCAAAGTTACCTATTAGACTGTTACCGTTCACTGAGAGAATCCATGAAGATTTTCAGGTGGCGTTTATTTTGACTTACGGCGCATGTCAATGGGGAAGTAATCAAGGAAACTTCCTCATCATGGAAAAGGGCTAAGATTCTTAATTATATATATCACGTTTCACTAGCTTTCCGTGTGGTTAGGACGCCGTTGCCAAACTCTTGAGGTCCCGGGTTCATTCCACTGTTAGAACAGGATTTATTTATTTCGGAGGTACACTCCTTCCTGTACATGTCCTTGCGTCTGCATGGCAAAGCGGCCTTTAATTCCACAGCCCATAGAAAGGATCCCTGCACTTCTTCACATGAGAACATGCAGTAACAAAAGTTTAGTTACTAGCTTTTCCCTCAAACATGTATACTTTATGTTGTGCATCATGTCCAGTATTTATACACAAAACACATCCTTTAATCTTTGTCGGCATACTAATTAGTGTATAGGCCTATTATAATTGAGAAATGAAATATTACTTCAGACAGATTATATGAGTCGATCCGGAATAGGCGTGTCAACTATTACAATAATGTGTCCACTGTGTTTGGATATAATATCTACTCTGAAGATGATTTCTTAAAACGATATAGTTTTCCTCGAGTAGCTTCATTCAAGAAATACTTTAAAATCTTATTTATGGTCTAATGCCATACACTTACTGATTACTCGCAGGTTTCTTTTTCCTACTAGCTACACACTTTATGTTGAAATACTTGACTTCTGACGGAGAATTTGAGCGCGACACCGGATACAACCTTAAACATCGTCTGTCTTGTATTCAAGAGGGCAAAATCTTGCAATTTCACACATAAATCATGTCAATTGTATGATGAACCAATCATGTGTATCTATCTATCTATTTATCTATCTATATATACGCTGTGGCCCTTGTTTGCCTTCGACGTCAGTGGTGGAAGAGTCTCTGGAGATGGCCTTCTTGTGCGCTGTGTGTAACCTTGTTCCAGTGGCTTCTTTGATTTTGATGTGTAAATGATGTATATTAATTTACTGTAAAACAACTCAAAAATGTATGTTGACAATTAGACTTTTGATCTATATCACATAAACCAGTGTTTCCCGACCTTTTTTCTACCATGCCCCACTCAAGTCTTTCTAAAATTCTGATGCCCCACTACGTAACATATACATATTTTTTATATTCAAATACTGAATTATTCCTTAAATGAAGCCTAATTACAACGCGTTCTAATTGCCCCCCTTAACAGCCAAATCTCCCCTGTGGGTCGTGGGCCCCACGTTGGGAAACACTGATCTAGGCAAACTACCAGCTCGTCTCGTAACAAATATCCCCTCAGAGTAGAAGGCTTCTTCATTAGGGATGTTATTAACCCGAAAGTTTAAGTCTCCTGGGTATGAAAGAAAGCTCCGAGAAACCACCAAACTGCACATAGGAAGTAAGAGCAAGTTGCTCGCAATTCCTGTGAATAGTCACATACATACCCACGAATTGTTATTATTTTTAACAACTGCCATACCAGTTTACTTTGCTGGATAATATTGTCTACATGATATTTATTGGACGGGCTCAAACGTTACTCCTAGATATTTAATACTGTCACTCACCTCGATAGTCTGCTCATTGAAGTTCACACTAGGAAGTACTTGTCCTCATGATGTTGATGTTCAAGAAACACTATATAATGCATACCTTACTGGGATTCCGAGTCATCACACCTTTGAGAAATTGCACCCAATATTTCGTACTCGTATATATCATTTACCATTTCCTATCTATATTTTTTGAATATATATGTGAGGGTGTTATCTGCAAAATTTTAGTGCGTCCTGGCCTTGCCGTTTGATCACTGTCCATTTTCGCAGTATAAATATTAAACAATACCTGTGACATTGAGGATCCCCGAGGTAGCGCAGGGCATATCATAAGTTTCGATGTTCGGGCGAAGAGCGACTTTCTGTCTTCCAATGCAGCTGCTACACAGTTTTCTAAGCAAACTCAACATTGCTATAAGCCTCCTTCATGACGATAACTTTAACTGTTTCCATATTGGAATCCCTCATATAGGCTACATCATAAACAAATGTAGCCGGCTTTTTTAACATATCCTTCATTGGTCTGTGGCTTCCTACTGTATCATTCATGCTCTTATCAATGTCTTCATGACAATCGATATTTGTCATGTGACGTATTCTCTCCAGAACGTCGTTCCAATGAACTCCCTGAACCCTTCTCTGTCTTGGACTATGAGACTTGCATTTTCCAACGACGTATTCATGTTATCTTTAATGTCGTCAGTCCATCGTCTTCTTGGTCTGCCCCTTCTCTTCCACCCAGGCGCTCTGCCCTCCATTATTTGTCTTTCTAAACAGTTGTGTCTCTTTATATGATCAAACAGGTGTAGTTTAATTTTTTGCTATTGTGTTTAGTAACCAACACTGGCATCGTCAATGTGTTTATAATATCTGAGTTTCTCTTTATTTTTTTTCCTTTCGTGATATTCTAAACATTTTTCTGTAGCATTTCACCCCAAGGCGTTGATCCTCTTTGCCGCTGTTTTATTTAGGGTCTATGTTTCACAGCCGTATGTTGCAACGGAAAATAAACGTTCTTAGCATTAGCAGTTTCGTTTCTATGTTGTTGTTGTTTCGTATGTTGTTCAAAAGTTTTTTGTTTTTTTAAATAGGCTTTTGCCAATCACTTCCTTATCTCTGCCATGCAGTCTCCTGCACTGTTGATGTTTGCCCCTAAGCATTAAAATTTATCCACACTATATTTCGGTATTGTCTATTCTGATTTTTGGTTGTTGTGTTGTTATATCTGTTGACATATTTTTTTTTAATTTAATTTTTTTTTTGCGTGTTTAAATATAAGTTTTGTGATTCGCTATATTTCTTTGTGTTCTTGATTAGTTATTCCAATCCCTTTATATCGTTTGAAAGAAGCGCAGCGTAGTTCAGGGATTTTGAAGCCACCGATGTTTAAAGCGTGGAAGTCAGCGCTGAGTATGTTTTCTCTCACATTCCTAATTATATTTTCTGCGTAGACGTTAAACAGGTATGGGGAGAGTGTGCATCATTACCTTACTCCACTCTATATCTCAAACCACTCTGAGAGATCGCCCTCTAACTTCACTACAAACTTTTGATCTTGGTAAAACTCTTCTATTAGACGAATCCGATGTCTTGGGAAACATGGAATCAGAATACAGAGCCAAGGGCAGACTTAGGAAAAGATTGATAGACAACATTGATATACCTCAACCCGAGCAACACACCTGGCTCTGGAACACAGACTATATCTTCACAAACCCCTACGCTCAACGGCAAGTATAGAAGCTATGACAACACCACTACATGGGGACAGATAATAAACCTGCCTTTTGCAAGGATCTGAGATCGGGGCCTTAGATACGTCAGCAAGGAGGGGGTTTTTTTTAAAGGGTCATTAGCACGTATTCGTGCGCAATTCTCTTTTTGATGAAAAAAATCATGACAGGAGGAATGTTACCTACATTCCTAGTACTAAACTTCATATTCTAAGTCGAATAAAAAAAAATTGGGGAGGGGGGTTGAGAAGGAAGTTATGTAACCATTCTTGGAAAACATTTGCTTGCTGTATACTTTTGAAACTTTTTGTGAATATTTGGGCCATTGTTGCGACTTTGTGTTGTCGGGCCTGAGTGAAAGGGGAGCAATGAATAGCATCATTGTCTATCTTTCACGCATGCCTTAAGAAGTCACTACTTGGGTTTTTTAAAAGGAGATGGCTATCCCATCCCATATAGTCAACGTGGCCCAGAAGTCATCTGAAGTTGGATGTGTCCGGCAACAATGTGCAGATATCACAGCTAAGCTGTAAACCATGAAACAGCGCATTCGGTTATCCGAGTACATCCTGCTAATATGCTGGAGTATGAAAACGAACATAGGAGAAGAAATACCACTTGTTGGATTCCATACGACCCTAGTGCAGTGTTTTTGCCGAAAACCAACACACTTTTTACGTGATCATGTGTAATGAGATTTTCACAACTAGCACTCCTGATTTAGGCCTACATCCTTAGAAGATATCCCTGATTCTTTGTCCTCGCTTCTGTGTACAATGTATCCGTTTGTGTCATATAGGTTATCTATCAAGGAGACATTTATGTCCTTCCTCCTCCGTTCTCAACGTCGCCCTTGAAGGATCCTACAAATCTGACTTTGTCTGCTTACTTTTCTTCCTATTCCTCCGTTTATGAAATTGCCAGAAGTTATGCAATTTGTTATCACTCTCTTACATGACAGACCCATGTGAATGCTTTCCGTGTGTATTGCTTAGATTCAAGATTCATATCTTTGAATTTATTGCTGCCACTCTTATGCTATTTTTCCATTTAAAATCCGTAACAATTTCCAGCTTCTTCTCCGTCCCCCCCTCCCCTCCCCCTTTCCACGACGTGGTTGCTTTTTCCTTCTATACTCATGCTTCATATGATGTGGTAGTTCACTGTAATCGCATAAATGTAACATATCTAGTTTGTGGTTTGACGAACTGGTGCATTTAACGGCCGTAACGCAGGCACTTAACTGGCTAGAATCGCAAGTCTATTCCCATGCGTACATACTAATTGACTCAATGAATATGATTCAGAAAGTCAAAAACAGATGATGTACACGTATGGGATGGGTGGAGTCGTTTAAGAGAACTAAAATGCGGTCCTTACTACGAAAACTCACACTGATCTTTGTCCCCGGACACGCGGGCGTGGGGGAAAATAAACGGGTCGACCAACTAGCTAGCCTCACCACAACAGATGGTAAGCCTATGGACCAAGTAGACATATGCATTGCTCTTTGTGAGTCCTCAAGAGCAGAGGATTTTGAGATGAATGAGAATGAGTCAATATCGAGAATGCGCGAATAGAGGCGTGACCCGTAGAGAACACCTGACAAATATTTATTTTTAAAGCAGTGAACCAACATAGAACCATCAGCCGTTATACCCCGAGAGATTTACTGAAGCCGAGATCTGAGCACATACGGACGTATCTATATGTTTACGGCACACATAATCAACATACCTAATATAAAGAGTTGTCATAGAGTCTTTATTATTGTAAAAATACTTGAATGCCCTTTTGGGTTTCCTTGGGCGGCTTTTTACTTTGGTTGTCAGGACCGTACATGATAGATGGTAGCTATCCTGCTGACACAGCACCTTCTAACTCAGTAGAGGCAGCAGCATCAGAAATTAAGGCCAGGTCAATCACCACATCTGGACGCTAGACGAGTGGACAACAATCTAATTAGGAATGTAGGAACCTGCATCACTGGGGACATTTTCATAATTACTTCAGCTTGTCAGTCCATCAGCTTTCTAAGAATATAACATGCACAGTATCCCATTAGTTGGTTCTAGGTTAATTCAGATCTTTCCAGATTATGTAACGGGTACTTTCATCATTCTCTCATTCAGCCTCTTCATCAAAGTGTAGTGCACTACATGTGTGCCGTAAGTAATTCAGGCATTGCTATATACATCATTGTGCCATATATTACAAGGCAGAACTAAGATGAAATAGAAAGCAATGACTCAACAAATAGATACGGCTATGGACGGATCTAAATGTCAAACTTTAACAAGAGTTTCCACATACATTCGCTCATGTCTGTATGTGGAAAGTCTGAAGGCCATTTCAGCGGCCCAACACACAAACCACCAGTAAAATACTAGTTCCGGGTAGATAGCATGCCTATATGTGATGCTTTCTTCTTGTGGAAGCCCACATCACTTTATCTGTAGATTGCATGGATAGCAGCTCTTCCGTTGATCATTCTGATACATGTCTTATAAAACAATCAACATCTCACGAGAAATGCCAACAAACACCAATTTCTGTGGGAAATCACGACCACGGCATTCTTCCGCTTTGCTAATCGTCCATGTCTCAACAGGGATCTGACCTTCTAGTTCAGGTTGCGAAGAAGGACCACCATCTTTCCTAGCATGTTATATGATGCAACTAAGGAAAGTTGGGAGATAGGTTAACAACCTGTCTCATGTGAAAAAAACATCATAGTCACATGTTGCCTCAATTTCTTATTTTTATCTGCTATCAAAAAATCATCATAGTCACATGTTGCCTCAATTTCTTATTTTTGTCTATCAACAAATCATCATAGTCACATGTTGCCTCAATTTCTTATTTTTGTCTGCTATCAAAAAATCTTCATAGATGAAGAGATGCAGGTCAGCTCACATCGTACGTCCTCTCGTGGAAGACTTCAGGGTGGCGGGGGAATGCTAGATGTGGCATTACTAGATATGGGTCAGCATATCTGACAGAAGAATGATCATTTGGTTGGCCCTGAAATTTCTGCTGTGCTCCTGGCTGGACATGGTACATGTAATCCTATGATACTGGCTCTCACTGGAATGCCTCCCTTCAGGGACTAAACTTGGATCCATAATTCCCCCTTACATAGCCATGCCGTTGAGACAACCGTACGGGAGTCTGGATATCACTGCAATTACACAACTGATAAAAACCTATGATTTTGTCAGAAAAGATGTGGCCAGTCAAGAGCTATCTACTCACAGCTAAAGGTATTATTTCCTCATCATCCCAGTCGTATTTGGTACACTATTGAAAATGGATTGCTAATAAATGTATTTTCTCTGACCTCACATCAAGAATGATTCATCTAAAGTAGTTGATTGACAGGGGGAATATCAAAGTCTGTGCCTTATGAGCACCACAGAAGTGTATGTAGAACATCTTGTTGAAAAACAAGTTCTTTTTTAAGAACGGTGTATTCTATGAGTTTGTTTCGACTCCCACGAATTACGAGCGATTAAGCTGCTGTTTCAAATTGTAAGTAATTTTTGTTGGGGCGGGATCCAGATCCCGTTTCATACCTAAAAGACTCCAACTCTCAGTGGTATGTGATACTTTGATATTTGAGTCTTTGATAACCATAGATACGACTTTGGTATATGGGGGGGGGGAATCTATATTTTTATCAGACTGGTGGGCCATAAAAACTGCTTGATGGAACGGATATGACTAGCGGGCTGTATTTTGCTCGCCACTGATATATATGTTCAAAGAATTATAGAAATGGTAGTGACCAAGGAAGAAGTATGTCCTTTCTATAAAGATCTGAAGAACCTACAATCAACTGACTGCCTTTATATTCTTAGATGGCTGATGGAGGAATGGCAAGGAAGCACTTATGTCTTCAGTGACATGATGCAGGTTCCTCATTAAGAATCTACTAAGTGTCAAATGTCTTTGTTTCAACGATAAAAACATTGTTTTCCTTGTGTGCAAGTCTTGCTTGCTCTGCACTTTTCCGGAATCTGTTAGTGTGAAATCATGACAGTAGTAGATTGAACGGATCTGAATCAACACTATGGTTGGAAGTAGAGCATAGCTAGCTAGAGTAGTTTCAGTATTCAATATGAAGGCATATTTATACTACGCTTATTGTATTACCATGTAATAATTGCAATAGCACTTGAAGCCAATGTTTGCATCTCACACATCTTGAGAGGAATTTCCCTCATCTTCACCGCTGTAGTAATTACTCATAAAAGTGTGGTAGGGTAATTTAATTTTCTCTAGAAATTTCTATGCATGCTGCTTGGATGACTGTTGATGGCATCACGTTATTCTCTGTTGATTCATCATGAAGCTTATTCATTTGGACGAGACTACATGCTGTATAAGTTACTCCAGTATTTATTTGTGCATCTCCTGGACTCTCATTCTACCACAGATGTTACAGCGGAATCCCTCTCTTACGTATAATTTTATAAGTTATTTTCATATGAAACAATATTTTTCAAAATGTCCAATTATCTTTTCCTATCTTCTTTTCTTGGTACATCATAGCAAATTTGTTTTTCGCCGGGGTCCGAAAGGGGAGCAAATAATAGCAGCACTGTTTACCTTCCACGCATGTCGTAAAAGGCGACTAAGGAGGTTATGGGATGGAGCCAAAGCCATTCTGAAGTCGGATATGTCAGGCCGAAAGGCGCAGATATCGCAGCAATGCTGTAACCCATGACACAACGCATTCCGTTCTCCGGACTACATCCTGCTAATCTGCAAGAGTTTGAGAACGAACGCAGAAGAAGCAAATTTCTTATTACATACATATTTCATCGGTCCAGACCAAGTTGTTATGATGTGACTTGACTGTGTTTCAGACTATTCTTTGTGCTGAACTTTAGTTATTTTTATTCACTGGTAGCGTCTATAGCAGAACAAGAAAGAAAGCTTACTACATGTGAAATGAGACGTCTAAAAAAAAGAAAAAAACAGAACAAGAAAATATCAAGTAAAAAATGAAGTGGTTACTGCTGAAACAAAGTCTGTGGTCAAATATATTGAAAAACAGAGACTGAAATTCCCAGTATGATGCTGGACCTGAAAGGGGAGCAAAGAATATCAACACTGTTTACCTTCTATGCATAATCAAGAGACGACTAAGGAGTTATGGGATGGAATTGGCTGTTTCATCCCATATAGGATCACAGTTATCTAGAAGCCATGCTGAAGTCGGATGTTGGATTGAAAGGCATTAATATAGCAGCAAAGCTGTAAACCATGACATAATGCATTCCGTTCTCAGAACTACATCCTGCGAATCTTCTGGCATTGGAGAACGAACGCTGAAGAAGAGAATGAAATAATTTGGTCACTTAATAAGAATGAACATATTTTGGCCAGCAGCAAGAGCATACACGAGAATGGAAATAGCAAAAGATAGAGGAACAATGTGGATTGAAGGAGTTACCAATGTTCTGAGTCGTCTCAATATTACTGCATATCAAGCAACTAAATGTACTTTAGTACAAATATGATTATCATTCAATCTTGCAATTTCTTACAGCAAAATCAGAGAAAAAAGTAGATAGATAGGGTTTATTTCTATTGCTAAAAAATGGCAGTACGTCAATTGTTGTGTTTGTTTCAACCCAGTCACTGTAGACTTTTCATCCAAAGGCATGGTTGGTTGCCGATCCAGCATTCTATGGGCTCATGCTGTTTGAACTAAACCCACTGTGTGATATATGCATGTGTTTGTGAGCTGTTGTTTTGTTCCACATACTGTACAGTGTTTGGCCTTGGAGGAAGAACCATTTTCCTGATATCATCCAGCGCTGGACATTTAAAAAAGTGGTAACCAACAGTTTCGCAGTGTTGAGCCCGTACTCAGGAGTGTGTTGTGGTTGTATCTGTTCAGATGATTGTTAAGCTGTACATGTTGTGTACAATGTCGGAAGATGATATTCTGGTCTTTCCTTTCCAGGAGGTTGATGTCTTTGGGCTGGTCATACAGTTATAGATTTTCCTCCCTGTGTTTTCTGTGGCCCATCTGTTCAGCCAACTCTTTGTTCACATATTTCACATTCCAGTGCTTAAGGAGCAGACTATAGTCTATAAAAATCACAATGTATTGGACTTTTGATGGAAAGACATCATATATGATTGTCAGGTGGCACAAGGCAACTTCCGGTATGTTATTTCAGCATCAGAGTTTGAACTTATCTCCCTATATGCATCAAACAACTCATCAGATGTTTTGTCTGGATATTCTATATAGACAACCTGTGTTGATGATTTTGAATGAAACCCGCCAGCGATGCACCACCTATGCCAGTACATGAGGAGCGTGAAGACGCTATCCCTGATGTAATAAGTACACATCGATGAACAAATGTTGTATGTTTAGTGTTCTGTGCAGGCATGACAATATGGCCGGTATGATAACGAATCTGTCAAAATTTTACCATCGATCAGTGATTCAGTATCTTAAAGCTTAAGGATGTCCACAAACCAATATTCATCAGAGAATGTGGCCAGTGTATCATGAAAAATGTGTTTGAACACAATGGTGAAGGGTTGGGCAAGAATATTTCGAGAAGGGCGACAGGTAACAACAAATGATTTTCTGTGGCCGGGTTAGGCACATGTTGTAACATAAGAAGCCATCACGAAGATAGATACAGAAATATATGTTGACCATCGCTGGAGTTTGCATCTGCTAGCTAATGAATTCTCTGTGTCATTAAGAACAGTTCAAATGATTGGAAGAAACTGAAATGTCAGGTGTTCTCAGTGGATATGACGTTTATTGACAGAACAGCATAAGGAAGAATGAATGGGGTGGAATTTGAACCATTTGCAGCATTACCATGAGGAGAGTGATATATTTCTGTTGCGAATAGTGGCAGATGACGGATCGTGGTGTCACCACTGAGCCAGATACAGGTCTTAGTGCAAGTAGTGATTATACTTTTCAGGTAGCATATCCTATTCAGGATGTAGCCATTAACCCAGCATCTTTAGCTGTAGTGATTTTCTAGGCAATATAAATACATTCAGTAGTTCGCCATTGCTTTCTCAGCAACCTAGACAACATACGGTTAAAAACACAAGTCCACTCCTAATGTCAAGTATTTCCTATACCAGAGTATAGCTCTTAGATAATAATAAGTCATTACTTTTTTAGTTGAGTGTGCCTGGATAAAGGGTAATTTTCTCCTTAAGTTATGTGTTTGCGGTATAGTTATATACGTCCCACGCTCACTATCTTGGACAGTGACTCATGAGTTTTGTCTGCTGTGATAGTGTTTGTTTACAAAAATTAATTCAAGTAAATCATCAACAATGTGGTACATACCAACATTTCTTGCAATTTTATATTTATGAATTTATGTGGCGATGTGTTAAATGTTCAGAATTATACATTTTTAATACAATACTGGAAGATATAGCAAAATGTTGGGCACTGACATAATTAATAACATTTTACATACATAATAATAGTGCTTCTGTTAAAGAAAATTTGAATATGATTTAACTGCATGTGTGTGGATTACTCTAGTTATTTTTGTATGAAGATCGGTTTGGAATGCATCTGCAATTTATAAAATGGTTTTTAAAAAAGTACCAACGGTCACATATCCTCAAGCGCTGGGAACAATGGGCTGTTTAGCCTGTAGATGCACCATGTCAACACTTTTCAACGAGATTACTCTTTCCATAGATGCCAGATGTCAAAATATGTCAGTGGACATAGCCAAGTCGCTTCTACCAGTAGACAACTACAGTCGTCGCTAGGCGCTTTTTTATTACTTCTTTCATTGTGGTAGATATTACATTTTTAGTTTGCACTGGGTTAATACCTGGCAGTGACCTTTGCGTGGGTCACAGTTCACATTTTCCCTGCATATTTACATCATGGAATTATTATGCTTGACTGATTTTTTGGACAAATTTTGCCAGTGGTGAACTTTTTTAAATTGATAGTCATAGGGTGTCCATCAGTTAGAAGTCTATCTAGTGGATTACTTGTTATTCTTCCACTGTGGGAAGAGGGAAGGCTTAGACTGGCAATCCTCAAGAAGTCCATGGACAATCTACAAGCAGAATTTATCTGCCTTGTCAGACCATGTTTGGCCCTCCACAGGACTAGTGAATTTGTGAAGCAAGTTTTCAACAGCCAAAAGAAAATCTTTCACCACTTATAGCTACTGTGGGCTAACATATAATATGTCAGGTGCTTGTCAACACAATCTATACGTCCCATGTGATAGGTATAGGATTATAGAGCGCAGGGTTTATCCAGACCTGAACATGATCAGTATGTTTGGATCGGACCCTCTTAGTGAAGGTCTCCGCATTGTGTGCAGTTGTCATCAAATTTACAGCCCTCCTGTCAAACCATGAGTTGCAGAGAATATTGTCTTCTCCAGCAGTAATAGATGGGTTACTGATTGTTGGGCTTTGCATACCCCTATTGGGAACCCCTCTGTGATTCAAACGAAATGTGACACAAGAGCCTGTCTGGTTATTGACTTGAAAAGGTCAGGAGAGGAAAAGAAATTGTCCATATCGACAACATGGCCCTTATCATACAGGGGTTCAACCAAGAAATGTCACAACACAGTGAGCCAACCCCCTGGTACAGTCCACATTGTCCTCCTCAAAGTACAGCTTCCAATTCCAGTCTTTGAGTCAGCCAATGCCCAAGCCTTCATCTCCACTTTGAGGGTTTCTTGGGCATGTATTGCATAAGACTAGCCCTACCCTTGAAAGCAATCATGCTTTCATCCACACTAAGTTCTTTGAAGGGAAAAAAATGTTGAAAATGCTGAAGAAGTGTGTCAATAAATTAATTATTGGATCTTGAATGCCTTGCTGTGGTCAGGTTGCCCTCAATAGCTAAAAATATGTTCCTACTCATTACATTCCTGAACCCAGACATCTCGAGGAGACATTCATTTGACAATAGAATTTAAAAGAAGAATGTTTGGTCAGTCCCATCAAGAGCGCCACAGAAATAAACGATATTAGCTGTGACATCCTTCCACAACTTCACTTAAGATGAATAGCTGGTGTCCTGTCCCTCGAGTCACTAAGCTGCTTAGCATAAAGGTTAGTTTCAGTCACCAACAGATAGTAGCCTCTGTTATAAACAGACGAAACACATCTACATCACTAATGTTTACATCTAGGCCAACAGGTCCCGTATCTTCAGAAATATTGCAACGCCATTCATGATTATAACAGAAGGTCCACGATGACTACTAGTTAGACAAAGAACTCCGCCGAAGACGGATGTATCGGGCCTATGGTGTAGATAAAACGGCGACACAACACATTTCCATTCTCTGGACTACATCCTGCTGGATATCTAGTAGGAGCTGTCCTACTACAAGAGAGATCCAGCGGGAGTTTGAGAATGAATGCTGAAGAAGACAAAGAACTACTAGATCTATTTCTATACCAAGTCTAACTGGGCAGTGAAACAAGATCTGCATCCGTAAAACTTAAGAATTTCTCCTCATCATAATCACTATCCATGAAAAAAACTCATGCAAAATGGAGTCCATCATTGCAGAAAAATTTCATCAAAACAGATGATCTAAAATAGAACAAGACTGCTCTATCGAATAATTTAGTAGCCAGCAGATGTGACACTTCGGCGGAAGTTACATATCTGAGCTTTGTGTGGCAAGAATTATACATCTTGTCATCACAATGTCATGAAGTTCCGTACCTGGAATTAAGGCATAGCAATGGGAGTGATTCCAGACGCCGACAGACCCCTAGTAACGTAATGGCGTCTGCATCTCCAGTTGCCTATGGAGTTCATAAAGTTAACCAAAAAACTAAGCTAGAGTCACTTTCAGTATGGATTCAGAATCAATGATGCCATTTCCTGTCTACTATTGTGAGTCATGTTACCCACTTTATGGGTGAATCACAGGAATTTTTGCTAACAATAAACAATCCCACTATTGCTGGTGAAAATTGAAACTGAGGATCATGGTCAGTTCATAATTGACAAATATTTCAAAAGGAAAAAAGACATATTTAGTGTTTGTAATTTGTATATTTTTTAATAATAGTTCATACGTTATTTTCTTATTTATTCATGTATATGCTTGAGTCTCAAACAATAGCTGAGGGATATTTATGAATTTTATGTAGAAGATGGTTCTCTGGCAGATATTTCATATTTAAGAATCAATCACGCATATCAAATTCTGACATTAATCAGTATTATATTTGGTTCCTCACATCAAACTAACTACACTTGTTCTCAATATCACACCACGGCTGACTTCAAGTATGTCACTAGTCCTTGTGTCTTCTGCAACATAACTTGAATTCTATTCCAAGAATGAAGCTGTGTGTCTGCTAGTTTTTCTAGGGCTGTGGACAAATCAATCTTGCTTGCTATTTCTTCACCATGAACCTGTATGAGAAACATTAGAAAACATGAATGGGGCCATGTTACAGATGCTTGAAATTCTATTTTTTTTCCAATATAATTATCGGTAATATTTTAAAAAAAAAAATTATAGAAAAATCTGTGATTAATAATATCGAACGCTGAAAATGCCTTGGTTCTTTCAGTACCAGATAAAGCACATTATATTTAAGACTGTAAACTGTCATGCATGTGTAAGTAGTCACTAAGAAAGGCTAAGAGTGACTCTATCCTTTAAAACATCAATGACCCATTATAAAATACTGAGGTTGAATCTGTCAGGGTGAAAGCAGCATATATCACAGCCAAGATATGAACCATGACACATTCTATTCTTTGGATTACATCCTGCTAACCTGAAGGAGATTGAGAACGCATGCAGAAGGAAAAAATCTGGAAAATCTTTTCTCTATAAATAAAACTAACCAATGCTACAGCTATATTTTCATTAATAAAAAAAGCACTGATTAAAAATATGGCTACCTTTATAGACATGCTGTGTATTTGCAAAGCGATTTCCTTCTATCCATAAAGTATCTGATTTATAAACCCTTGAATCACATAAAACTATGCACCATTGATTAAATCATTACATTATTTTGCTGTTTCAATCCCCAGGAACTACAAGTGATTAACTCTTACCTCCCATGTGCAATCAGGTGTTTTCTTCAGAGCTTATTATGTAACATTTATTTCATACACTGAAGACTCCAACTTTCAGTGGTGTTGTGTTTTTAGAAGAAATCTACTTAGAGAGGTACGTTCCATGGTTTAAAAAAACTATCAAATCTATGTAACACATATCTTTTCTATTCCGACACTACATAACTTCTTAAAGCTGCTTACCTTCAGAAACAATGCCAAATAGGAATGTGCCAGCTCAAAATCTCTGTTTGACCTCAAGACAGTCTCTATGAACTCCAAAAAGTAGGTCATGACCTCATCACTACCCCCTTCTTCAGCACATAATGTTCTAACTTCTCTATCAATGGTTGATGGCCCCATTTCTTTCATTTTTTTCATAACATCGGCATCTGTATATATTTAAACAAACAAAAGTATTTCACAACTTATTTGTAATGACTAATTAATGGATATTCTATATTAAAAATATAGAATAAATAAAAAAATATTATTTTAGGTTCTTTCCTAGAAGAAGGGTATACATATTTTCTGGAATGTGAGATGAAATTTAAGAAAAATTGGAGAATAATATTGTGTTCGTGTTTTTATAGATTATTTTCCTGGCATTAAATATTAACCACCAACCCGGTATGTATTATTTACACCACCAGCTCAATCTGTTGATAGTGCTTTTTAATACTGCAGTTCCAGGTGTCCTTCCTGCAGCATAGTAAGTTAAGATCATATTATGTACCCCTGTACATCTTAGCATCTGGGAACACTCCTTACAATGGTAACAATTACTTTGTTGGTCAAAAGAAATTTCAGTATAATTATAGTTGTCATTTTCTAACTAGGAACGCAGCAGCAGATTGATGTCACAAATTACTTTAAATTTAAGATCGGCACCAATTTCTTAAAGAGTATTAAATATAGGCTCGTCTCCTAGGAAAGAATCTTATTTTATCTTTTATTTTCATTGTACTTGTTTTTGAGACAAGTCTTTCCATTAGACCAAAATGTTAATTTATCTATTGTTGCCATATTATCTATCACAGGTAATGCCTATAGAGAATTCCTAAGTTGCAGGACAGAATCATTAACACTTATTTCATGCTAATAATGTTTAGTGAATAAAAATGAGGCAAGGCTACATTTAGACCAATAATTTAATTTAATATGAAAGAGAGGATGTTCATGATGAAAGAATGAGAGAAATGGATGTGTCCAAGGGAGGGGGCAGAAAGTGCCTCCTCTCTGAAAAGATCTTAGGAATGCACAACTAACTATAACACTGAGCGTATACACCCATAGATGGCTGATGGATTGGTGAGCCAAGCATTTATGGGAATGTTCACAGTGCTGTTAAGCTGGTACCTAATCAAGAAAATAAATCATGTAATACTTACAGTTGTTACTGTTGTGTGCTTTAGATAGCAACAATGCCAGATCAGACAATGCTCCTAGCTGAGGTTTCTTGACATGACTGCCAGTCTGTAAAATGACATACATGTGAACCAGATTGTACACACAACAATGCACGTGACAAAATATATAACGTTATGATAGACATATATAGCAGTATTTAAATGTTAAAACATTATGATTGACTGCAAAAAGATATTTTTATAAGTGAAGAAAATTCAACAATATATATCTTTGTATATGATTTAACACTTTCACTGCCACAAATGGCAAAAGTTGCAGCAGCACAAAATCCCTTTAACTGCTACAAATGATTTTCTCATCTCAACTGTGAATGTGAATTATTTATGGGTAATTTCATAGACCCAACACTAGTTTTATTCTGTACATCTGTAAAATGTCATTCCAATATGGTTACATTCGTGATAAGATAAGATTTAACATAGATAATCAAAGATTCAATTATTTTAATAGCATTTCTTCAAAGAAACTTCAAAATTGGCAATGTAGTTGATGATACCCAGTCCAAAATGGGCAATATAGTTAGTGATACCCAGTCCTAAATGTCTTTGATTCAGACTCTTAAAGCAAGAATTAGCAATACAACAGATTCAGAATTGGACTATAGTTCAAGAAATGATGGTCATAGATTGATATGCGATAGCTCTACAGGTCAAGAGGAAGTGATTGACACCCACCAAGAAAACGAGAGTGACACTGCCATAGCAAAGCTCTCAGAAGATTCAACATCATAAAATGAAAGTGGCCTGAAGCATGACCTCACACTGCTAGACCTTCAGGCCACCAATTCTCTCAGTGAACACATGCACCAAATGTTAAAGACATGTCTTCCAATAGTATAGCAGGAAGTTATAACCATTTGGTTAATTCTGTAGTTGTAGTATATCCCAGAACTAACCACTTGACTAATTCTGTAGTTGTAGTATATCCCAGAACTAACCACTTGACTAATTCTGTAGTTGTAGTATATCCCAGAACTAACCACTTGACTAATTCTGTAGTTGTAGTATATCCCAGAACTAACCACTTGACTAATTCTGTAATTGTAGTATATCCCAGAACTAACCACTTGACTAATTCTGTAATTGTAGTATATCCCAGAACTAACCACTTGACTAATTCTGTAGTTGTAGTATATCCCAGAACTAACCACTTGACTAATTCTGTAGTTTAGTATATCCCAGAACCCTTTTTGGTCATAGGGGTGATGTTGATGTTGTATATCAACACAAAGGAGATCTCCATTCATCTGTGGTGTGGATGAGTGCATAGAATTTAAATATATTAATTCCTTTGATATTGTCAGTCCATGACTTTCCTCTATTGTTCCCTCAAGATTTTTCGGGAGTCATTTCAGGTGACAGTCTGAGCCATATCAGCTTTCTTCACAACTACTGATATAAATTGTTCCTGAAATCTTGTGAACATGTTTATTTTATTTCTGACAAATTTGTTTGTTATAAGATCTCTATAGCAAATGTGTAGTATTTCACTGTTATCACTGTGGTGGAAAAAGTCATAATGGATGACCGTTCTTGGAACTGCATAGTGCATAACGTTTTAAGAAAGGTTATACTGTCAACTCCAATTGATATGCAATAGCTTTGCAAAAACTTAGCGCAAGATTGCTGTGAGTTTGTCTGGGCAAACATGCAATTCTTCAGCACAACAATGCTTCACCCACACATGAGTCAACAGTGACAGCAAAGAAGCATTTTAATTTTAACATATTATCACACACATCATACAACCCAGATCTGTCACTTGGTGACTTCTTTCTTTTTTCCAAGCTAAAGGATAACATTAAGTGACACAGCTGCACTTCTAACGATGAGGTGCAAGCAGGTTATCTGGTTACAGTAGACCTCAGACTACCTCAACAGATTGCAACAACTAGTTTGTGTTTGTATGTGGGCCGTACAAAATTTAACTATGTTGAAAAATAATGGCATTTCAAGAAAAATGGCATTCAAACAAAATGTACAGCTTATGTGAATCTTTAAAAAAATTGAAATTATTGCCCGACAGCAAAAGTTTTTGAATAGTCCACATACTTATAAATATTTTAATAGATTAGGCTGTTGGCATAAATCTTTATAAACCAAGATCAATTGATGAACTGAGAAACTACATCACATAAGAAACTGATGCATTATATGCCATATACATCATACATTCACCAACATAGCAAGTGAAGACGTCCATAGATGCTGGCAGTATCTGTTTGAAATATTCATTGCAAATACACACATTTTTTATACACATACTTTGACCATTTGACTTATTTTTTTCCCATATGTACTTGTTCTCAAACTCATGCTGGTTAGTAGGATATAGTCCAGAGAAGTGGAAGCATTGTATCATGGTTTAAAACTTGGGTGTAATATCTGCGCCTCGCCCGTGTGTTGCCAGGGCCCGAAAGGGGAGCAAAGAATAGCAACACTGTTTACCTTCCACGCATGTCGTAAAAGGCGACTAAGGAGGTTATGGGATGGGAGTTGGCTGTCCCATCCCATATAGGGTCAGTGACCCAAAGCCATGCTGAAGTCGGATGTGTCCGGCCGAAAGGCGCAGATATCACAGCAATGCTGTAAACCATGACACAACGCATTCCGTTCTCCGGACTACATCCTGCTAATCTGCAGGAGTTTGAGAACGAACACATAAGAAGATATCTGCGCCTTTTGGGCCACTTTGATCTATACACTAGGGCAGCTAACTCGACCCTCAGACCTCCTTAGTTGCCTCTTATGACTTGCATGGCGGCAGATCACAATGTGTTATTCTTTGCTCTGCTCCCCATTTGGTTTTAGCAATACATTAGCAACTTTTACATAAATTTTATAGCACCATTAACTAGTTAAAAATATTAAATATATTCAGTCCCGTGTGAATCACTGTGGACGTTACTAGATAACATTGCAAAAAAAATTGTATGTTTACCTTAGAGTCTGACATGTTCTTCTGGATCTCAAACGTTGGCATTAATCCAGCAACTGTTGGCAGAAAGAAAGGGGCAGCTTTGGGAACCTTTGGGGGTTCTTTTGGCTTGTTTCTCATCTAAATGATACAAAAGTTAATCAGGAATTATACGGAATTATCAAAATACAATGAATCTAATATATATTACATAAAACTAATATGTATGAGAAATATATGTGCTCCTGCCATACAAACATACAACCCTGATCTGGAACCTTATGGTTTCTTTCTTTTTTCCAAGCAAAGGATAACAGTAAGTGACACTGCTGTGCTTCTAACGATGAAGTGCATGCCGGTTATCTGGTTGCAGAAGAAGACTTCAGACTTTTTAAACAGAATACAACTAGTCTGATATTGGTGTTTGTATGTGGACCAGGCAGGATGTAACCGTTGATAAATAATGGCACTTCAAGAAGAATGGTATTCAAGCTTACATAAAATATATAGCTTATGTGAATCTTTTAAATATTTGAAATTAGTTTCAGAACAAGAACATCTGGCGGGTGAAAAAAATTGCAAATTTGTGCAGTTTAGCCATGTCCTGAGGCACGATTCCCCCTTTCCAAAATTATCCAGCTGGGGACATTTAAAGGGAAAGAAGAGGCCAAAAATTAAAGTATGAACTGATAATATGGTGGGTCAAAGGGCATGAGCCCATGGACCGCTGGATCAGCAACCAACCAACCAAACCAACTGATAATATTAAAGACTAGACATGATTTATGATTCTCCACATTGAAACAAGGAACTGAGAGGAATTGCTGGATTTGTGTGTTGATGTGTGCAAAGTGGCACCTCTACAACTCTGACATCTTTGTCTTATGGGTTCAAATGTAATGTACACCTGGCCACGGAAAAAAACAAACATTTGTTTCTTGTCACTTCTCCTGAAACATTCTTGCCCAATCCTTGACTTGTCTTCAAAAAACATTTTTCACAATAGACAGACTGCATTCTCTGATTACTGGAGGTTGGTTGATATCCTTCAGCTGTAAGAAAATGAATCACTGCTCGTTGGTGAAATTTTGATGGATTCTGTATCATGCAACAGCCTATGTTGTCAACTCCATGCACAGGATACTAACCATACAAAGAGAATGACCATGTGACCATTTGTTCACCGACGTGTACTTATTACATCAGTGAGGACGTCTTCATGCTCATCATATGCTGGCATAGGTGATGCAGCATGGACGGGCTCCATTTGAATACGCCTTTTGCAAATATTAGCCAACAGTCTCAGACTTGTGTTATCACATCTCTCTGGTATGTGCAGAGAAGCTTGAAAATTTCATTTCTGGCATAGGATCCCATACCACATCAAGTCTCAGTTGGACTGTGTGTTCGACCACATCAAGTCAAGAGTTGGACTGTGTGTTAGATCACATCAAGTCAAGAGTTGGACTGTGTGTTAGACCACATCAAGTCAGAGTTGGACTATGTGTTAGACCACATCAAGTCAGAGTTGGACCACATCAAGTCAAGAGTTGGACTGTGTGTTAGGCCACATCAAGTCAAGAGTTGGACTGTATGTTAGATCACATCAAGTCAAGAGTTGGACTGCACAATTACAATTACGTTGAGATTACGCAATGTTTATAACTATACACATTTTTTATATTCGACTATGTAGTCTTGGTAGTGCAGTTAGAAAAGGATTGGATTTTTTTTGCTGTCGTTGGTGTTTGCTCCCCAGGGATGTTGGTTGGTTTTTTTTAATCCTTCAATTTAATTTCAATTAAATTCTACACAGGTTATATGTTGGCACCTGACCTATTCATGTATGCTAACGGAAAAACTCATAGTAAAAGGTTAAACTTCAAGCATCCATCTAACAATATGAGCATAGTAAAAGGTTACACTTCAAGCGTCCATCTAACAATATGAGCATAGTAAAAGGTTAAACTTCAAGCGTCCATCTAACAATATGAGCATAGTAAAAGGTTAAACTTCAAGCGTCCATCTAACAATATGAGAATAGTAAAAGGTTAAACTTCAAGCATCCATCTAACAATATGAGCATAGTAAAAGGTTAAACTTCAAGCGTCCATCTAACAATATGAGCATAGTAAAAGGTTAAACTTCAAGCGTCCATCTAACAATATGAGCATAGTAAAAGGTTAAACTTCAGGCGTCCATCTAACAATATGAGAATAGTAAAAGGTTAAACTTCAGGCGTCCATCTAACAATATGAGCATAGTAAAAGGTTAAACTTCAAGCGTCCATCTAACAATATGAGCATAGTAAACGGTTAAACTTCAAGCGTCCATCTAACAATATGAGCATAGTAAAAGGTTAAACTTCAAGCGTCCATCTAACAATATGAGCATAGTAAAAGGTTAAATTTCAAGCGTCCATCTAACAATATGAGCATAGTAAAAGGTTAAACTTCAAGCGTCCATCTAACAATATGAGCATAGTAAATCTATAATGAAACAAAGACTTCAATTTTAGTATCAGAAAATCTTGATAAAACTATGATATTTTATATTTAAAAGTATCTAAAAAGAAATGTTGAAAAAAATGGTCACCATAATGACATCAAGATTCAAAAGGTTCAGCCATCTTGATGAAGGAAGAAGTGATAGGGTCACAAGTTCATCTGCAATTTGTTCAGCTGACTTGTACTCATCATCCTCCACATTTTCCATTGGTGCCAAAACCTCTGTTATAATGACAAGCAACATTTTAAATTTTAATTTATTGTACTAATGGTTGGTTGCTGATTCAGCGGTCATGGGCTCATGCCCTTTGACCCAGTGCCATTAAAATGGCATTATATTGCTGGGAAGTAAATTGGACTAATCAACACTTCACTTTACACAGCAACAGCTGCAACTTAGTATATAATACTTCAGGTGCAGGCAGTATTAGAGAACTCATAGTTTTAACTTTACAGAGTAAAGGCTAAAACGTAGTATATAATACTTCAAGGGTATGCAGTATTCTTCTTCTTCTTTCCTTCCTCTTTTACCCTTTACGGGTGTCGAGGGAGATACAATGCTCTTGTTCTCAATTTTCTGGTAGTTTCAGATGTTATTTGGTGTTCGTGTAATGTCTAGGTCTAACCTTGGCTCTTCTTTCTGCTTCTCCTATCTTCATATATGCTTTATAAAATAATGAATCACACTGCATTCTTTCCAGATGACCAAACCATTGTATCTGTTGGTTTTGTATGTATTGTAGAATTGATATGACACCCACTCTTTCTCTTATGACATCGTTTCTAATTCTGTGTCTTCTGGTCACTCCTATGGCTTTTCTCAGACATCTCATCTCTGTTGTAACCAGTTGTCTCTTATGTTTTGTTGTTAAGGGCCATGTTTGACATTGGTAGCACAGGGTTGGAATGAAGATACTTTAGATAAGATGTTTTGTTGTTGACATTAGTAGCATTTTGTGTTGCAATAAAGTGGGATAATTGATACAGTATTTGATCCGCTTTGCTACAACAAATGTCTATTTCGGTGTCCATCTTTCTATCTGAAGAGAATGTTACGCCTAAGTATTTGAAGGTGTTGGTTTGTTTAATGACTTGATTTTCCACTAACATATTTAGATTGTGTGTATCCCTTCCTATTGCCATGGTTTTTGTTTTATCTACGCTTATCTTCATGTTGTTGTTCTTGCACTCGATGTCCATGGATGTTAGATGACGTTGCTGTTCTTGCACTCGATGTCCATGGATGTTAGATGACGTTGTTGTTCTTGCACTCGATGTCCATGGATGTTAGATGACGTTGTTGTTCTTGCACTCGATGTCCATGGATGTTAGATGACGAAGTTCAGTTTCTTCATTTGCTATTATTGCCAGATCGTCGGCAAAGAGTAGCTCTTTGGTATTTTCATCTTGCATCTTGGCTTTTTTCGTAATGCTATCGATATATGTGATGAACAGGAGTGGCGATAAAACGCATCCTTGCCTAACTCCCGATGTGACTTTAAAAGGTATTGATGTTCCTTTTATGCAGTCCTAGAGAACTCTTATTTTGTGGCATAGCAATCAGAATTAATGAAAACTGAATCTGTACAGGTAAGAGATCAATGTCCAATAATATTTCATGAATTCCTTATTTACAATGAAAGTAACACACTCCTGACACACTCATATAGATATTGAACATTAAATGTTACATTACACACTCAAGTACTACATGCTGTACAGACACATCTATATGTTGACATGCACTGACTTCAGCATGCATTCTCAAAACTCCTGCAGATTGGGAGGATATAGTCTGGAGAACAGGATGAGTTATGTCATGGTTTTCAGTTTAGCTGTGATTTTCAGACTGACTCATCTAACTTCAGCATGGCTTCTGGGTATCATTGTCTGATCCCCAAGATGTGCCAGTAGCTGTATCCATTTCCGTGCTATATTTTTGACATTTTCTATGTGCTTCTTTAGGGTGAGTAGCCGATCAACCGTGACTCCAAGATATGTGGGATGTTCTTCTCTTGGCAATTTCTGTGTATCTGATATTTCTCACACTCTGCCTGCTGTTATCGTTAATATGATTATTTAAAATGTTTATACTGAAATATATGTTGTGTTGTTAAATCTAAATAGTTGGTCTCCTGTGCAACTGCATTTCGGAAGCCTGCCTGTTCTTGACAGAGGATTTTTGAGCTCTCAAGGAACCAGTAAGGTCACACATTAACCATTCTTCTGCCAATTTGCCAAGACATGACTTATTATACATTTAACCTTTCCTTTATCAAATACTGTATATGTCTCTCTCTGCACACACATATATGCACGTGTGTGACCACAAATATCCATACTGTCATACTGAAATTCTGGATCAAATCAATAGCAGCACTTTTAACCAACATAAACATTATTCGAAAAGATGTATTTAAAAAAATGTAGAATCCGCTGAAGACGGATGTGTCGGGCCACTGGTGCAAATAAAACGGCGACACAACGCATTCCATTCTCTGGACTGCATCCTGCCAGAAATCTAGTAGTCCTGCTACAAGAGAGATCCAGCAGGAGTTTGAGAATGAATGCTGAAGAAGAAATGTAGAATAATTGAGGCAAAGTTTACCTGCATCCATTGCTGTAGTTCCAGGTAGTTCTGCAAGTCTGGGCATGTAGTTATCTGGCAAGGGTGCAAGAGAAACATGAGTGTACAGTGTGCGATTTGACCACAAGTACACACCAACATCTCCAACATGTGTTGTTGCAAGGAAGTTACCACATGGAGACATACTCATTGCTGTTGGAGCTGATCTCACGATGAATATATCAATCAGCCTAAAATTCAAATAAAGAAATTTTAAATATATGTTTATTTCACATTCATTATTTTTATTTATTAATAAATTTTGAATTCTAGACATCACTATCAGGTGGGGTGCAAAGGGAATGCATTGCTCTTGGCGGACCCAGGGTTAACAGACAACCAAGATCCCAAAAGTTCCTCCTCATGGCGAACCCTGGTAATAGAAATGCAGCGGCTAGTGCTGATTCTGACTAAACCTTTTGGGATCGTGTCCGTGAATGTGGAAGTAGCAGAAAGAAAGAGATTTGACTGCATAATAGACAGACAATATCTCCAACACCACCAGCGCCAACACATGCAGTGGCACTGTCAACACACATTGACGCTAGTCAGTCCAGTCTGAGCATTGGAGGGATGCCAATGAAAACGGCACGAAAAGGTAGATGCATGGAGAGAGATGAAAAGACAACATACTGAGTACAATGAAATTGCAGAAAGAGCCAGGGGGCAGCACTAACTGCAAAGAGAAAGTGAAAACATTCTAAGGAAACTGGATTTACAAGCTCTGTTAGCTCGAGACAAGCTTCTAGTTATCAGTGCTTGGGACAACGAAGGCAGCCCTGATCCAACTCTACTGTTATTTTTCCTATACCAGATACATGCTTGCAGAGAGAAAGGGTTCAGTACCCGATGGGCTAGGCACAAATGGGACACAGTCATTTAGCTCGAGAAAACGCCTTACTCCTAAATGCGTGGTGACACTCGGACATAGACGAGGAGTTCACGATGTCTGTAATGACACCTTGACTAAGAAGGTGAAAGAGCCCGGGTCCAACTCTTCTGTCAAGTTCTTCCTTCATCGGAACCAGGTTTGGGAAGGAGAAAAGGTTCAGTACCCGATGGTCACAGGCACAGAACATCTAATTACACGAGGCAAGTTCACTGATGGTTTAACACCTTGTACTAGATAGACATGAACGATAATCGTCTCTGCAAATAGTTATTATACACCCACTTGTCAGTCGATAGACAGGCATGCTGTCACTGGCTAGGGAAGCCTACTATCGAATTAAAGGCATGATGAAAACAGATGTGCTGGGCCTCAGATGTCCCGGTCACAAAGTGAACCAACTGAGGTGAGAATAATACAGTTCAACTGTGAAACTTCCAGTCCAATGTACTTCACTCTCCCAGGCAGAAATCACAAGATTTATTTGATGTGGTTACAAGAGAGCGAACCCAGAAGAAGAAATACTTGCGAAAGACAGTGATTTAGTAGAAACTAATATCTGATAAAAACCATCAAAACAGAAAATCACAAAAAAACAAAACAAATACTCAAACTAGAAAACTGTTCTAGATGTTGTGAACTTACCTGCCAGTAGGCACATTCCAAGTTGCTATGGTGCAGTCCATGCTTGCAGAGATGAGCCATCTGCCATCAGCTCTAAATGTCTGTAGATTAAAGACAATGTACATAAAGTACGATGTAGATAAAAATTGTAGAACATAAAATGGAGCGATATCGTCACAAATAGTGTGTTTCAAATGCTTCTGATAAGTGTATGAAAACTGCTTCTGATAAGTAAACGATACTACCAATCAAGTGTTAATTTTTGCAAAACAAATAAAACTGTTTAGTGACAATTAGTTTGATAACTATTTGGACTATATAATGGCTATCAAACATGAGTTGTTAGAATTTAAGAAATGTCACTATAAAAACTTAAATGAGCAGTAAGGTCTAAATATGATGTATGAGCTTGAGGATACATATGTATGTTGTAGATCAAATCCAGAACTTTTCAAATAAAATGATTTTAGAATGCTGAGAGTACTGCGGAAAGCTAGAAAAACTAGACGTGCTGTATGAGTCAAATATGAAACAAGGGTAACTAATATCATAAGACACAATTTTTTGGTCAGAAAGAAGAGTTTCGAGAGCATAGTGATAATTGAGAAGATTCTTCCTCTGTGTTTGTTCTCAAACTCTGCAAAATAGCAGAATGCAGTCCTGAGAACAGAATGTGTTTTGTGCCTTTTGTTCTAACACATTTTTATTTCAGAATGCATTTATCTGAAGTTATTTTAGTATATCGTCTTCTGCTTTCTTTTTCAAAGATCTGGTGAGCTGGATGCAAGTCTGGAGAATGGAATTTGTTGTGTCATGGTTTTCAACTTGGCTGTGATATTTGTGACTTTTAGCATGACACATTATACTTCAGCATGGATGTGGGTAATTTTAACTCTATAGGATGGAGACAATCCAAACCCATCCTCAAAACTTCTTAGTCACTTCTAATAACATGCATGGCAGATGACAGTGTTGCCATACTTTGCTCATCTTTATGCCTAGACAACATATGGGTAGTATTTATTCTGCCAGTAAATATGAAATAATTCAACAGAGTAAATAAAAGTTTTTATTACATGTTTCTCTAACAACTAAACACATTCACATTACCATGTCCGTCACAGAAGCAGAATGTCCAGTAAATTGTCTCACAGTTCTCCTAGTATCAATATCCACTAGATTAATTGTAAAGTCATCTAATGCCACTGCCAACATGGAACTGAAACAGCAATAATCAAGCTTTAGAATATATGAGAGGAATAAACAATACATATATACAGGCAACTTTTAGCATTTATGGGAGAAATAAACTATACATATGGTTCTTGTTTGGAACGCATGCCTTCCTATTTAATTATTTCCCTTGGCAATGTTTGTCAGTTTATGTTAATCTTTTATTAATTTTAATATAAATTTGGTTAGGGTTTGTTATGTAACACACAACTCTCCTGACCATAACTTAAATAAATGTCTATTAAAATCAATAAACATAAACTGACAAACATTGCCAAGGGACATAATAAAATAGGGAAGTGCGCTTTCCAAACAAGAACCATACAAATATACATGTCTGTGCCATGATGCAGAGAGGTGGCCGCAATCAAAATACATTGTCAGTGGCTGCATTTTGAAGAAAAACCATTTAAGGCAGGCAACATTTAGAAGACTTGCATCATACTGGAATATTGAAAATACCATGAACAGCTAAGAAAACTAATGCTGATGTTCTCATTGATGCTTGCGTAAAAAGATCAATCATATCAAATTTTAGGGTCAGACAATCAAGGTTTTCTAGGGCATGTGCTGAGAAGAGTACAGCTTGAACACTTAACCCCTTAGCTGCTGAGGCATTCTTAAGGATGTGATGAAAAGCCACTGCCATTTTGCGGAGGTCCTCCTCTTCATAGCTTCCCAGGGAAAAAAATATGTCTAGATGCTTATAATAAAACATTTAGACGAATTGTTACCCTGGGAAACTAAATAGAAGATCTCTACAAAATGGCAGCAAACCCTCATCTTATCTTTACAGATACCTCCGCAGCTAAGGGGTTAATAACCACTGGAAAGATCAAGGGGAGTAGAGACGGGACAACAAAGAGACAAGTTGCTAGATGGATTAGTATTATGGCACAGGAGAACTTCACCGACCAAGCTTATTGACAATACAAGAAACAGAGAGTTGTAGAGAAACATGATCGCCTATGCCATTCGGCATGGTACTTGATTAAAGGATTGCACCATTCTGAGAAAATCTACAGCATGGCCACCCTGTGTGTGTGTATATATATATATATATATATATATATATATATATATATATATATATATATATATATATATATATATATATATATATATATATATATATGGGCAGTATTTATGGGAGGAAACAACAATACATATATACTTATGAACAACCTCTTTTAGAATAAATACAAGTGATGAGAACAGGATATTAAATATTTATCAAGCCACTACCTGGCCATGGGCAGAAAGAAAAAACAACACACTTCCGCATGTATTCCGCCCAATGCCATGGTAGCAGTATTTTGACCTCCACTAATTTTGTAACCACAGCAAAAAGTTTAACTTTAGCTTTGCTTTCTGGGAAAAGTGGGGGTCACTGCTAGCATTCAATCTAAGTTATTGGTGGTCAAAGTTGTGTGCAAAACAACCAGCAAGTTGAAGCATTTTTTACTCAGTTTCAGTTATCCTGTATAGTCAGCTCAAATCTAGTTGAAATAGAAGCCATTTTTAGTGAAACTTTTTTGGACTATACTATGTCTGTAATCATGACGAATTGTTGGAAATTATATTTATTTTCAAAGATATTATGATAGTTTCTTATGAAATGAAATCAACAACATTTAAGTCTAGATATGCTGCACTGAATAAAAATCATGCGTGCCTGACAAATTTTTCTAGTAAAATCCTAGATATAGTCAAGATTGGATTGAGAAGGTTAGTGACATTTTTTAAATGTTTTATTTATTTTCATGGAAGATATTATGAACATGTTAGTTTGGTTATTTCTTCTTCTTCTTTCGTTCACTTGAAACATGTCTATATCTGTAATTCTGTCTCCTTAATAAAACTCACTGTCTTTTGTAGTTCATACAGTGTCCCATAGAGTTTTGATTCCAGTGTTGTTTCCTCTGGCCAATATGTCTGCCTAAGCGTTTCATGCTCAGAACACTCTTGAAGTATATGTTTGGCACTCTGTGCTGCCTGTCCACATGTACACATGGCTAGTTTGGTTATGAAATAACATTATAAATATCATGTGGCCACATTTTGGATGGGCATTTCAGTCATTTTATATTTCATAATTGTCATAAAACATCCGGCGTGCAGGGGGAAAGTTATGTAATTTGTATTTGACATGGTAAATGTTCTTCTTCTTCTGCGTTCAGCATCTGTGGTCATGCTATACCGTCAGGCCTGTCGTCAAGACGAAGTCCACTGTCTTCTCCAGGTCAGAGCGGCTGCCCCATATCTTTTGCCTCAAGTCTGTATCCTCTGGCCAGGTCTGCTGTCTCTGCTCTTTGTATGTTGGGCAGTCCTGAAGTATGTGTTCCGGATCCACATGGACATTCATCTGTGTATGAGATCCTTAATCGGTAAAGGTGACCCAACAGTCTGCAGTGGCCTGTTCTAAGGCGAAATATTGTGGTCTGTTGATATCTTTGGAGGAGATGTATTGCATCATGTTCGTATTCCCCTTCCATTTGTTTCTTCCACTTTGCTGTGTATGTGTTGCGGATTATTGTTTTTACTTCTCCGTAAGACAGTGGGTGTCTGGGTTGCTCCATTTCGCTTCCTGCCTTTGACAGAGCATCCACTTTCTCATTTCCCATGATTCCACAGTGTGATGGTATCCACTGAAGGGCAATAGCTGTTGATTTTTGGATCTGTCTTAGCTCATGTCTGATGTTCTGCAGAAGACTTTTGTTTCTGTTGCTCTGGATTGATTCCAGTAGGAATCTGCAATCTGTGAATATGGCTATCTTCTTTGGTCTTGGCAATCCTGATTCAGTGAAGGCTTTCAGTGCTTGATGAAGTGCAACTGCTTCTGCTCTAAAATTAGAGGAGTATTTCCATGTTGGAAAAGCTTTTGATATTGTCTTCCCATCTTTGAGTCTTATAAAAATTCCACCTCCTCCATTCCTTACTGCTCCTTCTGCCGATCCAAGTGTGTAGAGATGTGTCCATTCCTTGGGATTGTATTTTATTTCTATCATCTCCAGTGTCAATACTTTTAGTTGAGGTGGAGTTTGGTATTCCTTATTAATTATTCCAGGAACCTGTGTTATTATGAGGTAAATGTTAAATATGATACTGACGAAAGCAGGACAGCTTACATAGAATGAATAAGCTTACTGGATAGCAGTTTTAGCATGACAGCTTACATAGAATGAATAAGCTAACTGGATAGAAGTTTTAGCATGACAGCTTACATAGAATGAATAAGCTAACTGGATGGCAGTTTTAGCATGACAGCTTACATAGAATGAATAAGCTAACTGGATGGCAGTTTTAGCATGACAGCTTACATAGAATGAATAAGCTAACTGGATGGCAGTATAAGCATGACAGCTTACATAGAATGAATAAGCTTACTGGATAGCAGTTTTAGCATGACAGCTTACATAGAATGAATAAGCTAACTGGATAGCAGTTTTAGCATGACAGCTTACATAGAATGAATAAGCTAACTGGATGGCAGTATAAGCAGGACAGTGCAGTATCTTAACTATTACCAATATATCTAATTCAAGTGCTTCAACACAGCAACTTGTGGCTGTGTCAAGCCTTCGGTGAAAATAAACCAACGACACAGCATCTCATTTATCGGGAGTACATCCCTTTGGAAATCTAGTAGGACCATGTCAAGATGGGAGTTTGAGAACTGACACCAAAATAATAAAACAAATTTAATGCTCGGATTCGAGTCAAATCAAATCTGCTCACCTTTCTCTATGTAACAAGATCTGTGAGATAAAGGCATTCATCTTCAATTCTCCAAGTAAATGTGTTCCTTTAAATTTCCAGAAATGCAGATTTCCATCTGCACCAGCAGTGATAATTTTCTGGTTGAGAGCATCACATACTATTCCCCTCACAGTGCAGTCATGGGCTGTTTGAAGGAAATCATTGACACAAAGTTTAATCGAAAATAGGTTAGAACAACAGCAAAACTATTTTCCTCCAAGCAAAAACAGAAAATGCAGTAATGAAGTTATACTAATCATTAGTTTTGTCATGTGCTCATTTGAAGTCACGTTTTTTCCTCATCATATGTAAGGTTGTGTTCTTGATATAGGTCTATTGGTTACAACATTGATTTGTATTTTCCTGTGCTTACAGTGATTAGGAAAATTTCATTACCATGTTTTCACTGCTCACACAAGTTTAACAACACTAAAAAGTAAAGGAATATACACACAAAACATCTACGTAATTTCTTTTATGATTACATAGCCCTGTTGTGCATAAAAGCACAACAGGGGAATAGATTCAGAGGAATAGATCTTTGAAACAGGCCCTTTTTAAGCCTGGAATAAAGTTGTTTTATGACGGATGTGCGGGTGTGTAATTGCTCATCACCAAGACGATTGCTGTTCATGTCTATCTCACATGAGATGTTCCATAGTCGGTGAGCTTCCTTGTGTAATTAGACATTCTATGCCTGTGCCCATCGGATACTGAATCTTTTCTCCCTCACGAGCCTGGTTCCATTAAGAAAGAGCTCGACAGAAGAATTAGACCCGGACTCTTTCACTTGCTTAACCAAGGTGTCGTTCTCCGCCATCGTGAACCCTTCATCCAAGTCCGTGTCTCACGACGCGTTAGAGAGTAAGGCAGGATCTCGAGCTGAACAACCATGTGCCGAGCGCATCAGGTACTGAACCCTTTCTCTCTGCTAGCATGTTTCTAGTATAGAAACATTAGAGCTGCACCATGGCTGCTTTCTTTGCTGGGCGTACACTACTGGGTCTGGGTATCTGCCCATAAGGAGCATGGTATCTTGCACAAAACCGAGAAACTTACAGAATGTCAGTAAGGACAACGTTATGCAAAGGATATATCACTATGCTAACAGAGCTCGTAGTATGTACTGAGTATGTTGTCTTTTTGCCATGCATCTACCTTTTCATGTCATTTTCATTGGCCGTGACTCCAGTGCTTTTTGCCTAGAAGAATTGTTGTGAGTCATGAAGGCTTATTTGCTGCAGACATAATTCAATTCATCCACCTGTTCCTGGTCTTTGTTCTGCAATTATTTTATCTTTAGTTCTTGTAAGTTTTACTCTATGCTAACCATCTAGTCTTCTACCTTGTAACATATGAAAATTAGGTATAAGATTTTTATACTCAATAGTGGTAACTATAACCTACCTTTAGGTTCACCATAACTTCCTCTACATATACCAGACTGCAGATTGTATAGGTCAACGTGGCCAGTACTGTAGCCTATGATAGCAAAGTTACCACAAGGACTTATCTCCACTGCCTGTAATTACAACTCATTTCATGTCAGTAATGAGTATTTGCCATTTTTAGAATTTTAAGTGGATCTTCTCCAACATTTATGCATTTGTAAATGTATTTTTGCTGCTGGAATGTGCTGTGAGAAAACCAGTTGTAAGTTTCTGATACCTTAAACTTTACATTTCTAGCAATCACTGTTATTGATATTTTAAGTGTTCATTCTTCTTCTTCTTCAGCGTTCATTCTCAAACTCCTGCCGGATCTCTATTGCAGTAGGACAATGGCCCTATTAGATTTCCAGCAGGATATAGTCCAGAGAATGGAAATGCGTTGTGTCGCCGTTTTATTTGCGCCAATGGCCCGACACATCCGTCTTCGGCGGAAGTGTTCATTCAAGGATGAAACTACGACAGGTCCAGAAAACTGGTAGGGAATTTGAGTGTTCCAAGAAATCTGCTCTAGACATTGTGCAAGAACTCAACAAAATCTATCGGTGATTGAAACTTATACCAATTTTGAAACACACATCTATCCCGATGGAAACCAAAAGGCAAATCATAAACTTAATATCCATTCCAACACTGCACTATCAGATTACATGAACTGTTGGAACAACATCAATGGCCAAATATATTAAAAAACAGACGCTGAAATGGTTTGGTTACCTAATGAGAATGAAACCTTATTGCAGTGGCCAATTGGCCAGGAAGACGAAGGTGAATTGAAGGAGCTATCAACATTCTGACATGGCACAGTATTACAACTAACATTCTGACATGGCACAGTATTACAACTAACATTCTGACATGGCACAGTATTACAACTAACATGGCACAGTATTACAACTAACATTCTGACATGGCACAGTATTACAACTAACATTCTGACATGGCATAGTATTACAACTAACATTCTGACATGGCACAGTATTACAACTAACATTCTGACATGGCACAGTATTACAACTAACATTCTGACATGGCACAGTATTACAACTAACATTCTGACATGGCACAGTATTACAACTAACATTCTGACATGGCACAGTATTACAACTAACATTCTGATATGACACAGTATCACTCTGCATCATCATCATCAAGTGCTGTCTCCGCAACGAATGTTGGCTGCAACATATCTCCAACATCTCCTGTCTTGGTGGTGGACTCTGCTAGACTGTAACCTGTCCATCGTGTGATGTTACTCTCCCACTTGTATCTCTGCCTACCTCTTGCTCGCTTCCCTTTGACTTTACCCTCAAGTAAGGTCTTCAATAAGGTGTCATGTCTTTTAATGTGTCCAAAGTATTTTATTTGCCTGATCTTTATTTCTCTTAGTAGTTCTTTCTTCATATTAAGTGTCTTTAGCACCTCTTTATTTGTTTTCTTCTCTTTCCATGATGTTCTCCCTATTCTTCTATATACCCACATCTCAAAGGCATCAATTTTGTCTTCTATTTGTTTATTTAGTGTCCATGTTTCTGAGCCATACATTAATATGGAATAGATGTAGCATTTTATAATTCTCATTTTTAACTTTGTAATGTGTTTAGATATTAATAATTTCCTCATGTCATTGAAGATACTTTTAGCCATTCCTATTCTCCTTTTAACTTCTGTTTCACATCTGCCATCATTTGTGACTATGTGTCCAAGATAGATACTGTTTTACTTGTTGTAGTTTCTCTCCCTGTATGTTTATGTTTACCTCCTGTTCTTCTGTCTTTGCTGATTATCATGGTTTTTGTTTTTTGAATGTTTATATCCAGTCCATATTCATTACTTGATTTATTGACTTGATCTAGTAGTCTTATAGATCAAGCAACTCTGCATATCCAGCAACAAAACTAAGTCATAGCCCGAAAACAGATCCTCATTCAATACTGAGATGTCTCACGAGAAAAGACAACAAAAGATCGAGAATATTATTGCAACCCATGAGCACAAATGAAATGAATGGCAGATTTTATTTTTCACAATGTAAGACAGACTACAAACTCTCACTATGTAACACAAACATATTTATAAAACATAAATATATTTGCTTGACTAGCATAGGGATATCCGGTCAAGATGGCGGGCATGGTGGATATCGTTCTGCCAGCCTCTAGAGCAGGTAGTGGTTTTCAGTGTATTTCTGATGGAATAGGTGATTTCTACATCTGAATGTGATAGATTAGAACACAGTGTAACCAACCATTTAGAAACTCTGAAACAACGCTGTGACAGATCTAGCAAATCGACAGCGACGAAACAAACTGCTCATAGAAAAATGAAGAGTGCTCAAACGAAAAACAGTGACAGCAGAAATGGCATGTCTACAAAGAATACTCGTAGTGTCATTAACAGATAGAATTAGAAACGATAACATCAGACAGATAATCAAAACAATACCAGTATTGGAACACATCAAAAGACAACAGATCAAGTGGTTTTCACACGCTTCCAGATTACCAACAGATAGCATGCCACAGATGGCCATGATACATAGACATAACGGTTATAAAGCCAGAGGCAGACCATGTAAAAGATGGATCACAGAAATCAAAGAAGTCACAGGAACAAGCTTACAAACAGCACACACGGCCATCTCCAGAGAACTCTTCCACCCCTGACTCCGCAAGGCAAACAAGGGCCACAGAGTATAGATAGATAGATAGAATAGCATATAGAAAACTGACAGGTATATTTGATGATGTTCGTCCATCGTGATCGACGATGACCAAAAACTCAACCATAATAATAATAACAATAAATAATAAAATAATAAAGTTAATAGTGCGTTTTTAAATGACTAGCAAGTCCAATGCGCGCACAAAATGTTCTTTTACAGAATTGACAACAATAGAAGGTATCTGTGTGAGGTTGAGATGTTTTTTATTTCCTACGTGTCCGCTTCAGGTATATTTACAGCTATATAGATCACACACAAGTATCTTTTCAGTTTCATAGATTACACACAAGAATCTTTGCAGCTTTATAGATCACACATAAGTATCATTATAGCTTCAGAGTTCACACATAAGTATATTTTTAGTTTCATAGATCACACACAAGAATATTTACAATGCAGAAAATAGATACACTTCTCTTTATACAGAAATATGCCAATATCAGACAATATAAAACAAAGCACTAAAAATTATATATTTACTAAACCTTCTTCCCAGCAATATAATGCCACTAGGGCATGAGCCCATGGACCGCTGGATCAGCAACAAACTAAACATTCTTCCTTTGATAGCAACTTATGGTCACTATTATATAAATTGCAAGGAAATCTGAATATAAAGTGAGATGACATCTTGCTATAATTACCGTTGCTGTCGCCGAATGCTCAGACACATCTTGGCTAAACCTTGCATGAGAGAACATATGTTGCCCCATTGTTGACCGCTGGAAGCTCCAAGATGAAACAATGCTCAGTGATCTGTGACACGCAACAATGTTATCCCAATCACTTTCTCTGCCAGGTTCTGTAGGTGAGGTGATGGAGTATTTAATATTACAGGGCACATTAACAAAACACCTATATATATGTATGTCAACAGGCTAGACTTGGAAAATAGTAATGAAGTTTTGCTAATCGCTGGTAATAACAAAATCTCATTTCAACTAAAAGGGTTTTATCAAAAACACATACTACAAAATGAGTAAGAAATGGCACTGCTCACAACCTCATATAATCGCAAAGTAAATTTAAGTAGGAAGCCACAGGACAATTTTAAAAATTCTTGAGACTAACGGGAATTGAACCAGTCCAATTATTTGAAGCAAAATTGTATTGTCTATATATGTTATCCATGTTTACAAGAAGACCTATCGGCCCTTGTATAACTAATACGGATATTATGTTATGTGTTTGTTGTTACTGAGGATATTTCAATACCTGTACGGGATGTTTTTTGTTGTTGTAATAGTCCTTGTTTCGATTGGTTCGTTCGGGTGACTTTGTGTGCATGGTTTGAATGGCTTGATGAAATCGCATCAAGTACGGAAAAACGTGTGTTCAATTGTTGTTAGGCAATTTGGTGCCGTAGAACGGACTGGTTCAATTCCCGTTAGTCTCAAGAATTTTTATAATCGGCAAACGGAATTAATCTGGAAGTGTATGAAAGATGGAAAAACTAGAAGGATAAAAATAAAATAAAATCATACAGAAAGTAGACAATATTACTGGATATCGACAAAACAAAACAAAGTGATAACATTATATCTACACATATGAATGATGAATGGTAATACCAAAGGGCTGCAATATGCCAAACTGATGAATATACTGGTTCTCATGCATTCATCTAGTCTGGTCATCAGAGGACCAGGGCTTAATTGCAGTTACAAGTTTATGTTGTTTCACCACTACCAAAAGTCAGGTTCTGCCAATTTAGTATTTAGACATCCAATCACATAGATACACAGCAACTATTTGGTAGTATGAATGTTGGCCACTTTTGACCACACAGTCCATATAACAGCATAGGTACAGACAAGGACAAATTAGTAGTAGAATGCATGACTGCAGGGAAAGACCAAGACGACTATAAACTGGAACATTAATCTGCATGTGTGAATATGCCCTTGGTTACCACAAATCACCATTCCAAAATCATGAGGTGTCTATTGTGAGCATAAAGATAAATTACACTTTGAAAAGTATGTCACCTGATAAAGTTTCAGAGTAAAAACTAGAAGCAAGGCAATTCTACATATCACAGTAACACACAAAAAAACTGAGACAAAATGACTTTAATTAAGCTTAGGTTTGATACACATTGGTCACTTTGTGTATGAACCGATGTCAAAGTACTTCAGACAGGCCCATATGCGATCAGATTCAATAGGACACAGGTTTAAGTATATATGTACTGATGGTTTCAGTATCCTGCTAGTTAAACACATTTCTCAGTTCAACACACCTTTCATATCCCCACTTTTCTTCTTTTACACGCATGTTTGCTTCCTAGATCTGCAAGAGACAAAGTTGTCAATGAGTGATTGCTTACACTTGCTGAGACTCATTGTAGCATAGAACAAAAATACCTAGACAAAGTTGTCAATGAGTGATTGCTTACACTTGCTGAGACTCATTGTAGCATAGAATAAAAATACCTAGACAAAGTTGTCAATGAGTGATTGCTTACACTTGCTGAGACTCATTGTAGCATAGAACAAAAATACCTAGACAAAGTTGTCAATGAGTGATTGATTGCTTACACTTGCTGAGACTAATTGTAGCATAGAACAAAAATACCTAGACAAAGTTGTCAATGAGTGATTGCTTACACTTGCTAAGACTAATTGTAGCATAGAACAAAAATACCTAGACAAAGATGACATAACAGAAGTACAAGAGAAAATGTATCTGTAAAATGGCTGAAACATATAGAATAAGGTAAATAGAATGTGTTGTTTGTTTGAGAACCCCAGGAAGTGCGAGCGATTAGCTCTTACTTCCTATGTGCAGTGATGTGGTTTTTCTGAGGTTTTATAACAAGGAGACTTCAGATTTCGGATCAGTGCAATGGATATTGAAGGAGCCTTCTACTCAGAGGGGGTCTATAATTGTATAAATGACATGCTACAAAGCTTCCATAGGAGAATCTCAATATAACTGCATGTCATCTACTAAGGTTTTCTGTTGCATGGGTGGTTTGTCTAATGGGCCATTGGTGAGACCCACAGACTCAACTGCATGTGTATAGAATGTGTTTAAAAATGAATAAATAACAAACCTGCAGCAAACTTAATGATTGGTGGCATCTTATGTTTGTCCAGTTTGAGACCAGCTCGCTTTGATGCTTTTTTATGATATGATGCCCTACCCAGACTTTTATTATGCTTATCATGCACAGTTGAAAATGACCTCATCGTACTATCTTGACCTAGAGGAAAGCAAACAAAACAAGATGTGTATAATGTGTTTAACATCACGACGTGTTTATTACGGCTGTTTATTTCTATATTAGTAAGATTATCATTGTACTTCAACATTTGTACTGAAATCTTTGTCTTACACAGGATGATCTCAGCAGCAGTACTAAACTATGTAGCACAGGAAAGGGTTAACAATAAATTCATCATTTTAGTTTCAATTTCACACATATGTTGCTTGAGTCTGAAAGGAAAACCAATAATAGCAACACCTTGACCTGCCATAAGATTCTTTGAGGTGGAATTAGCTGTGCCAGCTCATAGGTCAAAGTGATCCAAAAGCAACGCAGAAGTCATATGTAACAGGACAAAAGGTGGTAATATAACACAATAGATTCTGATCTCTGGACTACAACTTACAAATTAACAGCTGTTTGAGCAAAAAAAGGCAGAAAACAAATTATAAAAGTCATAAGATTCAAACATAAGAAATCACTAAAACGACACACAGGACAACAAACCAGAGCGGTTTTAAGCGGTAGTTGTAGTTAACGCTCAATCACTGGATAAGTGATGGAAGAGCAAAGACAAATGCCCAAAAAGTGAGTCCCTGAAAGCAGGTAAGTAGTTGGTGACAAGCAGAAGATGTAATTTGAATTAGCACTGAGATATGGGAAAACGGTTTGACAAAATGTACCAGCACAACAGAGACAGCAAATGATGTTAAATTAGTAAATATTCAATGTGGACATGAAACTTCTAGTTTTAAGATATTGAAAATTATGCACCTTAACATAGGAAATACTTCTTAGTTTTTTTTACAAACCTGCACTGAGTATTGTGTGCCCATCGCTCCCATAAAACTGAATGGAAGTAGGTGGGGCACTGTGGCCTTCTCTCATTCGCAACAATCTTGCTCCATCATCAGCCAAGTCAAAAATCCAAACCTAAAGGAGAAATTAAGGAAGATATTGACAATGGCATATTGTAAAATAACACATTTCAAAAACATATGGAAAAACAACAAAATAGAAACAAAACTGCTAATACTAAGAACTATTTTCTGGAACATGAACCCTAAGTAAAACAGTGGCAAAGATCAACGCTTTTGAGATGAAATGCTACAGAATGATACTTAGAATATCATGGAAGGAAAAAAAATAGATACTCAAATATTATAAACACACCAAAGATGTCAGAGTGTTGGTTACTAAACACAATAGCAAAAAGAAAACTACACCTATTTGGTCTTATAAAAAGACACAACTGTGTAGAAAGGCACCTGGAAGGAGGAGAAAAGACAGACAAAGAAGACGATGACTGATGACATTAAAGATAACATGAATACGTTATTGGAGAATGCAAGTTGCATGGCTAAAGACAGAGATGAGTTCAGAGAGTTCATCGGAAAGACAATGTTCTCGGAAGAATACGTCACATGACCAACTGAAAGAAGAAATTGAAAACAGCATGACAATAAAAGACAATAACAAATTATAATGTCATTTATCTATCAATTCACTTTCGATGTGTGATCCTAAAATAAAACCTGACTGAAAATGTATATACATTGGTTTCTGTATTGCTGAGCCGTACATAGTGGCTTGGATACATAGAAAAATCATCAATACTCTGAATATGTTTATGTCATTTTTTTCTGTGTCAGTTTTGTTATAAATTGTAAACACATCTAGCACTTCTATTTATATCCCATCATAAATCCAACATAGCATACCAGATCGTGGGACAGGTGTCTCCTATTTTCAAAAACAAATATTAGAGCATGAACACCAAAACTGCACTATATAAAATGATCATCATGCCATCACTATGCTAACAATGTCAAACGTGGACACTAACAACAAAAGCCAAAAGAAAACTTGTTACAGCAGAAACTACTTGTCTACGTAGAATTCTCAGAGTAACAATAAGAGACAGAATCAGAAACGAAAGCATCAGATAACTAACAGACACAATGCCAATCCTGGATTAGATCAGAAGACAGCATATTAAATGGCTTTCACATGCTTCCAACTACCATCAGACAGTGCCCCTCAAAAATCATTGTTTTACAGACATGATGGATACAAAGCCAGGGGCAGATCATGCCATAGATGGACTACAAAAATTAAAGAATTAACGAAAACAAACATATATGTAGCACACAAAAAGGCAGTCTGCAGAGACTCTTATACCCCCGATGTTGCAACATATAAAGCAAAACAAATGAAAGAAGGAAGCATAGATCGAAACGTAAAAAGACAGCATACCTAATGAAAAATAAAATGCTTACTGAAGCTGGACGGTACAGACATAGAAGGACAAATAGGTGAATTATACATACCTTCAAAGAATTATCAGCAGCAGATGTAACCATCAATGGCTCTGAGGGCAGACAGATCAAGCCAGTCACTGATGCATAGTGAGCCTCCTTCATATAACTATGAAGTTTTCTGTGCTCTAAATCCCACACAGCAATGTGACCAGCAGTACTACCTGATACCATTATGGGATGACCATCTACACACACAAAATAATGGGTATATGACAAGTAACATGATTTTTTATAATGTGAAAAGTTCAAAACAAATTATAAAGCATTGTGTGGCTTGAAACAAATTATAAAGCATTGTGTGGCTTGAAACAAATTATAAAGCATTGTGTGGCTTGAAACAAATTATAAAGCATTGTGTGGCTTGAAACAAATTATAAAGCATTGTGTGGCTTGAAACAAATTATAAAGCATTGTGTGGCTTGAAACATATAGAATAATAATAATAAAAATCCAGAAGTTGTCAACATTGTAGGGGGTGTCACATTCAAGTATTTGATGCAGAAAGATCTCCACGAACATAAATTCTCTACCATCTTGATGAGTTTAGAAACTTCCCACTCCGTCCAGTCCTTGATATTATCCAGCCATGTCTTCTTCTGGCCTCCCCTACTCCACCATACATGAAGAACATCTTTTGTCATCGAGAAATGTCTCATATGCCTGTACCATTGGAGTTTACACAGTTTCATAACTATTAACAGTGGTTCTTGTTGATCTGCTAACACATGAATTCTATCATACACAAACACATTGGTCTTCTGTTCTCTGTAACAGATATCCAACACACATCTATAGCATCTGTTTTCAAAATATTCTGACAACCACAAAGCTAAATAGACTAGCTAATGGAGAAGAATTCAGTCAAAATATGTTTTAAAATATTTCAGTGGATAAGCTCTTAACTGTTAATTTCTTTCAATGAAGTTAAGCTCCTTGCTTTCAAATGACAGATCCCCTGACTTTAAGCGCACAAAATGTGTACAGGATTATTTCATTGTACTTGGGTTTTCCCATATGCATTCCATGACTCTCAACAGAACAGCATGCCGCCTACTGAGAGTATCACTTAGTGTTTAACTGTAGCTTCAAATGATAGCTTCAAGTGATCCCAGAAAAAAATAATTGTAACCACGATGTGTCATGGTCTGTTATCAAACCTGGTACCTCAAGGACACAAAGCAGATGGCTAAACCACTAAGCTACTGCAATCCCTTCCACTAGCATTGAGATGGGCAAGTTACTAGTGCCGTAAAACTATAATGTTTGTGCAAATAAGACGACAGCACAGGAAGGCAAGATTATTTGGAGTAAGAAAACATTCCAAATATGTAGGCTATCTGCTGACTTGTAGGCTGTGGTATTTCAGCCTCAAGATTGAGGAGCAAACCATACACAAAATAACAGAAAGTATTATTTTTAAAATCAAAACAATTAAAATAACAATGGTGAATCCTAAAAAAGGTCCAACCAATTCAGTATGGATAATCTTGTGGTAAGGTGTTTTGTAAAACCTGGATCCAGGAGGTAAAATTGGAAAATAAACTATGGAGTGAATGCAAGGACTTCTTTCTGAAAATAATAATCATGGTGGCAGCCACCATCTACTTGTACAGACAGCTTAGTATAGGAGACTGATCACAGAAGAAGAATTTTGCTACATATCTCAGATTTTTTATAGAATGGCTAAACTTACCTGTTCTAAATCCTATTGCAGTGACAGGTCCATATTCTTGTTTGAATTTCACAACTGTCTTGTCAGCTGCCAGGTTGTGCAAAATAATCTGTCCATCTTCTAACCCAATAGCCATAACATCAATGGCTGTAGACTGCAAAAATTGCAAACTGTTATATCAATCATATAATAAGTATATTAAGTTTTGAAGTGTTACATAACTAGTCAGAAGTGATCATGAAATAGTTCCTAACAGTGTATATCAACTATGTTGTAGTCTTTCTTTTATGCCATGTTGTTTCACTATGCAATGCAACGTTTCATGCTTTAATATTTTTCCTTCACTCACTTTTCACTAAATAAATCAAAATTTAGTAGTCACATGATGGATCGATGCACTTCTGCTTTTGCTCTCTGATAACCAGCATGAAAGAGTGTAGTTTCTGCAGAGGTGCGTGATCTATGTTGTGCTGCTGGTTTACAGCTGCGTTATTTGCACCTTCCTGCAGAGCACATCTGATTTTGGAATGATTTTATTTCAGGTAAGTTTCCCTAGTCTGTGACAGTCTACCTGTCGCCAGGCAGGTAAGTCAGTATCTGTTCTATGCCAAAAGGTTTATCATCCACTTTACCCTTTGACGTTGCAGGTCAAAACATGTCCCTGGGTGGCAGTTTCTAAGGAGACTGTAAGCAGGCATTTACACTTGGGCTGATTAAATCTGTCATATTTTGGGGGCTTCTGAAGAAATTATTCATTGAGGCCTTACAAATGTATTTTTGTAATAAAAAAGCTGCAACCACGCTGGCATTGAGACAATTATCTGAATAATACTTGTTTTGGTGTGGCCCAGCCATTGCAATCTATTTCTACTAAGTATTTTAATGGCAGATGGTAGTTGAGTGTAGCACAACACTTCTATATTGGTGACTTTATTGTGCAATTTAATGTTTAGTAACTTGCGGAGATAAAAACACATCAAAACTGCAGACCCATAATCGACTGTTTTATATCTGACAGCCAGAGGTGATACCAAATGTTATGCTGAATTATACACCAGTACACGACTGTAGCAGACATCGAAAGATGAATTGGAAAGTCAAAGAACACCTGGAGAAGAATGATGCAAGCTGCTAGATCAACATGAGGCTCCTTGAAGAGTTGAAGAAGACAGTAAGAACAAAAATTGTTGGCAAGTGATAGTTGGTGCTAGATAAACTGTCATCTACTACAAAATAGAGACAATCTCTACAATATTTTGCTCTAACAGCATATATTTGCTTTACCTGTTGGATTGTTGTTACACTGCTGCCCCATCCTGGAAATGAAAATATCAGTTTATTTGTATGAATATTCCACAGCTGCAAAGCACCTTGTTGACTGCCCAGTAAAATTTTGTTGACATAAGTGTGAGGATGTGCTATGGCCGTCACTGAAAATGATGCAGGGTCAAATCTCAACTGAAGATATCTCTCTGAAAGTAAATATGAACTGTTAGCAGCTATAATAAAACAGCAAACTTTATTTCTATTAATTCAAACACTAAACTCCCAAGAGAGCAGAAATCTTTTTCCAACTTTTAAAGACTATACTTACCCTATAAGAACATTTAGATGCACATCATTATCAAGTGACATTTTCGCAATGAAGGTCGGATGCAACTGGCCTCCAACATCTCCTGCTTGAGTAGAACACTCTGCTAAACCTGTCCATCTCATTACGTTTATCTCTCACTTGGACATTGCTCACCTTCCCCTGAATCTCTAGCCTCAAGTTTGGTCTTCAACAAGATGCACATAATATTGTTAAAAATATCAGTCTTGGCTTTCTCGCTACCTGGTAAATACCTATCAAATTCTAAAGAATATACTTGGGTTTCATTGAATATACCTGTAATAGAATTAAGCATTTAACTTGCATAAAGTATTCTTCATACTGAGTATGGACACAATTTTGGGTGAAAATACAGAATTTCTTACATATTTTGAGTCAAAATTAGGAAAGTGATAGCCTAGCTGATAATGAGCTTGCTTACTATCACCAGGTTACAGTGTGCCAGGTTGGCAACCACATCCGGACAAAAAAAAACTTTTTTTTGAGTCAAAATACAGAATCTTTCAATGATAACACTATGCCCATCTGCACATCAAAGGTTGATCAGGAATTTCTTTTCAAAACAAAGACACAAATATCCAGACCATGCCCAAGCAGACCTTTTTTACTATTTTCAAAACACAAAAGTTTAAAATTATGATTTCAGACCATTAATTAAATTATGCATAATTCAAAAGAAAACATACAAATACTAAAATTAATTATCATAATTACTTTTAGAAGGGAAAAAAGGATCAGAGTAAATAATGGTAAAGGTAGGATGAGGTATGAACCAGCATCACAGCAATTTCACATAAGCGTTCAGCAGTTGCACAGAAACCGCTAGACAAGATTCGTCTGCTGTACTTGCTGCTATTAGTGATGGTTCAATTCCTTGACCTTCCCAGAGCATGACCACCCGATACCCTACTTACAGGTGGTTGGGTGAACCACATGAGTAATTTTTTGCTCAAACAATGAACAGCAAGCACACTCAAAACTTGAGTTTGCTGGAGAATTACTTAACATTACACTATTGAGGCTCCCAAAAATTAGAGTATTTCAAAGGAATACAAAGGAATACAAAGGCTGTCAAGCTATACAGAAACATATCAAGAGATATGACTGTCAACTTTTTAAATAAATCAAAACAGCTATACAGAAACATCTCTGGAACATTTTTCAGCAGACCCATACATATAAGTTACAATTCTCGTGCAAACGAGAAGTTGCAATATCCTGCAAAATTACCTGTGGAAGTTACATCCCATACAATAAGAAATCCATCAGCATCAACAGAAATTAGGTGAGGACCAAATGGAAGTAGAAGAATCACTTCAGCATTATGTCCCTTGTAAATCTTTTCAATCTGTAATTTACACCAATGAAAATAATCCATTACCTAATGCAGCAATATCATTGGTTATATAATTTGCGTGACTCTATTACATTAACACTTGATTTGCATGAATGTTGTTGTTGAGTAAAAGAGCTATTGCACCATTCGCTCTTTTATAGTCAATATCAAGTACATTTTTCATCATAAACATAAAGTTTATTCCAAGATTTTTCCTACAAGTTAATATGAAGCTAGCTATTAGTATAAAGATCTGTCAATCTGGCTCAGACCATACCTGAAACCTTCATTTCTGTTTCTTAAATGGGGAGAATATGCCTGTGACCAAGATGTCACAAATACCACTATTGCTAGGGTCATTGAAGTGGGCAGCCATTCAATGTTCAAATAGTGATTCCTCCCCATGTGTTGCCAGGGCCCGAGAGGGAAGCAAAGAATAGCAACAATGTTTATCTTCCATGCTATTGTAAGAGGCGATTAAGGAGGTTATGGAATGAAGTTGACTGTCCCATCTCATATAGGGTCAAAGTGATCCAAAGCCATGCTGAAGTCGGATGTGTCAGGCAGAAATGCGCAGCAATGATACAATGCATTCCGTTCTCCTAACTATATCCTGCTAATCTGCAGGAGTTTGAGAATGAACGCAGAAGAAGAAACTGTCTAAAAATAAATGACACACACATATATTGAACACTCATACATTAATGTAAACTCCGTTAAAATATGACTACATACTCATATATTAACACGCAACCCAGATGGCACTTGATAATGACACCCAATAATCACCCAATAATTATGAGTTTACTGCAAATGTCTTTCACAACTGAATTTCTCAAATATTTTGCTCTCTAGCATAACCTCTTAGACTGTTGTCAGCCCCATCCCTTGTTGCCATGCATGGCAGATCACAGAGTAACTGTTGCTTTACACAGACCATGTCAATGGGCATGTCTTTTATGAAATAATATTTGCAAAACAGAGCTTTCTAATTAAAATACTGAATGGCTGTGTGTTGCCAGGGTCCGAGAGAAGTTAGGAATTGCAACACCATTTATCCTCCATACATATTGTAAGAGATGACTAAGGAGGTTATAGAGTGGGGTTGGCTGTATCATCCTGTATATGGTCAAAGGGATTCAAAGCCATACTGAAGTCGGAAGTGTCAGACCGAAACGCACAGCTATTGCAGCAGTGCTGTAAACCATGATACAACACATTCTGTTTTCCAGACTACATTTTGCTAATCTGCAGAGTTTGAAAACGAACGCAGAATAAGAATACTGAAAATAAACAATGAAAATTGATCAAAAACATTGCCTTTTTATTCCTTGTGACTGCAAAGACATCTTTTCCTGCAGCTGTATAGATGAAACGAAGATCTGCTGCCAGCACACTGATATCTTCTGGGTGAACATCACCTAAAACATGCAAAAACAACATTTCTGCATTTACAACACAACACAGATGTTTATTTAGTACGAGCAACAACAAAACATCACTCATGAAAAACAGTCGGTTTTTCCGACTCAACTCAACTGATTTCCAATTCTCACTGGATACTAATACCGGGTAATTGAAAATTTAGATAATTGAATTTTTTTTTAAAACATTCCTACACAGAGCAAAAACTATAAATCTATAGCTAGATCTCTCTTGCAACAGGATAATGTCCTACTTGATATCTTGCAGAATGTTGTTATGAGAAAAGAGATGCGTTTGTGTTGCTATTTTATTAGTATCAACAGTCCGACACATTCAGTTGTCAAATGGTTTTCTGTAGTTCAAGATATAAAATACTATAACCATCCAGACTTACAAAGTTTCTATTGCCTTCATATTACCATGTCTCACATAAAGCTAGTTATCAATTACTGTTCACACTATAGAAAAACTATGTCTGCAGTTTAGGAGAGCTGTCATGCCAAAAAGGATGCACTAGGAATGGAAGGCACAAAACAACGCAGCTCAGCTGTGAAATACTTAATTCACTCTCTCAATCGGAAATCACACGAACTTACATGTTGGTTATCAGAGATCGCAGAAAAAGAGCTGTGATACAGTGAATTAGTGGAAAGTGTACTGTCTTCAAAGTCCGGTGATCAGAGGGCTTTTTTTTTTTTTTACATCACCAACACAGCCTATGGAAATAGGTACCAGATCTCCATAGAAAGTAAAAATGATGAGTGTGATGCTGACCAGATCATCCCTAGGCATGTCATTAGTCAAAGAAAAATATGGATCTAATCACATATATTAATGCCACACTTATTGACTGACATACCAAAACAAGCCCCTTGGAGTGAAAGGCATGGAATACCAATATACATTCAGATCCACGTAAAAGGAATACTAAGCAAGGACGAACAGAACAATGTGCAGAGAAGGACAGTCACCCTCAGTTTCCTGGACAAGGAATATCCAGGAGACATGAGTCAGAGTATACACAGATGGGTCAGCACAGAATGCAGTGAGGAATGAAGGTGTAGGCATATAAATAGAATATCCACACAAGCCTAGAGATACGATCAGAACACCAACAGGGAAATTCTGCAATAATTATGATTCAGAAATCCAATTGGGGGGGGGGGGGGGGGGGGGGGGACGACTGAAAAACTATTGAACTCCAACCCGCAGCCTGTGATACTCCTGACAGAGACAAGGTCAGTGCTTCAAGCTCTCCAGTCTGGAAAACTGACAGACTTACAAAAACTACTTAATGAACTGTCTTACCAGTATACGGTAACTAGGCAGTGGATACCTTCTCGCTATAGAATACCAGGAAATGAAAAAGCAGACCAACTCGCTAAAGAACGGCTGCCGAAGACCAACCAGATGTACCAATCACCTACCATCAGAAAAAACAGATGATCAAGTCAATAAGAAAGCCAAAAACACCAAAACAATATGCCTATCACATTATAAAAAGACCAGAACAAGTTGTAATTCTACACCTCAGAAAGGGACACAACTGACTCCACAGTGACATGTACACAAAATTCAAGGTTTGCAACATGGCCATGTGTACAGGTAGCACAGAGTGTCAAACATATACTTCAAGAGTGTTCTGAGCATGAAACTCTTAAGGCAGACATATTGACCAGAGGAAACAACACTGGAATCAAAGCTCTATGGGCCACTGTATGAACTACAAAAGACTGAGTTTTATTCAGGATACAGAATTACAGATATAGACATGTTTCAAGTGAACGAAAGAAGAAATTGACTGACACTCCCACACATACCGGTATATCAATACTACACTTATTGACCGACACTCCCACACATACCGGTATATCAATACTACACTTATTGACTGACACTCACACACATATATTAATGTTACACTTACTGACTGCCACAATACCAAGCTTGCTAGCCTGAAATTAAACAAAATGTAAAAACAGTGTGAAGTACGGAATGTTGGAGTGGAACTAAAAATGTCTAAACTATATGACAAAGTGTGAATTTTAAAAATTGGAAATTTTTTAATGTCTAACTACTAACCATAAACACTGCACAAACAGTATACATAAAGAAAGGTATACATAAAAATATCCACAGATAAAGGTCCATCAGCTTAATACAAAAAATGTGTTTGTTCTTTTCATTTATGTGTATTATTTGTACTTAAAAGTATTGCCAAACTATGTATGATCAGAACATGCATATTTTGTGGCAATATACAGTTGTGAGGCATGGACATGAGAATCATTCAGTCATTCATTTTCCTTTTGCACCAAAGTTAGCGCATAGGGCAGATCTCTCCAATTCTGTCTGTTCAAAGCTATTCTGTGCAGTTCTTGAATAGTATGAATATTGATTGTTTTACTTTCTCTAAGTATTGTTCTTCTGATTGTTTCTTTTCGTCTACCCCCTGCTCTTTTGCCTGTAGGTATTCACTCAAGATACCGGTGGTGCACTCTGCCAGTGTCCGCACGCAGGACATGCCCGATGCAGGACCAAAAGTGTTTTCCGACAACATCTGCGATGAAATTTTGATGTGTCTCCTCTCTGATTTTACCACTCGATTTGAACTCACTCCAATGGGTGCCAGTTATCCTACGAAGACATTTGTTCTCGAAACTCAGTATTTCTTTTCTAAAGATAAAGAGATAAACCCTCAGGCAAATCACTGCTTTCCAAATAAGATACTATAGAATAATTTTACGTATGCCACGGATAGGGACAGTTTAAAAAAAATACAAATCAAGAAGCATTAAGATCAATAAACCCTAAAGAGGGCTGGCAGCTTTACAACATCTTAATAAGAAAGCTGTGTTTTTTTGGGTCATATAATGAGACATAACAGCACGGAAAGATTAATATCTGAAAGCAACAGATAATAATGGCAACAGGGGAAAGACGACGATGGTACAGTGATATATCAGATTGCTTAAACGTCTCTAGCTGCAGGTGGTCATAAGGAAGACCACATTCTGAAAAGAATATGACAAATGATGAACTTATGAGTATTTTAGTAAAAGCAAAATTATATTACTTATCCTTACTGTTATCACTTCCTATTTGTGTTACTGGAGCACTATTCTCTTTGTCCGATATCTTTTGGCACTTTTATTATATAAGACATACACACACAAATAATTATAAAGGGGTCTGCCATGTTCCTAGGATTTTTTCAACATAATAACCAGAAATTAGATAATATAAATATTAGAATGAAGACAAAATGTAGCCAAAACAAAACAACTTGATAGAGATCTGCAACACATAATATACTTCTAATGAAACAAGATAGGGCAGGTAAAAACAACATTCAGAAAAATGAAAAATATTTTGTGACCTTGTCATTAGAGGTGAGAGAGTGCTATATAACTCCTATACTAACATATGGATGCGAGTCTTGGACAATAAACAAACTGGAAAGTGGAAAATTAGAGACAATAGTGGATCTATAGAAGAATGCTGAGAATACTATGGACTGACAGAAAAACTAATGTGGAAGAACTGAAAGAGTCAAATGCAAAACGGACCTTAATCAATAATATAAGAAAAAGACAATCTTCATTTTTTTGCCCACTTCATGAGACAGGCAGATTTGGAGAACATAGTCACAACAGGCAAGATTGAAGCCAACAGAGACAAAGAGCACCAATGTGAAAAAATATAACAGTTTGACAACCTGGCATGGCAGCGAAACAACAACGATCTTGATACATAATACTGTGGACAGAGAGCCATGATCGCCTACGCCAGCTGGCATGGCACCTGATGATGAATGAAACAAAAAAGGTTGAAAAGATGTAGAAGAGTGACTTCACTGTACTTGGGTTACCCAATATGTATTCCGTCCCTCTCAACGAAGAGGCACTCTGCCTGTTGAGAATACCACTCATAGCATATAACTCTGTAGCTTCGATCGGTAATCCCTAGAGATCTCCGAAAAAATTCACTTTACAAACAAGATGTCTAAAATGGGATTCAAATTCATGACCGCTTGAGCACAAAGCAAATGGCTTAACCACTATGCCAAGGAGACCCTCCTAAAGCTGCTTATATACCCTTAGATAGACGGACTAGCAGGTAAAGCATTTATTGAATGCCCCTAGTGTGGGGATGCTGGTTACTAATAAAGAATAAAGAATTATGATTAATATAGACATAATAAACACACATAACATTGGATTGTGATTAAACATAAATAAAGAATTATGATTAATATAGGCATAATAAACACACATAAAATTGGATTGGATTGTGATTTAACATAAATAAACGGCTCCAAACAGTAAACCCTTACATTATAAACATGAAATGCTTGTCCCACACAAGTAATTATGTAGTTGTCCTTATGCCGCTTGTGGTAACGTGTTACAAGAGGAATGTGGTTACTAACAAACCCTAATGCCCTGTAACCAGCAAATATTTTACTTGGAGCTAGTGCCATTTCATCTGGAAAAAAATATTATCAACAGTCAAGTCATGGGATTATACAAACATATTTATGTGCACTTTTTTTATTTATTTTCTAGCTATGTGTGCCGTGCCGTAAGGTGTCATGAGGAGCCGAATATTTCTGTTCTTTGCCAGTTCAGAGGCTTCAGTGGAATTTAGACTGTGTCTATTTTAAATATCTTTAATGTTGTCGATTCACCTGTATCTTGGTCTGCCTTTCACTCTATACCCAGGGATTCTTCTGTTGTAAGGTGCTACCAAGAGTTGACTTGGGTTCATTCTTGTTAGATGACCAAACCACTAACAATTATAACATTAATTAAGTATACATCATAAGTCTTAAATTGTGTTTTAAAAGAGGTTCAAAATATGTGATTAAATTATAGCAAATTTTGATTATACAAACACATTTATGTATACATCATAAGTCTTAAATTGTGTTTGCAAAAAAGGTCTCAGATGCTCAGTCACTCAGGTTTATCAACTAATTTTCTTTGGGACATAAAATATCCACTCACTGTGGCATACATTTATGTGTTGCTGTGACCCAAAAAGGGAGCATGTTATCAAGTACCAATGTTATCTTGCATACATGTCATAAAAGGTGACTTAAGGGGGTTTTGTGATGGAGCTGGCTATCTCATAACATTGGTCAAAGTGACCCATAAATCGTTGAACTCCTGTTAATTAGCAGGATATAGTTAGAACAGATGAAGTGTAGTTTACAGCATTGCTGCGATATCTGTGTCTTTCTGCACTGACACATCCAATTTTAACTTTTTGGTCACTTTGGTATGAGACACCTAACTCCACCTCCATAGCCACCTTCTTATGAGTGTTGCAATTCTTTACTCCCGTTTCTGGTCCTAGCATTACAGGTGCTAAATCCATGATGAAATCATACACGTCAGGCAGAAAAGCTGTTAAAGGGGTCAAAAGGTGTAAAGGACTGACTTGTTTGTACTCAGATTATCAATATGTATTCTGTCCTCAATAAATCAGCACTCTGCCTGTTGAAAGTCACTGGCTTCGCATATGAGTGGTCCTGGGTTCATTCCCCAGTTGAGGCGGAAATGTTTTCAGATCGTAACGGCTCCCAGGTCGACCCAGCTTTAAATGGATACCGGATTAATCCGGGAAGTAAAGACTGCGAGGGAGAGGAGATGGCTACCGCCCTCATTTGCAGAGCCTGTGAAATGTGAGATCGCTAACATCTCACACCCCTACGGCATTAATAAATGCTATGGGTTACTTTACTTTTTTACTGTTGAAAGTACTACATAACACATACCTCTTTAGCTACAATCAATAGTAGCAAGAAATAATATTAATACCTAACTACAAAAAAATTATCTTGTAAACGGGATTTAATGAGCCAGATTCTAACCCACACGCAACCTATTCAGCACAAAGCAAATGACGTAATCACAAAGTCAGGGAGATTTTTTTCTTCACTGATGCTTATTGCCACTAAAGAAGTCTAATAAGGACCAAGCTCGGATTGGTGGATACAGAACAACTACAATGCAGAACACTATGGTAATGATTATTCAGCACGACAACTCACTTATGATCTGGAAGGTCGCATATTTCCAGGCACTCTCAGAGGCTACAGGTGTCACAAAGACACATGACACAATATGGGCCTCTTCACTTAACTGTATTTGAGATCTTTCACACAAGTGTGGAAATGTGCCGCTGTCATGATTATCTTGGAGCATGAGCGTAATGGAGTCCCTTTAGAGTGCTGGTATCTCATAAACATCCTTTTGATTTTTCATGCTATGTCCATCAGATGGATGGCAGTGGTATTGGTTGAGACAAAGCTGACTTTCAAGTGTAGTTGGTCCTCCTAACCTATAACAATACATCCAGATATAGTTTCTTTACCCATTTTACTCAATATCTACACTGTGGCTATCCTGAATGTCACTGAATTTTATCCTGATAAATATAGGAAGGGAAGGGTAAAAACAGAAACTGTCATACTGCAAAAGGAATTATCATTTCACCTCCTGGTGTGAAAATTCTTAGACACTGATCCACCAAGCAAAGACATAGTGATATTGTTTTCTCTTAACAATCACACTGTAAAGTTTGTGCAACAATGAATTCGGACATGATAAGACTTAATAGGGTCAGGACCTTATAATTTATCTACTTGGGTGTAGTCAAATGGCACTATCTTATAGACTAATCTGAAAGTTTACAGACCAGTGGTACAATCAGTGTTGTTATATGGAGATGAAACATAACTGCATAGGTGACATGTAAGGAAATTTGATCACTTTCACACAACTTATCTCCGAATAGTTATGAACATTAGATGGCAAGACAAGAATCCGGATACCACTGCTCTTTATACTGCTGTTATCCATATCATTGACATAATTCTAATGCAGGCAGACCAGTGGTGTGTATGCCAGACCATCACCTACCAAAGATACTTCTCCACAGCGAGTTGCAGAAGGGCATACGTTCTCAAGGTGGCTGAAAGAAGTGCTACAAAAACTCCTTAAAAGACCTCACTTAAAGCCTTTAAATAAATCAAGATACTTGGGAAGACTGCACGAAAGAGCTACATGGAGCTATACAGTAAAAAAAGGTGTAGCATCTTGTTAAAAGATGAGAAACACAGCAGCTCAACAGCGGAGAATAGCTAGAAAGTCACAGGTAGATAAACAAACCTTCTACAGGTTATTCCATGCCTGAACTGCCCAAAAACATTTGTGGCCAAAATAGGGCTTATTGGCGATCTACAAACTCATAGTCATGAACACAACTCAAATTTCATATAATGGATGTAACAAATGGTCATCATCACTTGTGGTAGACGAACAACAACAAAACCTGGGTGTGAATTACAATCGTAATTCGCGCTTTATGGAACAAACACTGATCTGATCGCGAAAACAGAAAAGGTATCTCAGCTTTGAGTGATGGCAACGGATGACACTAAGCAATCCCAGCCAGCTCATAATCCCATATGAGGCTCCTGATCTTCCTGTTACTGAATATGCAGGAGCCATTATCATCCCCAGTCAAACACATATTGGCGAGAATTCTTCTTCTTCTGCATTTGCTCTCTGATAACCAACACGAAAGTTTGATGTGACTGCTGCTGGGGAGCGTGAAGTATGTTGTGTTGCCAGTTTGCAGCATACAGGTATGTGTTATTTGAACCTCAGGAAGTCCAGCACAACTGATTTCAGCATGGGAGAGAATTCAGAATGGAGCAATTTGCATCATCCTGAATTGTACGAGATACTAATTATATCTCAGTCGTGCCCATTCATTGTGAATTTCTCAGAGCATCTATTATCCGCCGAAGATGGATGTGCCTGCTATTGCCACAAATAAAACGGCGACACAACGCATTTCCATTCTCTGGACTACATCCTGCTGGAAATCTAGTAGAACCATTGTCTTGCTACAAGAAAGATTCAGCAGTAGTTTGAGAATTTACGCCGAAGAAGAAAAAAAATCATCGATTACACAGAGTCCATTCATAGATGGGCTACAATGTGGATAGTGTTAAATCAGATTTGTGCATAATCCAGATTTAGTAATGGATAACTGTTCGCCTGATTTTTCTTCTGCATTTGCTCTCTGATAGCCAACATGAAAGTATGTGTGATTTCCTCCGAGGAGTGCGAAGTACATTGTGCTGCTAGTTTACAGCATAGCTGAGTTATCTGCACCTCGGAATGTCCAGCACATCCATTTTCATTATGCCTTTAATTTGGATGTTGGGCTCCCCTAGCATGCGAAAGGCTATCTTTCGCCAGACGGCTGTGTATCGACTCTATGCTCTGATGGTTTATCACCCACTGTGCCCTTGGACTTTTGAGGTCAAAACATGTAATTGGGAGGCGGTAATCAAGAATTTAGACTTGGGTCCACTACGTCTATCTCACACAAGGTGTTTTAATGCCAGTGAATTTGTCTCGTGTAATTAGACATATTGTGCCTGCCCATCAGGAACTGAACCTTTTCTCTCCATGAGCATGATTCAGGTATAGGAAAGCTACGACGGTAGAGTTGGGCTTGGGTTTCATTCGTTCTCTTAGCTGAGGTGTCATTCACCAACATCGTGAACCTCTTGTCCAAGTCTGAGTCACTACACATATTTAGGAGCACCGGGGACTATAAGCTTATTCTTGAGCTGAACATAACTTTAATTCAGGTTTCATTGTAATGTTTTCTCATTATATTTGCAAGCGGCACTGCTATCTTGCGCTATACTGCCCTCTGATTGCACTCAATATGTTATCCTTATGCAGACTAGTGCATGACTATCATTATTCATCATGACATCTACCCATTTGGTGACGTGCATTGCTCTGACCGGACTATATTTCTTAACTGTGTCGACAGTATCGCTTGTATGTGTTGGCACAGGGGTCGGAAATATTGTGTCTTTTTGCAGTAAATTCTCATTCCATCTGCTACTTCCACAATCCAAAAAATGTTGGTCAGGAACACAGTACAAGCAGCTGTATTTGTTTCCAGGGTGCACCACAAGGCAGTACTTTTGGGATCTTGGTTATCTGTTAACCCTGTGACTGCACAAGAGCAATAGCTATTCCCTTCCCCTCCCCCCTGTTGATATTTCACGATCAACATAACACTTAAAATAGAGAGTAAGGAGTATAACCGTGTTAGTGTGAATACTAGGTTCAAAGCACTCATCTGTGAACATGTTAATGACAGATGTGAATTACAGATTCTTCTTCTTCTTTCGTTCACTTGAAACATGTCTATATCTGTAATTCTGTCTCCTTAATAAAACTCACTGTCTTTTGTAGTTCATACAGTGTCCCATAGAGTTTTGATTCCAGTGTTGTTTCCTCTGGCCAATATGTCTGCCTCAGCGTTTCATGCTCAGAACACTCTTGAAGTATATGTTTGGCACTCTGTGCTGCCTGTCCACATGTACACATGGCAGTGTTGCCAATCTTGAACTTTGTATACATGTGACTGCGGAGTCGGTTGTGTCCTGTTCTGAGACGTAGAATTATAACTTGTTCTGGTCTGTTCATAATATGATAGTCATCTTGTGTTGGTGTTTGTGGCTTTCTTATTGACTTGATCATCTGTTTTTTCTGATGGTAGGTGATTGGTATATCTGGTAGGTCTTCGGCAGCACCTTCCTTAGCCAGTTGGTCTGCTTTTTCATTTCCTGGTATTCCACAGTGAGAGGGTATCCACTGCATGGTTACCCTATACTGGTAAGACAATTCGCTAAGTAGTTTTTTCAAGTCTGTTAGTTTTGCAGACTGGAGAGCTTGAAGCACTGACCTTGCATCTGTCAGGAATACCACAGGCTGTAGGTCAGAGATGGAGTTCAGCAGTTTTTTAGCTGCCACACTAATTGCCTGGATTTCTGCATCATAATTATTGCAGATTTTCCTGTCTGTGTTCTGATTGTATCTCTAGGCTTGTGTGGATATTCTATATATACACCTGCACCTCCATTCCTCACAGCATTCTGTGCTGACCCATCTGTGTACACTCTGACCCATATATCTTGTGGATATTCCTCATCCAGGAAACTGAGGGTGACTGTCATTCGCTGCACACTGTTCTGTTCTGAATTACAGATGAGTTAGTCAGTTTTTGCTGACAGATCATGGGGATTCCAGTGAATCTTCACCGCTACAAGTAATCTAACAATGGCCCTTTGCTGTATCAGAAACCTATCCCCACATATGCATACTGAGTGACAGTGAGTATGATTCAGGAAGTCAAAACACATGATGTATGTATGCAATGGTAGAATCATTGGAGATGACTAAGAAACGGACCTCGCTGTACAAAAAAATGTACTTACAATTTGTGTCAGGACACACAGGTGTACACTAGCCAAGTTGGTTGGTAATGCTACCATAATGGAAGGTCAACCTATGGGCACAGTAGACAATAGGGGCCTACTTAATGCACTCTACATGTCTGTAGTACAATAAGATAATTTTGAGGTCAATGAGTCAGTATCAAGAATGTATTAATTGGTAGTGAAAATCACCTTGGCCTGGAGAGAACATTTAGGGACGCAACACACATTTCAGAATATCACTCAACCAACACAGAGCTGGAACCAGTAGCCACTACACCCAGAGAGATTTACTTTAATCGACTGAAGCAGAGATCTGAACATCTAAGTTAAGCCTTTTTGACTTTTATGTCTGGTGACTGCGAAGACAATAACCAACGTAGTTTACCTATACCTAAAATAAACTCTCTGCCATAAGACAGACACAAAATAACAAACTGTCCAAGGATTGGGCGAATATGGAAGACATATTGACTAGTACGAGGCGATTGGTGTTACCTGAACAGAACTGGTTTAAATTCCGCCTGATGCCTTTTGATGTTTTCTCTGCCTCAACTTAATTAGAGCCTGTAATATTCATTTACCTAAGTACTAACTACTCTTCTTCTTCATCGTTCATTCTCAAACTCCTGCTGGATCTCCTTTGTAGCAAGACCATTGTCCTACTAGATTTCGAGCAGGATGTAGTCCAAAGAATGGAAATGCGTTGTGCCGCCGTTTTATTTGCGCCAATGGCCCGGCACATCGGTCTTCGGCGGAGTACTAACTACTCAGATCAAGCAACTTAAGTTGACATTTTTCTGTGCGATAATGCCAATGTCTAGTAATTTATCTCTGCCCCGTTCCCCATTATTTTACTAGTAGGCATATACCTATATTTTATTATTTGCTAGCTGACCAACTCCACTCAATAAACTCCTTTGTTGCCTCTTATGACCCACAATCACATGGAAGGTAAACAGTATTGCTATTCTTTGCTCTCCTTTTGAGCCCCAGCAGCTATCCAACTAAATTAGGTATCCTTATGTTATGTACTTGAATAGAATGATAAAAATTGTACTATAGTCTATATCATTCAAAATAGCAGCCAGTAGTTGTTCCCTAAAAAGTGAAATTCAACGAAATCCCAACAAAGTCTAGGAGTACATCTATCCTGAACAAAGTTACGAATTTTGGCAATACACATTAATTCAAAAATATACATATTTAACATCATACCTGTGAAAAGTTGTACCCAATTTCGTGGTATTTCCTAACCTTTGCAGCGTGATTAGTAGAATTAGTATTTATAATTAAGGTATATTAATTTAAAAGGCATATTCATTTCGTATGTATTAGTATTTACATTAGGGATGGGGGTAGGGGTTAGGATCAGTTATTATATATAAATGAAATAATAAGTGCAGTGAACGCCAGAAAGAAAGATTTACCTATTGAATCAATTGAATGATATTGGAAAAAATTAACTTAACTTGTGACTACAAAATATACTTTTAATAGAGCTGAGAGTAATTACTTACACACAAACTAAACGTTTATTGTTATAAGACACACAAAGTATAAGAATGAGATTTCAGATTTGATTCCAGGGTAATCATCAACTGAAACTGTCAACCAACTGTCCATGATTCAATTGGTCCATCCATGGACCATGGACATGCCATGGTCATGACTCCAAAATGCATTGTCTAATTATGCCCTAAATATTCCACACAAGCGGGTCACAGAAAATATATAGGATCTATGTCTAGCCTAAATTCACTATATTAACTATCATAATTATTTGGTGAATTTTTATTCTTATGTTAAAAACCACATCCCTCTTCTAATAATCAACAAACACGTGCTGCAATGTTTACATTATCGATATTGGGTTTACACATCATTTAACAAGATAAACAAATAATCCATCATGAATCAGTTTTGATAAATGCTAATTGATACAATGAATGACGTGTTATCCAATTCATGTGTTGCGTACCTGTTTAACTCAAACAAAAAGTAAAGATGAGAACAGTAGAACATGAACAAAATAAGATACTGCTGATTATCTTACAAGTAAACAGTACACATCAGAGTTACCACTGACGTTTCAGAAATATCATCTCTGTTCTATTAAAACCCCAGCCCAGATAAACAGTACACATCAGCGTTACCACTGACTTTAAGAAATATAACCATATCGCCCTATTAACACCCCCAACCACCAATTGTAGAATGCATATAAATAATATTACATATCTAAGATAGTACCATATACCTTGTGTCTCGGGTTGTCAAGACGAATCTCCTAATAAACAAACAACGATATGTCTGCGGTAAGGGAAGCGTGTGTGCCTTTAAAAAAGGGCATTAGTTCATTTTTGTGTGCAATTCCATCATTTCCATAAGATTTTAGGTGACTTTTTATGTGTTTTTTTTTAATTTAAAAAAAAAATTGTATTGGACACATGAGTTTTGTATGCAGTAAAGTCCCTGCGGAGACCAATCATGGACAGTGCAACATCCATTCACAAGCGAGTATGTTTGTCATAGATACCTCCCTGATACCAAATAATTATTAGACCTTGCAAAATATTGACTCTCCATTTAAATCCGTTCTATTGTTGTTGCAAAAAAAAAACATTTCTTGATTAATGTGATATTTCTTTCTTTTCGATTTAACCCTTTGTGTTTTGCAGCATCAGGAGTAGAAGAGTTGTCTGGAGATGGCCCTTTTGTGTTCTTCATATATGTTTGTTTTTGTAGTCTCTTTTATAATTTATAAAAATCTGTAATTGGTATCACTCTACTGTCCATTGCTGGAAAGATATTTGCTAGAATCCTTTTGAACAATCTTATATCTCATCTTAATGAAGGATTATTACCCAAAAGCCAATGTGGTTTCAGAAAAGAACGTGGAACAACTGATACGGTCTTTGCTAAAAGACAACTTCAAAAAAAATGTTAACAACAACACTGTGACCTGTACACAGCATTCATAGACTTGACAAAAGTATTTGACACAGTAAGTAGAGAGGAGCTGTGGAAGATTTTGGCAAAATATGGATGCCCACATAAATGTATCTCAATTTTGCAGCAATTGCATGATGGAATGCAAGCTAGAGTTCAGGATGATGGAGAGTTATCTGAAACGTTTCCTGTCTCAAATGGAGTAAAATAAGGAAGTTATTAGCACCTACCCTATTTAGCACCATGTTCTCTGCTATGTTGGATGATGCTTTCCGAGATCTAGACCTGGGAGTAAACATCACCTATCGCATAGATGGAAAATTGTTCAACCTTCGGTGGCTCCGAGCAAAAACCAAAGTTAAATCACACACAATCAGGGATCTTCTATTTGCTGATGACTGTGCCCTAAATGCCAAATCTGAAGCTGATCTACAAATTATTATAAACAGATTCCCCAAAGCCTGTACGAACATTGGGCTTACCATTAAAACAGAGAAAACAGACGTCATGCTAACAAGCACCTGGCAAAAGTTATATCGAGCCCTGCATAAAGGTAAATGGCGTAGCAGCGAAAGTTGTGAATAGATTCACATACCTAGATAGTGCACTATCACAAAATGCCAACGTTGATGATGAAGTGTATACAAAGATCGCCAAGGCAAGCAGCACTTTCGGCAGATTGTACGCAAATGTTTGGCGTAGAAATGGCATTAACCTACAGTCTAAGCTGAAAGTTTACAGAGCAGTGGTACTTCCAGTGGTGTTATACGCTAGTGAAACATGGACTTGTATAGACGTCATGTGAAAAAAACTCAATCACTTTCACATAACTTGTCTCAGAAAAATTATGAATATCAGATGGCAAGACAAAATTCCAGATACCACTGTCCTTGATAGAGCTGGTATCCCCAGCATTGACACTATCTTGATGCAGACACAGATTCGTTGGGCAGGTCATTTGGTGTGTATGCCACTCTATGGTGAATTGTAGAAGGGTACACAATCTCAAGGAGGCCAAAAGAAGTGCTACAATGAATCGTTAAAGACCTCACTAAAAGCCTTTAAAATAGACCAAGATACATGGGAAGAACTTGCAAAAAATAGATATACATGGCGTTCTACAATCAAAAAGAGCGCACCATCTTGTTAAAAGAGGTGAAATGCAGTAGCTGAACAGCGGAGAGTAGCTAGAAAGTCACGGATAGACCAAGATTTGTCTAAAGTGGACATTCCATGACGAACTGTCCAATATTATGTCCTGATTAATAGCTCGAATATTGTTCATTAGCCATCTACGAACTCATAATCAAGAACATAACTCTAATTGAATTTTCAAAAGTGGATGTAAAAATGGTCATCATCACTTGTGATGGACTTCTCCTTCTTCTGCGTTCATTCTCAAACTCCCGCTGGATTTCTCTTGTAACAGGACAATGGTCCTACAAGATTTCCAGTTGAATGTATTCCAGAGAATGGAAATGCGTTGTGTTGCCGTTTTATTTGCGACAATGGCCCAACACACCCGTCTTCAGTGGTACTTGTGATGGACGAACAACATTTATGTAATCCATTTTTTTCCTGGTCTGCCTCTGGCTTTGTATCAATCGTGCTTGTATGGTAATGATTGTGCTGATGTCCTTGATACATTCATTGTGGATTTATAAAAATACTGGTCTGTGGTCGCTACCTACATGTTTCTTTCCAACGACTCGTGTGATGTTCCAAGCCTGATGAGTGGAATGTCAGGTCTGGTGTAGAGGTGATGTGCCATACTCTCGAGTAGAAGGTCAGTGGGTCTGCTGGATGGTTAAGTGTGAGCTTATTTTAATCATGTCAGCTCCTCACCTTTCTTGTCCATGTGATCATAACCCCAGTTCTGAGAGTGGCTGTTAAGTCACCACACACCATAAGTCTATCTTTTTCTGGGATTGTATCTAGTGCCAATGGTCTATTATTTGGGCAGTAGTAGTTCAAGTGATATAATTCTTCACTGTCTGTTTTTAGGTGAGGCATCTGGCAATCTGCTCCCTCCATATACACTTCCAGCTGACATGCATTGATACTGTTTTTAATAAGTGTCAGAATTCCACCCTTTCGTCTGTCCTTTTGGTCTGATCGGTAGCACTGGTAGCCTCTGAATTTAAAGGATATAGCGCTGCTGAGGTGTGTTTCATGAATTCAGCATATATTAACTTGTTGTTCACATGGGTTTTTTTACGCTCCAATTTTGTACTGTATCCATCTCTTTTTTTGGGAGTTGACATCCTCAGCATTCCAGTGCATTATTTTTATTGGTCGTTGATTTGTTTGGCCAGTTGCTCTATTCCCTTGCTCCTCAGTGCAATTGAGAAGAACCTCCAGTAATTGGAGTTAGGTCCTTTCGAGGTATAGTGCCAGGCACAGTCCCTGCCTGAACATCCCTCACGGGGAAGGCATCATAAATGTTATTGGATATAGACATGTTCCCATTGTGTTTTGTACGTGGAATCCTGATTATTTGTGCGCTTTTGATTTGTTGTCTCCATCTTCACCCTGCTTACTTGGGCAGGAGTCTTAATTTCCAGCCCCTGATAGCTGAACTAAACTCCATCACCACTTCAAGGCGCTGACCTCGATGGCGAGTATATGGTACGAAACTCCCATAAATATACATTTATTTAAAAAAAAAAAACACACACAAAGTACTCACATAGTTCCTATTATACAAAATGTTCCGAGCAAAACAATAACAAACACACATTGAACGCAAGAACTTTTTATGATGTTAGTTCTACATTTAAGTTTACAAAGTAAATTGTCATGTTTTAAAGAACCCGAGTGGAAGATAACGTTTGCTTTTACAAATGTCTTTTATATTTTTCCTGCATTTAATAGTTAAAAAGCGTACCATTCCAACAGAAGCGCGTATTATTGATTCGTACAATCCTAGTTGAGATCCGGTTTCGGATAGGCCTATACCTCAATTATTAGCACCAGAATTGTACCTCTTGTTTTATTGTACATAAAATGTAGCGAGTGACCTCATTCATTTGTGCAGTTAAATTGGTTCAGTTTTCTATAGCCCGCTACATTGTCCCACGCAGTCCCCCTTGACCCTCCCCCATGAGGTTTTTCGCCGTCCCACAGGGTGTCGTTTTCGCCTACTCTGCTATAGAGGGAATTTTAAATATATTTTCTACGAGCAAAACATGATGATGATGTTATTCCTTCACAAGCGAAGATGAGCATGGCATGAAAAACATTAAATGCGATGATAAAAAACCCAAAAAACTAGGTAATTAACTAATTGTGTTTGTGAGTTCGTAGATGCCCGATGAGTCCGATTCGTGCGCGGAAAGTTATATTGCAGTGCATGTAGGAGTACTGAAGGGTAGGAGAATTTACGGATTTATCCTTCCGCTTCTTGCGCTTGTGGATTGCCCGCCGTGTTCTTTCTTTTTCAAATTTCGTGATGCCAGCAGTGATATGGGTGTGCCACGCTGAGCCATCAAGTGCTGTATTCTCCCAGGAGCTAGGATCGATGCTGCAGTGCTTAAGATAGCTTTTTAGGCGATCATTGAAGCGCCTTTTCTGCCCTCCACTTGAACGTTTACCTTCGCACCGTCCTCATAGAATAATCTCTTTGGAAGGCGCTTGTCTGGCATACGGACGATGTGGCCAGTTCAGCGGAGTGAGGGACATAGTCAGCATTGCATGGATGCTTTGCATACGGGACTTCAGAAGAATTTCCAAAACATATTTGTATAGAGCAAAACATATTTGTATAGCCGCTATATTAGCCTCATTATAATCGAATTTTGCATACCAAAAAAGATCACAAATCTAACAGGTAGTTACTGAGAAAATCGCTTCCAACCTTGTTTCTTGTCGTTTATGAATTAGTAAACGGACTATTAATCAGATATTAGTAGGCCTGACCTCAAACTTGTAGTTCAGGCCTACTTCTACTGCTCTAACTTCTAGAGCTTGTAGGTCTAGATTTTTAAGTAGTCTAGATGTTCACATGTCACCACATTCAAACACGTCACCATTTTCTGGAAAAGAACTGCGTTTGCAGAGATCCAAATCACAAGGAAATGGCTGATATGGAGAAAAATGTTAAGAAGTTGCGTTTAGTTAGCTCTGCTGATTATATTTTACTTTAATGTCTCTATTCTGTCCAGCACTCTCAAACAACCAACGTTGACTTTTCATAAATCGACACTATATGCCTCCCTATCTTTACGTATGCACGTATAACTTCTCGTATGTCAGGATGGCCGAGTGGTCTAAGGCGCCAGACTCAAGGTTGATAACCTTTCCCCATACATGGGTAGAGTTTTCTGGTCCACTAATGTGGGCGTGGGTTCAAATCCCACTTCTGACAATTTTTTTTGTTTCTCTCGCGCAATATCTGTCATTAGGCGTAGATAATTTATACGGTGATAATTTAATCTATTCTATATTTATTTCGTCATTCCCAGCGTTCTTTGTTAATCAAAATGAGTAATATTCATCCATATTTTCCTACTAATTAAACAAGCGTTAAATGTCCATGATAACAATATAATTAATGTTTCTAGTGGTTCTAATTTTTTTTTAAATTTCAAAAGAAGAAGGGGTACTGAACCAAATTCTCTCTGTATGGGTCGTGTTGGGCAATTGTCTGTCGCTAGTCGAGTCGAGTTCAATGTCGTTAGAGACTTGCGTCCCTCTCTACGCTACCCTCAGTGTCCAGATTTCGAGTCTCAGTCCAGATTTCGAGTCTCAGCACTGCTTCGGTCAGACATTTAAACAATGCGATCCCTGACATTTGTTCAATGCCTTTCTTGTGTGCGATGGGGAGCTGTATTCAAAGCTTTCTTTCACACCCAGGAGTGCATGTTCATGTTGGTGTTAATACCTGTTGCAACCTACAGATTAAGCTGAAAGTTTACAGAGCAGTGGTACTTCCATACGCTAGTGAAATGGACTGTGTCATGTAAAAAAACTCAATCACTTTCACACAACTTGTCTCAGAAAAGTTATAAACATCAAATTTCAAGAACAGATTCCATATACCACTGTTCTTAATAGAGCTGGTATCCCCAGCATTGACACTATCCTGATGCAGACACAGATTCGTTCGGGCAGGTTATTTGGTGCGTATGCATCGTCTGCCAAAGATACTTCTCTATGGTGAGCTGGAGAAGGGTACACGATCTCAAGTTGGCCAGAAGAAGAGCTACAAGGATTCGTTAAAAACTTCACTGAAAGCATTTGAAATAGACCAAGATACATGGGAAGAAGTTGCATAAAATAGATCTACATGGCGTTCTACAATAAAAAAGAGCGCATCATCTTGTGAAAAGAGGAGAAATGCAGCAGAGAGTACATAGAAAGTCACGGATAGATCAAGATTCGTCTAAGGTAGCAAATCCATGTCCGAACTGTCAAAGGACATTTACAGCTCCAATAGGGCTCATTAGCCATCTACGAACTCATTATCAAGGACATAACTCTAATTGAATTTTCAAAAGTGGATGTAACAAATGGTCATCATCACTTGTGATGGACGAACATACCTAACAAATGCTACAAACGGAACATAAGACCAATGTGTACGTAAGAAAGGAAATAGAGATTATGCAGGTGAACAAGAACCATTGCTTTCAATAGTGAAACGACGAAAACTAGCATGGTTTGGACATGTATACAGACATGATTCCTTGTAAAAAACAATACTGCAGGGAACAAACAGGGGAAGAAACAGAGGAGGGCAAATAAAGGTATGGGCAGACAACATCAAGGAATGGACATGACAAGATATTTCCACGCTCATCCGCATTGCTGAGGATATATCGCTGGAGGACTCTGTGTGCTGAGGCATCCAATGTGGTGCCCCTACGACCATGAAGGGTTACGGGTTAATTGATTGATTCATGCAATACCTGAGTCATGACTCCTAATTTGAATGGGGCCCATTGTGCTGGAGCGTGTGGGCTTCTGTGTTAGTTATTTAGTTAGTTAGTCGTCGGATCATCATCACTGCAAACTGGACACATCCATAGTTGCTCCGATCTCTCCTTGAGTGTATCCGCCATCACACTTCTGCTGACAGTACCGGTCCTATGCTGGTTGACCATCATTCTTCTGCGCCCTCCAAAATGTTCACCTCTAGCAACACCGCATTTCAATCCCTGATCTTTAATCCTAGCCATTGAAAAGGAATCATCATCCACATTAGTCTCACTCTTGCGTGTTATATCTCGTAAGAAGTTCAAAACGTCAGCGCGATCCATTGCCCCATCGCCCTTTGCCACAATCGCACACGATGCCAGTTGATCCGCTCTTTCATTCGCCCGGCACGAAAATAAATGTAACCGCTTTCAAGCTCGCATTTCTCAAGGCCTCAATCCACTGTTCGCGAACGAGACCCACTTGTACCTTCTTAATCATACTCATAGAGTCACTCAAGATGCAGACCTGCGTTACTTTCTGTGTGCGAAGCCACTCAAATGCCTTGGTCACCGCCATAGTCTCCATGGTCATACTACTCGTAGTGACCGCAAATGCACCACTTTCCTCCTTGATCGTTTTACTTCTGTGTGTTCTCGAGCATGAACAGAACTTACGCCAGTCAGTCTCGTGCTGGACCATTGTAGCTCCGTGGCCACTGAATCGACTCACGAACACTACGCTGCCTTTAGCGTGTGTTATCTTTTCCAGATTCGGTGTGTACTCGTAAGGTCACCGTATGTTAGGGACATTAGTCGTCAAACCAATGTTTATGCTTTTTAAGCCGGCCAAGACGGAATGCACATACACTTTGCATATGTTGAATGTAGTGGCGTAGAGATTTCGGATATGGAAATTCTTATTCTCTGTGTATCTGCAGGAAATTCTTATTCCATCTACGACATCCACATCCACGGACACGATCCATAAAAGCTTTAGCCAGAATCCGCACTATCTATTCGCTAATAGAATCAGCACGAGCAGTTGTATTTCTGTTTCCAGGATGCACCACGAGGAGGTATTTTTGGAATTTTTGGTTATCTGCGAACCCTTGGGCTGCCGAGAGCAATGCGGTATCCTTGCACCCCAGCAAAAATAGTAATTTATCATGGAATGTTAAGATATATTATATGAAAATGTATTTTAAAACATGCATTACTTTGGGATAGACATGTTTCACTTAGCAATAATATATTTAAGTTATTATGATTAAGTTATTATTATAATAATATTATGATCTAATGAACTATATTATTGCGCACTTAACATTCCATTTATGCGTTCGGCGTTCAATAACCAATCAGAAACACTGACCTACTTCATTCTTAGAATGAACAGAGTAGAATTCTAGGCAATTAGGGTGGCAACTGAAAAACTGTTGAACTCCAACCATGGCCCACAGCCCGTGGTATTCCTGACAGATGCAACGTCAGTGCTTCAAGATCTCCAGTCTGGAAAACTAACAGATTTACAAAAACTACTTAGCGAATTGTCTTACCAGTATAGGGTAACCATGCAGTGGATACCCTCTCACTGTGGAATACCAGGAAATGAAAAAGCAAACCATTTGGTTAAGGAAGGTGCTGCCGAAGACCAGCCAGATGTACCAATCACCTATCATAAGAAAAAAACCCAGATGATCAAGTGAGTAAGAAAACCACAAAACTAACACAAGATGATTATCACATTGTGAACAGATCAGAACAAGTTATAATTCTACACCCCAGAACGGGACACAACCGACTCCACAGTCACATGTGACAGAGTCACATTCACAGTGGCAAATACATACTTCAGGAGTGGTCTGAGTAATGAAACGCCGAGGCAGACATATGAGGAAACAACTCTGGAATCAAAGCTGTATGGACCACTGTGTGAACTACAAAAGACCATTAGTTTTATTCAGGAGACATAATTACAGATATATATATGTTTCAAGTGAATGAAGTCAAACCAAGTCAAAATTTGTAGAGCATGTGACGAGAAAAGCAAAATTTGAACATTTAATTAGTAACAACCGGAAATATCACAGGAAAAAGAGACCGAGGAAGACCAGAGATATTTTTGAATGGGATGTAATTGTGGCACAATAATATGTCATCAATTAAACATATTAACCATTGCTTATCATTTCTGCTTGAGACTTCGTTTCTTCTTCTTTCGATCGCTAATATATATATATATCTGTAATGTTGTTTCTTGTATGAATTGGACAGTGTTTTCCATTTCTTGTTTTGTACCATAAAGTTTAACATTCACAGGTTTATCAGAAGGCCAGTATGTGCTCCTTAATGTGTTATAATTTGCACATTCTTGAAGGATATGTTCTAAAGTCTGGTTGTCTTGCCCACATGTACACTTTGCTGTTGTGCCAATTTTAAATTGTGTATACATATGGCTGTTCAGTCTATTGTGTCCAGTTCTGAGTCGAAATATGATGACCTGTTCTTGTCTGTTAAGTAGATGGTGGTCGTCCCGTGAAGGTAAATTAGGCTTTCGTTGTGCTTTTATCATGGATTTTGTTTCGTGATAACTGATTGGTACATCCAGCTGCTGCATGTTAAAATCTTCCTTGGCCAGTTTCTCTCATTTCCTGCTATTCCACAGTGTGATTCCATTGCAATATAATTCTACACCTATTTTGGACTATGGGGAATACCTCTTTTAACTCTGGGAGTTTATTGGATTGTATTGCCTCTAGTACTATTGCATCTTGCATCTGTAAGTATTACAATAGGGTGTGAGGTCTTGTGTCTAATATTAACAGTTTTTCTGCAGCTGCACAAATAGCTTTGACTTCATATTCATAGTTGTTAAAGTAATTCCCCATTGGTATACATGTGGTATGAGTGGTGCCATCTGGGTATTCCACATATATACCACTTCCCCCATTTCTTACTGCATTCTGTGCTGATCCATCTGTATATACTCTGGTCCATAGATCACTTGGATTAGCGTCATCGAGAAAGCTGAAAGCTGCCCTTTTCTGCAGATTATTCTGTTGTTCATCCCCATACACACCTGTTATTGTTGTTTGAATGGTCACTAGTAAGTATGTCTGTTTTTCCCATGGGGTGTGTTCTGGTTGAGATATCAGTGGTATTGTTACCTCTGGCAGATCCAATACTTGTCTACGTAGACGCTTGGTCTGGTGTATGAAGCTGCTTCTTTTAAGTCGTCCTTGTGACAGATTCTGGAATCTTTCCTTCATTGGGTGACTATTGTGGGAAAGAAACTTTTTTCCATGAATTATAATTTTAGTATGTCTACGCTCTTTCAATGACTGCATCTCTTCAATATTCTGCATTTCTATGATTGTGTGGATCTCATTGCGCCTGTAATAATTCTAAGTGCTTGGTTCTGTACTATATATAGGTTTTGTAGTGTGGTGTTTGATGATGAACTCCATGCTGTAGAACCATATTCCAAGTGTGGTCGAATGGCTTGTTGGTATATATTTTTTAGAATTCTTTCATTAGCTCCCCAAGTTGTCCCACTCAGTTTTCTGAGTATAGCTATCTTCCTTCTAGCCTTTGCTTCTGCTTTGCTGATGTGGTGTTTACATGTCATTTTGGCATCACATGTTACACCAAGATATGTGGGTTGGTCATCTACCTTTAAGACAGTTTTATTTACATAGATGTTTCCTGCTCTTTGTTTTGGTGAAAGTGTAAAAAGGGTTGTCGCTGACTTCTCTATATTGATACTTACACACCATTTGTCAGCCCAATTGGTCAAAATGTCCATGACTCTGAAGCATTTTTGTGGCAACCACGGCGCTCTCATGTGTGCACCATAGAACTAAGTCATCTGCATATAGTGCCGCTATAGTTCCACATGGTTTTTTGGTGAATTAGATCATATATCGCCCGTGTGTTGCCGGGGCCCGAAAGGGGAGCAAAGAATAGCAACAATGTTTACCTTCCATGCATGTCGCAAAATGCGACTAAGGAGGTTATGGGATGGAGTTGGCTGTCCCATCCCATATAGGGTCAGTGAGCCAAAGCCATGCTGAAGTCGAATATTCCAGGTCGAAAGGCGCAGATATCGCAGCAATGGTATAAACCATGACACAGCGCATTCCGTTCTCCGGACTACATCCTGCTAATTTGCAGGAGTTTGAGAACGAACGCAGAAGAAGATCATTGATAAATGTGAGGAAAAGAGTAGGTGATAGAACTCCTCCCTGATGCACTCCATGGCGCAGTAGTACCTTCTTGCAATTTTTTCCATTTACTTTTACTCTGGTTCTTCTAATGTGAAGAAAAGCTTTCGTCCATCTATCGCAAACTGCGACAATGGACGAGGATGTTGCCATGCGTATTGCTCGTGCCAGTATTCGCGAGCCTTTTGGATCAGACGTGGTCTCAGTTTGACAACTAAGTTGGAGGTGTACAGCGCTGTGGTCAACAACACTGCTTTATGCTGCGTCTCTTAGAGACAGAAGATAAATATTATCGCCTCAGATAATAAACACGTTTGAAATTTAAAAAAAAATAAAAAAGTTGTCAGAAGTGGGATTTGAACCCACGCCCACATTCGTGGACCAGAATACTCATCCTAATGGTAAGGTTATCAACCTTGAGTCTGGCGCCTTAGACCACTCGGCCATCCTGACACATACTACTAAATTGTTAACAATTATATTTATTTACACTTTAATCCATATTATATGATTTCATTATCTATATTACATTATGAACTATAGTCTATAATTGAGATTGATGTGAAACAATACAGCAATAATAGTACTGGTAAAAATTTGAATACGTCCACCGTTACGAGCTATTAATAGCACACTGTTTACACATTTAAATAGTTGACGTCACGGAGTTCCGCGAGAAAACTAGAGAACCAATGGAATCGACGCAGACCGTGACGTCAGATCTCAGAAATCCTCGTATCTACGGTCACCGCGCTAAAAATAGCACACTGTTGACATTTTTAAACAAGCGACGTCATTGAGTTCCACTAGAAAATCCGGCAACCAATCAAATCCCGCGTGCGATGACGTCACACATAATAAAAACTGGACATTCAAATGCCATGAGGGGGAGACCCCCCTCACCCCCCTTTTTGGACATTCAAATGTCATGAGAGGGGAGATCCCTATCAACCCCCCCTTTTTTATGCCACCCGTCCCCCTGGGGGGAGACACCCCAGGCCCCCCCTTTTTAAACATTCATATGCCATGTATTTCCCCCCCCCCTTTTTATACCACCCCTCCCTCTCCTTTTTTATTATTTTTTATCTCCTTTATTTTCCTTAAAACCACACACAACCTTAACTAACTAACTAACCTTGGATCTCCAAAACGCGAACAGTGGATCAGCGCAACTCCAGCTTTGGGGAATACCTCAAAACTAGGTCAAATTCTATGTGACCGTAGATACGTGGATTGTACCAGGTTGTTCAATTAGCTGCTCAATTTGAAGTAGAAATCATTGGAAAAGACCAAAAACCTTAATTCTAAATACTAATTCTAACCATAACCCCAAGGTTAACACTGTAAGTGTTAGGCAATATCTCAAAACTAGAACAAAGATCACAGTGGAGACAAATTGGAACAATGATGAATTACTACGACAATAACGTTTTGTTACTTCATACTTTCATACCGTATCAATAGATTAGCATTCTCCTTACCATTTCAAAAATATAATGTGAAATGTATCATTTTGATGGGGTTTTTTTTATCCTGATGCAATTTTGATTTCTAGCTTTTTCCGCTTTCTTGGACATCCGCTTCGCCGAGAAGAGTGACCAAAAAAAAACCCCGCCTCTAATGATAACCTAGGTTACCACTAGAGGCGGGGTGAAAAAAAAATGTCAAAAGGAAACCTTCCGTCAAAAGGAATCCTTTCGCATTTTATTTTTGGGTATGTGAGTCTAAATGGGAGTTGTACTCTTAGTAGAAAGGGTTGCCGAAAACTCTCACCAAGAGAACAACAAGGGGCTTCCTGCAAGCTCTTGCGTACATGGCATGCATGCCGAGCAAGCAGAAAGGACATTGCCAGTCGACTCCTTTGATTGGAGGATCTGGCAAACATACATGTGAATCTGTATGCAATTGACACATATGTTGATAAGTTCGTCGCCAAGATAACTGGCTATTCGAACATTTGTTGTCTTCAAACTTCCAGATGCACGGGGAAGCATTATTCTCAAGCGCTCGACAGTGTTGAATAAGTACGCTTCCTTCATTCCAATGTTGTTACAGCGACTTACATAGTGGGGGTTGCAATCATTTGTGAAACTTAATCACGGCGATTGCAACCCCAGCTCGACACTCAATGCTCAGCGTTATTATATAAAGTATCGGACGTCTAAGAAACATATACATTTTGTTATAGATCATCGGACGTCTAATAAACATAGACATTTCGTTCCTTTTCGTGAAACAAGTAATATTCCATAGTTTACATTAATCCATTTTGTTTATATTGTTTTCTTCTGCATTTGCTCTATGATAACTAACAGGGGAGTTATGTGTGATTTCTGCCGGAGTGCGTGAAGTACGTTGTTCTGCTAGTTTCAACGTTGAGCTGTATTATTTTGCTCCTTCGCCTTGATTTTGATTCGGATGAGCTTCCCTAGCGTGTGCATATCTGTCGCCAGACGGTGGATGTGTATCGATTCTTCATTGTTACGGTTTATCACTCACTGTGTACTTTGCCATTACACGCCAAAACATGTCTCAGAGTAGCAGTCTCCGAGGAGGGGGTAATCAAGGATTTATGTTTATGTCAAATACCTCCATTTTAGCAGGAGATATTCCGCTGTCAGGGAACTTGTCTCGTGTACTTAGAACACTGTCCCTGCTCCCTCGGGTACTAAACTTAGAAAATTGTCCCTGTTTCCCCTGACACTACACTTAGAACATTCTCCCTGTTCCCTCTGGTACTAAACTTAGAACATTGCCTCTGTTTCCTCAAGTACTAAACTTAGTAAAGTGTCCATGTTCCCTCGGGTACTCTATCTATCTATCTATCTATACGATGTGTCCCTTGTTTGCCTTGCAGCGTCAGGGGTGGAAGAGTTCTCTGGAGATGGCCTTCTTGTGCGCTGTTTGTAAGCTTGTTCCTGTGGCTTCTTTGATTTCTGTGATCCATCTTTTACATGGTCTGCCTCTGGCTTTATAACCGTTATGTCTATGTGTCATGGCCATCTGTGGCATGCTATATGTCGGTAGTCTGGAAGCGTGTGAAAACCACTTAGTATGGTACTAAACTTAGAAAATTATCCCTTTTCCCCCTGGCACTACACTTAAAACATTGTCCCTGTTCCCTCGGGTACTAAACTTAGAAAATTGTCCATGTTTCCTAGGGTACTAAACTTAGAAAAGTGTCCATGTTCCCTCGGGTACTAAACTTAGAAAAGTGTCCATGTTCCCTTGGGTACTAAACTTAGAAAAGTGTCCATGTTCCCTCGGGTACTAAACTTAGAAAATTGTCCCTTTTTCTCCTGGCACTACACTTAAAACATTGTCCCTGTTCCCTCGGGTACTAAGCTTAGAACAGTGCCTCTGTTCCGTCGGGTACTAAACCTTTTCTTAAGTGTGAGCAAGGTTCCTGTATAAGAAACACCACAGTATACGAGTGATCGGGTTCGTTCGCCCTCAGCCGAGATCTCATTCACCGACATCGTGAGCCACTACACATATCTAGGAGCACCTTGTCCAAGTCTGAGCCACTACACATATCTAAGAGCACCTTGTCCAAGTCTGAGCCAACACATATCGAGGAGCACCTTGTCCAAGGCTGAGCCTCTACACATATCTAGGAGCACCTTGCCCAAGTCTGAGCCACTATACATATCTAGGAGCACCATGTCCAAGTCTGAGCCTACTACACATATCTAGGAGACATATGAATGTCCAAAAGGGGGGGGGGGTGAGGGGTCTCCCCCCTCATGGCATTTGAATGTCCAGTTTTTATTTCAAATTATAAAATTATTGAAAAAAATATTCGAAAGAAAGCACTCAAATCTGGTGCTTTATGATGAAATGAGTTGACAACACTGGGCGAGGCGTGATCAGAAACCAGCAAAAGCCCGCACATTTCAACAAAGTGGATCGGTGTTCATGGTTTGTGTTATTCTTATGATTTTTTTTTTGGACATTCAAATGTCATGAGAGGGGAGACCCCCCTCAACCCCCCCCAACCTTTTTTAATGCCACCCCCTCCCCCTGGGGGGAGACCCCCCTTTTTAAACATTCATATGCCATGTATTCCCCACCTTTTTTTTTTATACACAATGGAAATCCCGGAATATATGTGGCGGGCGCTTAGTCACTGTTCCTTGGCAGATAAACTTGTTTTATCCCGCCAAGGAAACCCTGGAACAAATCTGGTGATTTTTGATGACGCTTCCGCCACATATATAGGCGGGAAATTGTCCTTTGCACCGCCTACCTTGGTTCCGGAATTGTTGCTTCACGAGGCCCCACAATCCTTCTATTGTATTGGTGTGGGCCCCCGTTTCACGATTCCGGAACTCCACGCTGTGGTTAACAGTTAAATGTGTATAACCTTCATCGGCTAAGCACGAATATGCTCTCCAGCAGTCAGAGACTATGGTCGTGCCGGGCAACACATGTTCTTTAATAATACTCAATATAACTTCTTTGGTCCGTTCTGCGACCACCTTTAACACACATTTGTTGGTCCCTCTTTCAATGACACCAAACACCCATGTTCCTTGCACCCTTCTCCCGCGGTTGTATTTCCGTTTTCCAAACATTGACCCGTTTATCTCGACGACCGAATTTGCTCCTCCAACTTTTACGGTGTTGTTTACGCATATCTCGACCCATATCTCCCTATAGAAGCTTTTCCAGTCTGCGACTGCTTGTGGTCCAATTTTGACCTCTCTTTTGATAAAGCCGGTCCTGGCATTCATCACCCACAGATATGTAAGAAGTAAAATATCACCCATACCTAGGTGACTTTTCGCAAACCAGGAATGATTGCGTACACTCCTGCTGACATCATGGCGATTGCTACCGTAGCGTCGGCATCTCCAAACATAGCCTTCAGATTTGCTGGCATATTTCACTAATTTCATATATTCACCGCAAGACGGGCACACATAATGACTACAGATCAGTCCCTCCTTCATGCACCAATCTAGAACACATTTTTCTCCATTGGCACGCAAATTGATTTTAAAAAACTGAGATCTTCCTGGGTGGTCATTTTGCACTAAAATATTTCGTTGCTGTCACGGTAAATATCTGAGTAAAATAGAGTTTTTTTCGCGCCGACGTTTGACCAGATCCAAATTGCGCATGCGCCAACTGACAGGAGCAATTTTCGACGTTGACTCGAGATTTATTTATTTTATAATATAAATAAATTTATAGCATACAATAGGTGTACGAAATATAAAAATTATGTGTGGGGGTGGGTATGTTTAATTTCAGTATTTAAAAAAATTAAATTGTATAAACTACTTTTAAACCCACCCCCCCCCCACCACCGCGCCTGCTTGACCAGCCCACCAGTGTCGGTTCAATTTCCACGCGAACCGTGACGTAACGATTCCAACCCTCCAAGATCCCGCCAGCTGTACCACGCGAATCGTGACGTCACAAGCATCGAACTTTTCGAGGGAATACCGAGGGAATACCTCGAGGGAATACCTCGAAAGTAGGTCAATAAACCCAACGGTAGACGTATTCAAATTTCTACCCAATACCATAGTACTTACGGAGTAAATTTATAACAAGGTCGATTAACGCAGACTGTCACTATAACTACGCATCTATGAGCGTTATTTAGATGTGTAAACAGTTTCCTAGATTATTATTTCTCAACACAACTACGAGAACTTCCTTTTTTTTCAAACCAAATAATATTTCCCCTTTACAGCACATCACAAGGCCGTAGTTAATATGCTTTAGATACGATTACCTTAAGAAGGAGGTTTTATCTTTAAAACATTAACAAAAAAGATGTTTGGTCCGACTTCGTATGTTAATTTCGCTATTTGATGGGACATTTAAAGACTGGTTTGCAAAAAAAAAAATGGCAAAGGGAGAGGTATTTATTTGTTACCCACCATTGGTTGAGTTCCTAGTACTAAAAGTCATGTTCAGATTATCGGGAGAGGGGGTGGGGGAGGAAATTGGATTGAACACATAACCCCAACCCCCACCATTTATCTACGGGCCTGATCATACCCCTTGGTTGATGTCACTATTCAGACTATTCTAGTATTCTGGAGCATACACATATGCATATTCGTAGAGCTGATATCTTGAAGTTATGGCCTGCGCCAGCTCATCGTCTGCCAAAGATACTTCACTATGGTTTGCTACAGAAGGACATACTTCTTCTTCTTCTTCTTTCGTTCACTTGAAACATGTCTATATCTGTAATGCTGTCTCCTTAATAAAACTCACTGTCTTTTGTAGTTCATACAGTGTCCCATAGAGTTTTGATTCCAGTGTTGTTTCCTCTGGCCAATATGTCTGCCTCAGCGTTTCATGCTCAGAACACTCTTGAAGTATATGTTTGGCACTCTGTGCTGCATGTCCACATGTACACATGGCCGTGTTGCCAATCTTGAACTTTGTATACATGTGACTGCGGAGTCAGTTGTGTCCTGTTCTGAGACGTATAATTATAACTTGTTCTGATCTGTTCATAATATGATAGTCATCTTGTGTTGGTGTTTGTGGCTTTCTTATTGACTTGATCATCTGTTTTTTCTGATGGTAGGTGATTGGTATATCTGGTTGGTCTTCAGCAGCACCTTCCTTAGCCAGTTGGTCTGCTTTTTCATTTCCTGGTATTCCACAGTAAGAGGGTATCCACTGCATGGTTACCCTATACTGGTAAGACAATTCGCTAAGTAGTTTTTTCAAGTCTGTTAGTTTTCCAGACTGGAGAGCTTGAAGCACTGACCTTGCATCTGTCAGGAATACCACAGGCTGTAGGTCAGAGATGGAGTTCAGCAGTTTTTTAGCTGCCACACTAATTGCCTGGATTTCTGCATCATAATTATTGCAGAATTTTCCTGTCGGTGTTCTGATTGTATCTCTAGGCTTGTGTGGATATTCTATATATACACCTGCACCTCCATTCCTCACTACATTCAGTGCTGACCCATCTGTGTATACTCTGACCCATATATCTTGTGGATATTCCTCATCCAGGAAACTGAGGGTGACTGTCATTCGCTGCACACTGTTCTGTTCGTCCTCGCTTAGTATTCCTTTCACATGGGTCTGAATGTATATTGTCATTCCATGTCTTTCACTCCACGGGGTTTGTTCTGGTACAGACCTTAAGTGGCTGTCAATTTCAGGTAGGTCTGTAAGTTGTCTATGGAGTCGTTTAGCTTGATGGATAAAGCTGCTTCTTTTCAGTCGTCCCATTGCTAGATTTTGGTATCTTTCCTTCATTGGATGACTTGGCATACACTGAAACTTTTCTGCTTGAATTAGTACTTTTGTGTCTCTGCGTTCGCCAAGTGTTTGCATTCTTCCCATTTTCTGCATCTCTGCTATGGGTGTTGATTTCATTGCTCCCAACATTATTCTAAGTGCCTGGTCTTGCACTTTATCTAGATCTTGTAATGTGGTGTTTGATGCAGGACACCACGCAGCTGAACCGTATTCCAGGTGTGGTCTTATGCCTTGCTGGTAAACTTTACTGAGTATATTTCCACTGGCTCCCCATGTGGTTCCACTTAGTTTTCTCAGGATAGCTAGCTTCCTCCTGGCTTTTGTTGTTGCTTTGTTTATGTGCTGCTTACATGTCAGCTTATCATAAAAAGTAACTCCGAGGTATGTGGGTTGTTTGTCTTCTTTCAAGAGCTCTCCATCTATCTTGATATGACCAGCTTTTTGTTTTGGTGAGAGGGTAAAGAGTGTAGTGCTGCACTAATCTGTGTTAATGCTGACGCACCATCTATTAGCCCATAAGGTTAGGGCATCAATAGCTCTTTGTATTTGTTTAGTGGCCGCTGTTGCATGTTCTTCCGTGCACCAGATCACCAGGTCGTCAGCATACATTGCCACTTTGATCCCGTGTGGTAGTTCAGCAACTAGGTCATTGATGTAAACCAAGAAAAGTGTGGGTGACAGGACTCCTGCCTGGGGGACTCCATGACGCAGTAGAACTTTCTTGCTCTTGCGACCATCTAATTGTACCCTGGCTCTTCTATTATGCAGGTATGCTTTTACCCATTTGTACATTCTTGAGCTAACCCTGCAATTTCGCAATTTCTTTAGGAGCCCTTCTTTCCAGACCTTATCAAATGCTTTCCTGAGGTCTATCCATGCTGCTAGTACCAGTTTCTTTTCTTGGAAGGCATCCTCAATCTCTTGGGAGAGGTAGGTTGCCTGATCTTCAGTAGAGTAGCACTGTCTGAAACCTGCTTATTGTGATACCAGAAGGTTTTCACTTTCAAGGTACCACTGCATCCTAAGATTGATAATGCGTTCCATTGTTTTACATAGACAGCTTGTGAGGCTGATGGGCCTGTAGTTGGAGACTGTGTTGCCATCTTTTCCTGATTTGAGGAGTGGTATCATTATTGCTTCTCTCCACGCCTGTGGTACATTACCTGTGGACCAGCTTGTGTTAAAGATCTGCAGTAGCTTTGCTCTTGCTGCACTTCCCAGGTTTCTAATCATTTCATTGGACACTCCATCAGCTCCAGGGGACTTTTTCATTTTCAATTTGGATATTGCATGCTCCAGTTCTCTCATTGTGATTGGTGCCTCCATGACTTCAGGTATAGGTTCACCTTGTCCAATGTTTTGCTGGTTCTCTCGAACCTCCTGTTGTTTGTCTGGGCTGACTTTGACGTTATTGTCTTCTGCAAAGGAATCTGCAAAGTAATCAGCTGCATGTTTACCTGTTAAAATGTTTCTATCTTTATAAAGTGTGATCCTGGTATTTCTCCCTGTACCTTCATCATTTAGTTGTTTTACAAGTTTCCATAATTTCCTAGTATCTCTTTCTAGGTTCAGCGACTCTGTTTGTTCTTTCCAGCTGCTCCGTCTGGCTTGTAACTTGGCTCTTTGAAATTTAGCCTTTGTTTGCTGATATTTGTTGTGATGTTCTTGGCTAGGTCTGTTCTCAGCCTGCAGCATTTTGCAGCTTTTCCAGTTCATCATTCCAGTAGGGTTTGTAGTTTTTGCGTGCCCCCCTGGGTATGGTTTTACTAGCAGCATGTAGTATACATCTATTAAATTCACTCACTGCTCTATTGATGTCTTTGTCCAAGTTCATGTCCTTAGCTAGAACACTGGTTAAATGCTGGTACATTTTCCAGTCTGCCCTTTTATAGTTCCACCTAGTGAGCGTGCTGCTGTCCGTGGTAAATTCATTGTGGATTTCCAGAAATACTAGTCTGTGGTCACTACCTCCAAGCTGCTTTCCAACAACACGTGTGATGTTCCATTCCAAGCCTGGTGAGTGGAATGCTAGGTCTGGTGTAGAGGTGGTGTGCCATGCTCTCGAGTAGAAGGTTGGCGAGTCTGCTGGCTGGTTAATAAGGATGAGATTATTTTCATCCTGCCAGCTCTCAAGTTCCTCACCTCTCTTGTCGATATGATCGTAGCCCCAGCTCTGAGAGTGGCTGTTGAAGTCACCACACACCATAAGTCTCTCTTTGTCTGGAATTGTGTATAGTGCCAATGGTTTATCATTTGGGCAGTAGTAGTTCAGGAGATGGAATTCTGCACTGTCTGTTTTTAGGTGGAGCATCTGGTATTCTGCCCCTTCCATATATACTTCAAGCTGACATGCGCTGATATTATTTTTAACAAGTGTCAGAATTCCACCCTTTCGCCTGTCCTTTCGGTCAGATCGGTAGCACTGGTAGCCTCTGATTTTGAAGGCTATGTCGCTGCTGAGGTGTGTTTCTTGGATACAGCATATGTTAACTTGTTCTTCACTGAGGACATTTTCAAGTTCCAATTTTTTGCTGTATCCATCTCTTTTACTGTTGACACCCTCAGCATTCCAGTGCATTATTTTTATTGGTCGTTTGTTTGTTTGGCCAGTAGCTCTATTCCCTTGCCTCCTGGCTCCTCGGGGCAATTGAGAAGGACTTCCAGTAACTGAGGTTGGGCCCTTTCGAGGTATAGGGCCCGGCACCGTCCCTGCCTGAACGTCCGCCACAGGGCAGGCACCATAACTATTTATAGATGTAGACATGTTTCCATTGTGTTTTGTGTGTGGCATCCTGATTATCTGTGCGCCTTTTGGCTGGATGCCTCCGTCTTCAGCACTCTGCTTACTAGGGCAGGACTATGGTCCTGCTCGAGTGGGACTGCCCGACCAGTCTTAGTTTCCAGCCCCTGATGGCTGAATTAAGCCCCATCACATCTGCACGGTGCTGGTCTCGATGGAGGTTTGTCTCTTGAAAAAGGTTCCATTTGAGCCGATACATGGAGAATTGTCCTGTTTAGTTTTATTGTATGTTTTTTTATATATACTTTTTTATATATTTTTATTCATAGGCAAGGTAAGTCTTTTCAGTAACCTGTTTAATTCATTTTGCTTTACTATTTAAACATTATTTCCGTCTCCAGTCTTATCCGGTTACCCGTGCCGTTTTCCAGGACTTAGGCACTAACTCTGGCGGCCTATAGGCGCGATAAAAATCTGAAGAACATCTTGGTCTATAGCCGCATAAGTATTCTGTTCCTGACCATTTTGGCACTGTTCGTTGCTCACGTGGTCGTTGTCATTCATGTCCTTATGTGGTTCAGATGCGATCCATTTCATTTCTCAAGACCATTTTCTCCATCGATAAGGCCTTTACATGTGAATCTCGTAATGTTATTTACGTAGTCATATGTAAACGCTGTGGCAAGCAGTATATCAGGGAAACCGATTTAAGATCGACCGCTTTTGTAACCATCTTCATGCCATCAAGCACAGAACACCTACCCCTGTTGCCACACACTTCAACGGCGTTGGCCATCATGGTGCTCTTGATATTCAGGTCACTGTCATCAAATTCTGCACCACCGATGATAGATCTTGGTACGCTTTAGAAAGTCATTTTATTTTTGAGTTAGGCACTCTCAAGTCTTTTGGACTAAACCACTCTTTTGTTTAGCTCTAGGTTGTTGTGGCCTTTGTCTTTATTCATTTTGTTCTGTCATTTATGTCATCTGTTTTGTTAGTTTCGTTTCCACATGTTTACTTTTTTATGTACTTTCTGTTCCCGTCCTTCCGGCATCTACTTCTTCTGCGTTCGTTCTCAAACTCCTGCAGATTAGCAGGATGTAGTCCGAAGAACGGAATGCGTTGTGTCATGGTTTACAGCATTGCTGCGATATCTACGCCTTTCGGCCTGACACATCCGACTTCAGCATGGCTTTGGGTCACTGATCCTATATGGGATAGCCAACTCCATCCCATAACCTCCTTAGGCGCCTTTTACAACATGCATGGAAGGTAAACAGTGTTGTTATTCTTTGCTCCCCTTTCAGGCCCTGGCAACACATGGGCGCTTCCGGCATCTCATTTCCATATTTAGGTTGGACACGTTTGTTGCGATAATTTCTATTCGTCATCTTTTGATGTTTTGTGTGTATCTTGATAAAGGCCTTTTGGTAGAAACGTTGAATATGTTTTTGTGTATTGTAATTTGTCCGTCGTGTCTAAGTAGGACGTTCCAAAAACCAGTGTATTATGTAAGTACGATCACTGCCAAATGATTGGCTATTGGCACAAATAAAACGGCAACACAGAGCATTTTCATTCTCTGGATTACATCCTTCTGGAAATCTAGTAGGACTATAGTCTTGCTACGAGAGAGATCCAGCGGGAGTCTGAGAATGACGATCGGTTTTCGCATATGGCACATGTGGTCGCTTGATAGACCCCTATGCAGTAATATTGTGACGTCTCAAGGAATAACTCCTTCAATCCACCTTCTTCTTTGTCTTCCTCTACATCTTGCTGTTTCCATTTTCATTGTGTATGATCTTGTCTTTGAATCGCTGAGAATCCATAACGAAGACCACATTCTGGAAAGAATATGTCCCATGATGATGATACTCTTGTCCCCGGACAATAAGGATTCATTCTCATTAAGTGGCAGAACCATTTAAGCCTCTGATTTTCAATATAATTGACCACAGATGTTGTTCCAATAGTTAGTGTTATCTCTTCATTTCTCACGTGATCTCTTCTTGTTCTGTTTGCTGCTTCTCTTAGACATCTCATGTCACACGTAATAAGCTGTATATCTTGTTCTTTAGTCAATGTCTAACATTGATAACACATGGCCAATAACAAAAGAAAGGTATATGACAGCTTTATATAACGGCATTTAATGAACAACTAACCAAAAAAATCTAAACCTATTGGTATTTGCAATCAATTCTCTAGCTTGAATGCTTCTAGCTACTAACCAATCAGTCTCATAAGCTGTGCTGAACATCATGGTGGGATCATCGGGTGAATAGACAACTGCAAACTGAAATTGTACTGTATCTATTACAGATCCTGGTGCATGAATAGACATAGGCCTAATATATGTTAAAGAATGTTATAGAAAAACATGCTCAAACTTCAAAGCAGAAGCTGAGGTACTGAGAGCTCGTTTCCACAGATCATCCAACACGATCCAATGTAGTAATATTCACGGACTGCAGATCCTTATTGGAAACATTAAAAAGCAACAATAAACACAACACACACAATTAGACTTGAACTGGAAAACATTTAAACAAATCTCAAACATCTCTCTTCAATGACTTACCCGCTCATTGTGGCATCATTGGAAAACTTAAGTAATGGCAAAAGCAGGAGGTAAAATGGAACAATTCAGCTATCCTCTGTCATACAGTGAGGCCAAAACACTAATCCGCAACTTTTATACATCCCAGCAAAAGAAAGATATGGATATTGACTCAAAACCAGACCACATACACCAAATTCGTAGGCAACAACAGACCATCATCTTTCGACTTAGAATTGGCCACTGCTGGCTACAGTCACCTGTACCTGATCAGGTTGGCCCACACAAATGAGTGTTCATGCAGAATAAGCATAAATAATCCCTGAACACATACTCCAAGACTGTCCAGAATACAAAGAACAGCAAGGCAAGACATGGACCAAACTTGGCCAATATAGAAGACCAAACTGCTAAACATAAATAGGTCTTCATTTGGCACATTTTTTATTATTGTCTGACTTGACCAGGTCTGACATTGGTAACAAACTGTGGTAGAAAAATGTTTTTTAGTCTTTATCATTAGCTTCCCTACTGATTTTTGGATGTTTGAGTAAAGGTGAGGATAAATCAATGAATCTATTTTTTTAAGGCATTTTGTTCTATCGTTATGACAATTTTCTATTCTCTGTGAAAATTTCACCCAGATATTAGAATTATGTGACTTGTTCTTGTATATTTCATGGCCAACTGAACTAAAACAAATGGTCACAATTTTATAGATCATAGTTGGATAACACTACAAACTTGATACTGATAATAAACTTGGTGATTGTAACTTATGTTAAAGATTTATTCCGTTTTCTGTGTAAAGGTTAAAACAAGTTCCGGCTCACGTGGAACAAAATAATATTGGCCTTTAAATGTGTCAAAATCTGGCATGCATGGGTTTCTGTAGAATGTATTAGTGGGGAAAGCGCAGAAAACAAATAATTTCCAGATAGTGTCTTAATTTTGTGTAAGATACAGAATGGCAGGTTTATTAATGTGAATTTAACACACTCCAGGGTGCCGGTTGTGCACTTATCCCTACAAAACTATCCACCACCATATTTTTTTAATGTCCAGCAACGGATGACATTAGGAAAATGCTTCTCCCTACGAGGCCAGATAAATACGAACTTTATATAGAACAAATCAACAGCTAAAAAATTTCATGCATATATCACACAAGGGCATTCGATCAAAGAGCATAAGCCTGTGGACTGCTCGATCAGCAACCAACCAACCATTAATGTCAACAAAATTGTTTAATAATAATAAAAATAATACAATGGCGCATTTATCTTTTGTTAGAATGGTAACTGGCAGTTAGATTCAGTTTATGATGGAGGGGTAACATTAGAAACAGCTGATATGTTTATAATGTATAGCAGAAAAGTCATAAAGAAAATATGACACAATCTAATTAAGAGTGCACATTTTTTTCTTCCAACACGAAATGACAATGCATTCTACAGATCACAAGCTCGTATTTTTTTGTTCCTGTGTACCTCAAGTTCTTTATGACTTTGTATATTCCAGCCAAAAATGTACAATGAACTGATACTTCACATATTGAACAAGAATAAAACAGTTTTCAAATGTTTGTGCCAACAATTTCTTTATTCTCCGTGTCTGTAATGTAACAAGTGTCATGCTAATGTAGTATATAGCTGTTTGATCATCTTTCAAGGAACATGACATTTCAAAATTTGACTAGTAAAATATTAAGGCACTAATTAACATCAGCTTATCAACAACAACAAAAAAGGACAAATACTTCAGTTCAGAAAATCTGACTATATCTATAACATTAATTAGCAGTGAAACAATAAATTGTAACTAGAATAAATGGCTGATAAGTGTAAAGTCAACATTGCACATTTTGAAAAAAAACGGCCAACATTTATATCTCATGTTAGGCCAAAAATAGCAATATATTTCTGATCTCAAGTCAGTTTTGAGCTGAATTTATTTCTATGTGCTACAAACATTCATTATATATCTACAACAGCTAATGGTTCTTGTTTGGAACTTGTGTCCCCTTATTTGATTATTTCCCGTGGCTATATTTCTGAAGACCCCTAACAATTTAAATCAAGGATATAAAATAAACAAAAGGGGAAATAAGAATAATTACTCTCAACAGTAAAATTTTAGAAGATAATGTGGTTTGGACATGTAGAAAAGTAAAATTCCCTTTCAAAGATCATTCTACAACACACAGTTGAAGGGAGGAAGAAGAACAGAGAAAATGGATTGACACTATCAAGGAAGGGACAGGATTAAGTTCTGTACACTTATACCAGTCTCCAGAGAACAGTTTCTCTTAGATTAATTTAGACATGATTAAAATCTTTCTCAGGGAGTGTTTTAACATTACCTGGTGTTCACTGAAACAATATGTTAACCTTAACTTCCTGTGTGATGTATAAGGAATATACATGATACCTTCCTTTTTCCTACTTTAATCAAAAAGGATATAATAATTTCAAATTTAGGGAGATAGTTTGTATATTGAAATCTATGTTCTGTAGTAGGAAATCTTAAATACATGGTAATATGGTACACAGTAAGGGATAACCAACATATTACAATCTTCCTTATGTTGTTATCAACAAGAGATAATAAACATTAAAATCTATCTGATGATGTGTGTACCAAAAGATTATAACTACATTGAAATTTATGTGATGTGCAGCAGGAGATGATAAATACATTAAAATGTCCATGATGAGTGGCAAGATATAAAACACATTCAAATCTCTCATGTTATGGAGACTGGCAGATTATTAGGCAATTTCAAATATTCATTAAAACTGTAAAAGCAAAAAAATAAACACTCATTTTTCTCATCTGCTAGAGAAGTCAGAGCACATAGGTATTTATCTAAAAACACATATAAATAAACACCTTTCCTGGTAAATCAATAAATAATCTTTGATAAAACCATATTAAACATATTTAACTACAAACTACAATGAGCTACCATATATTTCTGCTAAAGAAATAATAGTTTTCAATTAAGCAATATTTCTAATTGAATGACATGAATTTCTTAACAACCACATGAAATACTATATATTTCCAATTATAAGCCTATCCTTATACAAGCTGAGGATGTAACTTTAACCTGTAGCAACATGATGTCAACATTTATTCTTTCCATAGACATCTGATGTTGACAAATGTTACATTGAGGTAACCATGGACAATATAACCTCCCATGATTATTTTTCATTATATGCCCGCTCTTCGATGACGTGATAATTAAATATGGCCCCAAGAGACAGATCTGAAGGTAAAGCTGTGGGGCAACCATGAGGATCTCTTGCTGACGACTGAATTCATGGAGGTGGCCCACCTTCCTTATAGACTTAAGAGCATAGGAAACTGATAGTAGAAGAAGAATATTTTCCATTATGCTTTTATAATATCTATTTGCTAGAGTGATTGTCCCTGAATATTTTGCGCCGATATATATATATATACCATGTCGTAATGTATTCAACCTCTTCATGTTTGCAAGCCATACTGTATGGACCTAACTTCAGTGATGCCATTGTTCATTATTTCTTTATAGATGCTGATTTCAGATGAAGATTTTGAAGGCTTCAGTGTGTTATTATATTATGGTATCTTATCTATAAACCTGTAACCTGTCAGGGTCATAGGGGTACCACATTGGATGCTTCAAAAGCAACGGTAAGATATAAGATAATTTCTTCCATTTCCCCCACTCTACCTATATTCACATACAATTCAACATCAAAATTAATGCAATGCAACCTCTACCAGGAGGCATTGTTAACCTCATTAAACCTGTGTTTTACATTAAACACTCAGGTACCAGAGTGTACCCAAATATCTTATTAATTCAATCAGTGCTGTCTCCGCAACAAATGTTGGTTGCAACTATAGCATCCGTCATTATTATAAATGTAAAGCCTAATCAATGAATGAATCAAGTCAACGTTTTGCTTGGTAAATATCAGATAACATATTCAGTACATCCAGTGCATTCCAAACTGACAGGTGAAGAGCTGCAATTATAATGGATTTATAGTCTTACAGCTCTGGTTATAATTAGATCTGGTACAGTGGTACCAAAGATATCATCTCACTGTATAGGTCTAACATGGATGAGACCCACTTCCTTTTATTTGCCTTCAAACAGCAAGGTGGAAAGAAAAGATACGGTAGTTTTCATAAAAATTGGATATAAGAAAATGCATTTCACTGATGTTTTAGGTTGCATGTCTAATGGAAACGTTTGATAGCCTGATCTTTCAAGAAGTGCTCACCGGTAATGAAATGGATAGAAGTGCGGTGATGATCTTTTAGGACGATCCAGCAATAACAATGTACCAGTGGACAGTGAGATGTTATTGTCGTTGTTGTTGTCAATATTAAAATGCTGATGAGTAATTCTACTCCTGTCAGCACAATGCCACTCTTAAAAATGTGCAGGTCTTCTGAACTTGACTTAGTGATCCATACAGTAAGTTAGTGACTGTTAAGGGTGCCTGTACTAGTTTTTTCCTGGCAGTTGAAAGGTTAGGGCAGTCAATAAGGAGGTGTTCCACTGTTTAATTGGGATGAGAGCAATGTCTACAAGTTGCTATGGTTTGATATAGTTTAAATGGTTATTGATCTTTGCATGTCTTGAAACTAAAAGATAAGGGATTGGTTTCTCCTGCAGAAATTTGTATGTTGTCAATGTCCTTTGGCCATGTCATTTCCCAAAATAAATTTAGACCAGTCAGCCCATTTGTTCAGCCAGATTTCCCTGGTGTTGTTTCTGAGAATCTGTTTGACTGTTCCCATACTATAAGGTCTTTGCTTTTGTCGTTTTGAGGTGCCTCTTTTTGCAAGTCTGTCTGCTACTTCATTTCCTGCTATATCCCTGCTATGTCCAGGAATCCATTGCATGGTCACACTAATTAGATATGCAGAGATAAGACTGTGTGATGCTCTTGCTATGAGACAGTGAGATAGAGACTGATAATATCCACCCTGATGTTCACATGACAGAGGATGATATTCATGATATTTTTCGGAATGCAGGCCATGATTGCGACTTCAAAGGATTTGAATAACTTTTTAAACCAGTAAGTTTTTTTATGTTACCGGTATTCAGTGTTATCGTTTTTGTGTTTCTATGGCAAACATTTTTTTTTTAAATTTTGCTTGTATATAAGCTAAAACCACTATGTCAATAGTATACAAAATACAAATATTTTTGGCTTATCTTTGGAAATATATGGTACTGTAACATTGTAGATGTCTTTTTAATCATAATTATATTATACTTCTCAAGACTACAGTATTTTCAGTCTCATATGGAATTTTAATGGCAAGTAGTTCATAGCCACAAATAAACATAGATGATGATAGGTTTACTACAGCCTGAGGTGGTCACACATCCTCAAGTTCCCCAACAACTGCAACTGCTTCAATCTCCACATGGGCACCCTGAGGAAGATTACAATAAAAAAAACAACAACTTTATTTTAGTACTATCAACATTTTATTTTCAACTAACAATGATTCCTATTCTGCATACCTACCAGAAAGACTGAAAAAGTCATTACATACACGACTAAAAGAAGAACATATGGGTGTTCAGACCTCACAGATTGTGTGAAGATCACATAATTTACTGTCAGAACCATCATAGAAAAGTCAATAGAATTTCAGTGACAATTAATTATTACCTTTATTGATTTCCACAAAAATGTACTCCTGGAAATAGAAAAAAAGCTTTGAATAAAGCTCCTCATTACACTAGGGAAAAACTTTGAACACATATGTCAATTAGCACATATTGTTCAAAGTCTTTAACTGAAGTGTGTTGGGACAGACTCTGGGCAATATAGAAGGTGGGCAAGTCCTTGTCTTTGAGGATGAATCAACCCTAGACTAACTCAACTGATGTCATTGCTCAACACAGCTCACACAAAGAGAACTGAATTCAGTAAACAAGAGCACAGAGGGAAATGATGATGGCTTTCTTACAAGAGAATTGTTTGCTAGCTAAAAAGTTACTCGTCCAAGATAGGCGAAATCAACCAACTTCATTTGGGTGATAAACAAACTGGTGAAAAGTCAAAACACAGGCTGTGCTTGACGATGAATTGAAAGGCCAACATAGGCAAATCAGGCAAGTGCATGGGAAATGTGCAGGTCAAATTCCAGACTTCCAGACATGTTTGGCAACCTGGCCTATGGAGTTGTGGTAATTCTGTCCTTATCTAATGCTACTGTTGCCCAACATGGCTAATATAAAAGAAATTAAGTCTGGCAGCAAGTGGACATTAGAGGTGTCTGCCTATATGGGGAATAGTTTGCTGGCTGCAAAGCAGCTCATTGAAGGAAAGATGCACAGTGACCCAAGCAAAATACCAGCTCATCTCATCACACAGAATCCCTCGGAGTCAAAGCCTTCTTGAACAGGTATTATATCATTACGTCAAAGCCTCCTTGGTATGAAAGAAAGCTCTGAGAAATCACCCCACTGCACATATGCATATAAAAAGTAAAATTTCCTTGTAATTCATGAAGATAGTGATAAACATACAAACATTGTGTTTATCCTGTATCTTTGGTGTAAGTTTTATTTTCAGTTTTATTTTGCTTTCTTTATTTTCAAACTCCTGCTGACTAGTGGATATCGTTTGAAGAACGGATCACGCTGAGTTGGTTTGGCTGCGATATCTGCGTCTCTAGGCCTGATACATTCAACTTTAACATGGCTTCTGGGTCACTTTGACCCACTATAATGGGACAACCAATATGGCAACCACCTCCACAATCTTCGTAGTCCTATCTTAAGACATGCATGACACGTAACAGTTTTGCTATTATTGCTACCATATCATGCCCTGGCAACACACAGGCATTATTTTCAGTAAGTTTATTCTTGGATGCATGTTACTGATGTGCAGTTAAGGCACTGCAAAATGTTGAGAGTCAAAGCCGACTGGATATGAAAGAAACCTCTGGATAAATTTCCCCAATGAAGACAGGAAGAAACATGTATATGATTTTTCATTCGGGGGATCAAAACAAGAAAGCACTCTCAAGTCAAGTTGGATGAGGACTGATAATGACCTGAGTATAACAGATTAGTAAATTACCATAATGATGGTTGGTTGGTTGCTGATCCAGCAGGCTAAGGGCTCATGCACATTGACCCACAGTCATTGTGTGATATATGCATGTCTTTGTTTCATATAAGGCGTTTCATTTACTGGCCTCTGAGGGCCACGTGGGAGAGTAACATTACACGATGGACAGGTTACAGTCTAGCAGAGTGCACCACCAAGACAAGAGACAGGAGATGTTGGAGATACGTTGCAGCCAACCTTCGTTGCGGAGACGGCACTTGATGATGATGATGATGAGGGAGAAGCATTTACCATAAATATTTAATACCACAAATTTATTTATCTCTATTTACAAATAATACCAGGACATCTTACCAGTGGTAGTGCTGCAACTTGGTAGGCCATCCTGGCAGGCTTCACATTTGGAAAGTCTAGAAGATACAAATTTATGTAAAAGTAATAACCTTAGTGATTATAGGGACATTCTGCTATGTTGAAACAAGTATATTTATATAAGGGTCATGTCAGTTAATTTTGAGTGATAGATGATTCTATGATGAAAAATTAATTCTGAGTATTTTCACATAGTTTTATCATAGAAATTGATTATATTAGACATCTCCCTAGTGTTGTGGTTAAGCTGTTTTCGTCTTGTGTTCAAGAGGTCATGGGTTCAAATCCAGTTTGTGTCGGTCTTGTTTACAAGGTGGATTTTTTGGGAGATCCCTGTGGATTATCGCTTGAAGCTACGAAGTTACGTGCTATGAGTGGTACTCTCAACAGGCTGTGTGCCACATCATTGAGAGTTGACAGTACATATGGGAAACCGAGTAGGGTAAAGTCAATTCTCTACAACTTTTGAACCCTATATTAGACATCAAAGGATTCCATAAGAGTAGTCACTACACCTCATCTGTCAGGGTAGTTAATTAGTCGAAAGATCATCCTCACTGCACATTGAACCAATAGTACACAAGAGCTTGGATCTCCTCAAGATACCTATCAGTGTGTAGCAGCTGATCACACCTACTCTGTGTTGGTTTACCAGTGTCCTGTAGTAACCTGATCTGGTTACCTGAAGGATGACAGAGTAGTCTTAAGGTGCAAGGCTCAAATTAACCTTCCAATCCTTGATGAATGTGAGTGTTCTGGCCCATAAATGTGGATACAAATATCACTTCTGATAAACTTGTCCACCAGTGTTTTTAAAGTGGAGAATACAATTGTAACATTTAGAGGATGTGCTACCTGGTGCGAAATGGAGTTGGGTGCCTTTATATTGTGGTGGAGTCGACAGTGGTGGAGTCGGAGGTGCTCACTCTGATCGGTGAGAATTCCATGGATCAGGTGATATGATTATATATACAGATGGGTCAGTTGAGAGACACATCAGAAGTGTCTGGGCCTTCAATGGTCAAAGATGGGGGAAGACCATCAGAGAGGAGGAATGTGGTGCATTCGCTCAAATGACAAGCAGCATGACATTGGAGAATTTGGCAGTAACCAAAGCTTTGAGATGGGTGTGCTCACAGACTATGACACATGCATGAATACTCAGTGACTCGATGAGCATGATTGTGAAAGTGCAGGCTAGGTACATTCAGGAACAGTGGCTGAATGCAATAAAGAATTCCTGTGTGCATAAAGTGACTTTTATTTTTGTGACGGGTTTGAGGGAGTCTGGGGTAATGAGAGAGCAGATAAGTAGGCCCCACACTCGGCTACTGCGGCTGTTGGTGGAGCGACGGATCAGGCAGAAATTTTGAATGCCCTATGGGAAAACGCATGAATAAATGGCTGTACAAGTGACGCTAACTCTTGTTCCATGACTAGAAAAAGGGAGCTTGGTTTGAAATGTGGTGTCGCTATAAAGGAGTGGTTTTTGTGGGCGAGAAATAATGCCGGTCAATCAGCGGCGTACTGGGACCGTCAGTCAACGTGTAATGGCGAATACACTCAACGAGAGATCTGAGCACCTATGGACTTGTCCAGAGTGCAGTGATGATGATCCAACGACTAACTAACTATTGTAACATTTGCATTTACCATGCAACTAAGGAGGGCTGGCTATTCCATCTCACACAAGATCAAAGTGACACAAAAGTGCAGTGCTGAAGTCAGATGTATCAATACAAAGGAGCAGATATCACAGCTAAGCAGTAAACTGTGACACAATGCATTTCCTACTTTAAACGATATTCTGCTAACCAGTCAGAGTTTTAGAGCAAACAAAGATGAAGTCTGTGGCACACAAATTTTATTTTAGCCAACATGTGCACTGTTCCATTTATGTAAGAATTTTTCAATTTCTATTTATTAGAGTATAGATGTGTCATTAACTGCAATCTCCTTATCCAACAGATGGTTGCTACTAAGCAGAGGTATGTCCCTTATGTAACAGATGGTTGCTATAAAGCAGCAGTATATACCCCTTATTCATACTCAGACAACAGATGTTTTATAACTGAACATTATAGAAAATGATTCCATAAAATCATAGACATAGAGCTCTGAATGACACAGCTGTAATCAAAGTGTCTGGGATGAAGATAGTTAAATTATAAATCATCTTCAAAGTATGTGTGTTTTACCTGTGAGTTTTAAGTGCTCAGTTACCTAGCTAGTAGTTGATCAGAAACTGCACCTATGTAGTGTCACATTTAGAAGATACATGGTACCCATTGCTTGTTAAATGCGTCAACCTGGAGTTTTTTTAATTATAAACCATGAAGAATGTGAACTCAAAGTTAAGTTTTCTAAATTTAAGTTGCCTGGTCAACGGTCGAGTGACTACTGCCACAATTAAAAGATAAGAAATGTTCTATTTTTATATATAAAAATATATTTTTAATATTATATTTATATCGAAGCAAGCTAGGTAAAAGTTTATTTTCACCTATTTTTTTCCATTGTAAATCTATATAAATATTTCTTGAAGGCATTTCTTGAAGACACAACATTATCAATATAAAATGCAACAATTATTCTTTATAATTACTTACATTGAGAATAGACTTCATTGACAGCACCAAAATCGTTCATATCCTTGAGCAGCACAGTGGCTTTCACAACTGAAGAAGAATATATGGTGAAAATACTTTGGCATAGACAATTTGTAACTAAATAATCTAAAATAACAATGCATAAAACTTTCACCATTGTGTTACATATTCTTTCCAGAAAGTGGTCTTCCGTATGGATTCTCTGAACACTCTGTGATTCCGGGTGAGTTGACATGTCACAGCTAGAAACATGTTTAAACAATCTAATATATCACTGCATCATCATGGTAGTGATCATGTTGACCCTCTTCCTCTGTTGCTGTTAACTTCTTTCAGCTATTAATCTTTCCATGCTGTTATGACCAATAAAAAAACACAGCCTTCTTGTTAAGGGGCAGCCCTCTTTGACATTTATTGATCTTAACACTTCTTGATTTGTCTGTTTAGCTGACCAAACTTTCTCTAAAGCAACAAAAAAGAACTGACAAGCTTGTTAGAAAAATATCTCTGTATTCTTCTTCTTCAGTGTTCATTCTCAAACTTCCGCTGGATCTCTCTTCTAGCAGGACAATAGTCCAACTAGATTTTTCACCTCCCAGAAAAGAGACTAGAACTGCAAAGAGAAGAACACAGAAAACAAGACACCTACCTAGAACAATGGATTCATGTCTATACTGATGGGTCTGCTTTCAAAGACACCATCAAAGCTGGTTATGGCATCTTATATAGAATATTCAGACAAAACATCTGATGAGTTGTTTGATGCCTGTGGGGAAATATGTTCTATGAAGCTGAAATAACAGCACTAGAAGTTGCCTTGTACCACATGAAGACCATATTTGATGCCTTTCCATCAAAAGTCCAAAACATTGTGATTTTCACAGACTCTATGCCCATTCTTCAAGAATTAGAATGTAATGGATATTGTAAGCATGAGCTAATTGAAATATATCACCATGTCAACCAGCTACTTACATCTTATGAAGTCAGCATTGTTATGTAGTGGATTCCTCAACACTCAAACACACCTGGCAATGACAAGACAGACAAACTAGCAAAGAAGGGAGCACAACAAGAACAACCATATACACAAACAACCATGCACACAGTTAAAATTATGTTGAAATATGTGAACAAAGAAAATTGGATGAACACATGGGCAATGGGAAACACTGGGAGGGAAATCTATAAATATATGACCAGCACAAATCCTAAAGACAACATTAACCTCCTGGGAAGGAAAGACCAGAGTATCATTTTCCGACTGTGCACACAACATGTACAGATTAACAATCACCTGAACAGAATACAACCACAACACACTCCAGGGTGTAAGCTGTGCACTCATTCCTATGAAACTGTTGACCACCACCATTTTGAATGTCTAACACTGGATGATATCAGGAAAATGATTCTCCCTCCAGGACCAGATAAATAGAACACCTTATATGGAACAAAACAACAGCTCACAAACACATGCATATATCACACAATGGCATTGGGTCAAAACGCATGAGCGCATTGCAACCAACCAACAAAATTAGTGGCTAGACAGTACAGAGAATTGAACTCTGATAAATTGGTGATTGAATTTTAGTACTATGAATGTACGCTGCAACAAATGAAAAAGTAATCTGAGAGAAGTTATACCGGGTAATGACATGTTTATAGTACAAGTATTCACTTACTGAACCTGACTTTGTGAGATTCTACACCTATTGTATTCTAAATGTAATTTTGTAATGGTTATCACTTAATTTTTCTTTAGCCTTTTATTTATTATCAGCCAAATTGAGTGATGATGTATGAGATCAGCATACAGGACTATTATGGAGAAGGACTTGGTAAATATGGCTAACAGTCAACCCTTTCTGTGACAACCGTGTACATCACATGTCACACATCATATATCAAATGTCTGTGATTTAATACTGCATACTTTTACAGATGACTTTACAATTGTTGCCAACAGTCCCCATAATTGTATGTTATTTGAATTTTGACAGGGCTACTACAGTTAAAAAAAACCAAACCTTTATCATAAGTGCTTCCGGCTGCTTCTAGGACAGAACCAATGTTTTTCAAAACCTGCCAAAAAAAATCAGCAATTTAAACAAATTACTATCTATCTAAAAATTAGTTCGTTAGATCATCATCACTGCACACTCTATGATAAAGTCCATGGATACTTCAATCCCTATTTAGTATGTCCTTCAGCACATGGTAACTGACTACAGCAATTCAGTATTGGTGAACATTTCTGTTGATTCCTATATACCTCTCACTTCTATCAACTCCAACTGTCAATCCCAGGTTCAGAATTCAGGCAATAAACACAGAATAAATACATCCTGCATCATCCAACTGTCCAAACTCCAGATTGTATTAAAAATAATACAAATTTTTTTAGACTAACGGGAATTGAACCAGTCCGTTCAACGGCACCAAATCGCCTAGCCACTATTGAACATGCGTTCTTCCGTACTTGACTAACCGCATCTCCATAAAAAGATGCGATTTCATCAAGCCTTTCAAACCGTACACACAAAGTCACCAGTACGGACCGATCGAGATAAGGACCATTACAACAACAACAAACATCCCATACAGGTATTGAAATATCCTCAGTAACAACAAACATATAACATAATATCCGTATTAGTTATACAATTGTCCTTGTCTCGATCGGTCCGTTCTGGTTTGGTTTGAAAGGCTTGATGAAATCGCATCTTTTTATGGAGATGCAGTTAGTCATGTACGGAAGAACGCTTGTTCAATAGTTGCTAGGCAATTTGGTGCCGTTGAACGGACTGGTTCAATTCCTGTTAGTCTCAAAAAATTTTTAAAATTGTCCTCTGGCTTCCTACTTATATTTACTTAAAAATAATAGCACAATTTATAAAACTATCACTTATCAATTTGACCATGCTGGCAAGTGTGTCTGCTTCTTCATTGTCTGGCCACAAATATTAACTCACATCAGCTCAGACTTTATTATCTACTCCAGCCACCGTAGACATAGATAACCTGGACTGAATCCAAACATTCTCACAAAATCAGTTAGAGGAGTGCAAATAGTTTTGTATTGCTCTTACGAAACACGAGAGTTAGCAGATAACTAAGATCTTAAAAAGTACCTGCATGTTGTACATATACAATACGTTTACGGATCATGAACGGGTTGTTGATACAATATAGAATTATACTTTATTGTTACCAGACAACCAATATCAACCAGAAACCAATATATGAGGCTTCTCAGTCAATACGGCCTATGACACTGTTGAAACGTAGTCTCGCAACATTCTTATCCAGAAGTCTAGGCCATAGCAAGAGTGATCATGTGGAAGTCTCTGATATGAGAAAGTAACATTAAGGTATACTAATGTCTAGAGTACAAACTAAACACCTCTGGAGCAGGTAATGTGATGGAGGTGGGCAAATACAAGAAAAGCAGAACATGCATGAACCAGTACGAACTCACAAATGTCTGCCTGCAACAATCCTCTCTTAAAGTTTAAAGTTTCAGCTTTAAGTATTGGTTACACCAACCAAGAACCAATACTCCTGTGTAGAAAATAACAAATCCCCATTGCATGGGGAAAAGACAACTGTTGAATAACACAATTTGGTCAAGTTCACAGGCAGATGCAGTGTTAAGACCCAGACTCTGAACATTTTGACTGCATTGCCATGCAGCAAGTTCTTGTCTTTGAAAATGAAGCAAACCAAATCCAACTCATCTGACACCCACTGCCTAACACGGTACAGAGTGAACTGGGTCTAGAATACAAAAGTCACAGTGGGCAACAGAATCATCTTCTTACACTAGATGTGTTTTGTTCATCAGCAGTGAAGCACCTCACTCGAGATAGATATAGTTGCCCCAAGTCTAACTTGACTGACAATCATTACCTAACACAGACTTACAGAGAAATTTTCATCCAGAAACCCAAGTTAATAGTGGGTGATGGAAGACCATCACAGGCAGACAAGATGAGTCTGAGGGACATGAACAGGTTGAAACCCAGACTCCTGAGGTGTTTAGTGGTGCTGCTGCCGAAAAGGACCTCAATTACAAGTGTGATTCCAACAGGGTCATACAGAGAAAATTTGGAGTCTCCAAAGAGCACAGTGGACAATGATATCATCTTAATACATGAGAAATGGTTAGCTCGCTGCAAAGCACCTCATCCAAAGACAGACACAGTACCGTAAGTGACTCAAGCAAAATATCAAACTCATCTCATGACATATTTCCCCTGAGTAGAAAGCATTTAAGATCAGAGCAAAAGCAACCGGTCTGCCACAAGGATCTCTTTTGTCTCTGATGCTGTTTAGTGTGTGCACCTTGAAAATTGCTAAATTGCAGACCCCATTGCCTTGTAGAGATTTGACATATGCTGATGATATCCTACTATACAAGATGGGTAGTGACAGGACAGATGTCACCTCACAAAGTACAGAGTGGACTGGATCAATTGTCGCTATGGAGCATGACACATGGCACTGTGATTGGTCCCTTGAGGGCAAAGAGGGAGTCTGGCATTCCTTGGATGGTGATCTAGGCTGTGGCACACTGCTGTGGACATGTGGCATCTTGGACATGTGGCAGTGAGAACTCATTCTGCTTTTGCAAATGGTAGTGCTGTCTGTCATGGACTGTGGCCTCGACCTACTGACTTTATCACAGATGTGGGTAGATGAATTGGAAAACAGAATATCACTCACTGAAGCAAAAACCCTTATCAAAGGAAAATATAAACATTCATGGAGTCAGAGAACAGGCAGTAACTTTCCACATGACCCTAGTCTAAAGCTAAGCAGGTCACAACAAACCACAATTTTTAGACTTCACACAGGACACTGCAGACTACAAGCACATCTCCACAAAATTAAGGCTGTCCAAACTGACCAATGCCCATGTCAAAAGGGTCCCCAGACTCCAGAACATATTCTGCAGACTCTTTGATGACATAAGAACTAAAATATGGCCCCAAGAGATACATCTGAAGGTAAAGCTGTGGGGCAACCATGGGGACCTCCTGCTGACGACTGAATTCGTGGAGGTGGCCCACCTCCCTGTATAGACTTATAAGCATTGGAAACTGATCGCAGAAGAAGAAGAATTGGAAAAAATTCAGAATATGGTGGTGAGAGCTGTGCTGGGGTGTACTGGGGATACATCCATAGCTGCATTGAGATTTTTGCTTAATTGTTTTACTTTTGATTTTCTCCCCAGTGTTGGAGTGCGTAATTGGGTTGTGCAAGTGGAGTCATATCTGGAGGTATGACTCCACTTACTGGAGGTAGCAGAATATACTCACCACTGATTACATCAGCATCTGGATGAGATAAAGGGAAAGCAAATTGAGGGGGTAGATCATGGATGGCAGAGGCTGAGGGCACACTGCAAGGGGTATGTGGGTTAGAAGAAATGGGAAAGGGCAGTGAATGTGGGAGGTAGAAATTGAGTAAAAATCACTGACTAGCATAATAATTCAGCCAGATAAAGCATGTTGGAAGTGGACTGGTATCATGGCAGAGGTTATGATGCAGGAGCTCGCCCTGCTACATTCGAGACAACAGGACATGGTTATATGCACAGATGGCTTGGTCAACAGAGGTGCAGGTCAATGTGGTTGAAGTTTTGTTTCTGACAAGGATGGTTTGAGGTTGGTTGAGAAATCATCTACACGCTTTACTATTGTGTTGAGTGTGGAGATGGAGGGAGTTGCAGCAGCACTAAATTGGTTGATGGCTGATACATCGACCCACTCAGTGCTTACAGACTCTCAGGATGTGCTGCGCTGGGATGAAAAGTAACGTGCTGAGAAGGGGGTGGATTATTGAATGGTTCGATTATACAGAGAATTGTATGGATGTACTGCCTGGGTTGGAGAAAACGAGGGGGCTGACTCATTGGCAGGAAGTGCTGCAGTTGATAGCACAGTGCTGAGAGGAGATCAGGTGTACTTGGTTAAAGCAGTCATGAATTCATTGCAAAATGAAGATGTTGACAATCAGACTGAAGCATATATATACAGGGAATGATTGAGTTGGAGGTGAGGTAAGAAAATGTACTCTTTTTTTTAGAAAGAACCGAAGATCGTTTAGTCAGCACCTGACTGGGACTTTGAGTCTACATACACTCAAGTGGCTGCTGGAATGGAGAGCAGAGCACTTTTGGGAATGCCCCATGTGCTACGATCCTAGTTTCAAATAAAAAATGTGTAGAAGGATATCTTATTTCTCACTATTTCTTATTAGTTTGCATATCTTATTTCTGGAATCTTGTATGATATATTTAAATACTCGACACAAACAACATCCTCGAATTTCTGCATATGGAATCATCCAGAATGGAATATTAACAATTAAATTGATATTCTGCTGAAGATGGGCCATTGGCGCAAATAAAACGGCAACACAACGGATTTCCATTTTCTGGACTACATCCTGCTGGAAATCTAGGACAATTGTCCTGCTACAAGAGAGATCCAGTGGGAGTTTGAGAAAGAACGCTGAAGCAGAAGAAATTGATATGAATTATCCACCATTCACCAGCGCAGATGTCTGGAAAGACCTGAACATAGAAGAAGACTGGCTTCTTAAAATTATTAAAGAATTCAAGCTAACATATTTTAGACATAAAAAAGACAATGTTTTAGAAAGATTAATTATGGAAGGAAAAATTCCAGGCAAGAGAACAGAGAATTAGTGTTAGTCAAAAACTAATATGGACACAGGGTATCCAAGATATTCTGTGTCTATATATCAAAGACCTTCTGAATATAACACTGGAAAATAATCAACAGCTTGCACATAACCGAGAGGCTTACATAGTGGCAGCGAGTATACTGTTCTGTAAAGGACATGTCACATAGATAGATCCGTAATTTAAAATGTCACCCCCATGAATCAATGTATGTTTTTACTACATACAGTATAACTTTCCCCAAGATAACAATGGCAATTAACACAATAAAAATGATGCATCATAAGGAACATATAAAATAGTGTTTACCTGATGGGCTTCAGCAACAACTCCTCCTTCTACTACTTGTGATGTTCCAGGAAGTAAACCAACTTGTCCTGAGATGTACAAAGTATAGTCAACCTGAACTGCTTGACTGAGGAAAATTAACATTAATATGAGATGGTAAAATAATTAACAAACTCAGTCAAATATTATTAACTCTAAATTTATTTAGAATTCTAACAAGAACAGTCAATTCTTAAAACTAAACATGATTGCACCATTTCTCTTTTAATACACAGGAACGCAGTAGTGAGACCATTCCATTGTATTGTTTGATGGTTCTTTCCTAGAACGTGGGTCCCGGAAGTCATACTTTTCAATATACCGACTTTGTGTTTTTAATAATTTATATTCCGGATTTCTAGTTTTTAACGCCTCCTTTCTAACACATAATCAACTACTCGCATTCCACCGCCAGTAGTAATATATGCCTATATATATAACAATGAAGCGTCCACTGTTTGCTACAACTATTTCCTTGAAGCGTTCACTGTCTGCTAGAACTAATTTCCAACACAAATTCTTTTTCCTTACCGTGACCTGTATTTTGCTACGTATTTCATAAAAAAATTACATAGTTTCGTTAAATTAGTGGGACCTGCATTCTAGGAAAGTTCCTTAAAATGAATTATATTCAATTCCCTTTTAATTATGCAAATTAGACACCATTTTGAATATTAATTAGCTGTGATTGCTTCTGAACCACAGATGCGTCTTGTCTTCCAGAACACATAAATGTAAGCCTAGTCCTATAGTTTGAAGAATATTTTATTGTAAATAACCAAGATATTTGAGAAATAATAAGCTCTGTTCAACTCTTCGGTGACAGCTTTACTGTACTATTCATTCATTCATTGGTACTCATGCCTTCCGGTGTAGGTCATCAGGTCTCTCCACAGTCCTCTGTTTGTTATACATTTAAATATAATTTCTGATGATTCTGCATCATGCCAGACTTTCAACATTTTCTCACATTGTTTTCCTCTGTCTCTCTTACCCTAGATCTTTCCAGTTGTTAAGATGTTCTCCAGCCAACCTCTTCTCATGACATGACCCATAAACTGTGATTGTCGTCTTCTAATACAGTTAATAGCTTAAGTTCTCTATTTAAGTTGACCAGTTGTAGAATTATAGCATTACTCTTTTTAGCTGTCTATGATATTTTCAACATTCTTCTATAAAACCACATCTCTGTGTCCTCCAGATGTTCTCTTGCAATATTGTCAACTGTTCATGCAGTGACGTAGCGTGGGTCAATAGCGCCCGGGGCGGAATCATAATTTTCCGCCCTTGTGAGATTAACAAAATATGTCAGTGATTGTGAAAGACTGGACGAAAATAAATTTGCAGCCCTTCAGATGATGCCGCCCTGGGCGGTCCGCCCCCCTCGCTACGCCATACTATACGTGTACATTTATATTTTCCTATATCTTTCATATAAATTTATTTTGATGTAAAATTAATTCATAACTTTTTTCAAAATTAACCTACAGACCCGGTTGAGGTATCATTGAATTACAATTTTCAAAGACGATCTAGTTGTGATATAAACAACACTAAAATGTAGTACTAGTGTACTGTTAGTGTGTAGGCTATAGGCTATAATATAGCTGATAGTTAACTCATATTTTGAAAATTTTATCCAAATACTTACGCCTACCTTAAAAGTTTAGCAGCTTGTGGTGCCTTGTTGGTGCTGACTATTTGTCTTGCAATCTGTGATGCCATTTTATTAATACTTTCAGAGGAACAATTTAACTGTGCAATCAACGTGTAAAACAAGTGACCGGGTGATTTACGATACCGCTTTAAGTGTAAAACTTCAATAGTAATGTAATTGTGACTTGGCGATATTTGTATAGTAGGCCTATGTCAAAGTTCAACGTTCAAGGACACGAAACCAATTTGTTTTACGATTGTTTTCGTAATCATAATATTAAATTTTAACCAAAAAGCCGAAGACGGAAGTGTCGGGCCACTATCGCAAATAAAACGGAGACACAACGCTATTCCATTCTCTGGACTACATCCTGCTGGATATCTAGTAGGAGCATTGTCCTGCTACAAGAGAGATCCAGCGGGAGTTTGAGCATGAACGACAAAGAAAACTTTAAAAAAAATAATGTATAGGACCTAAAGTATAAAGCATCCTCTTTTTATACATAAAAATTATCATCAATAGACCCTGTCTGATTAGGAAAAATCTTCTCAAAACATTAATAATAATCACAAAACCCATAGGCCTAAGCATCAGGAACCTAGGGGTGACACTCATTGGATAGCCCTATTTCATTGTGATTGTAGGCCTATATACAGATGGGTCGGTTGATAGACACACCAGGAGTGCATGGGCTTTCACGGCTCAAAGGTGGAGGGAGACTATCAGAGAGGAAAGTGGTGCATTCGCTCAACGACAAGCAGCATGACAATGGAGATTTGGCAGTAACCGAAGCTTTGCAATGGGTCTGCTCGCAGTCTATAAGCGAGCATGCCTGCATACTCAGTGACTCGATGAGCATGATTGTGAAAATTCAGGCGGGATACATTCGGGAACAGTGGCTGGGTGCAGTGAAGTATTCATGTATGCGTAAAGTGACTTTCATTTTGTGTGCCGGGACATGCGGGATTCCGGAGTAATGAGAGAGCAGATAGGTTGACCAGACACGCTGCTACTACGGCTGTTGGTGGAGCGATGGATCGAGCAGACATTTTGAACGCCCTACGGGAAAACGAACGAGCAAATGACTGTATAAGTGACGATGACTCTTATTCCATGACTAGAATAAAGTAATTTGGTTTGAAATGTGGTGTCGCTAGAAAGGAGCGGTTTCGTGAGCAAGAAAGTGGTGGTCAATCAAATGCGTACTGGGACCGTCAGTCAACGTGTAATGGCGGCTGCACTCCAGGAAAGATCTGAGCGCCTATGGACTTGTCCGGAATGTAGTGACGATGATCCAATGACTAACATTTCGTTACTGCATGTTTTCCTGTGAAGGAGTGCGTGGTAGGCTTTCTATGGGCGGTGGAAATAAAGGCCGCTTTGCCATAGCAGACGACATGTAGGCCCCTATAGGAAAGATTTTTTATTGTACCTCCGAAAGAAAACATCTTGTCCCAACTGTGGATTGTACCCGGTACCTCAAGGATCTGAAAAAGATCTACAAATAAATCTATGCTCAGCCATTCGGAGGAGTGTAGAAAAATCACTCCTTGATGTTATGAATCCAGGATTTTCTCTTTTTACTTTCAACCTCGACAGTTCCTTGCAAAATAATTTTAAAAACCGTGTAGTTTCTCACCAAACTAAACACGTTTACGCCGTTTCATCACTGCCAGATGTAAAAGTGGTTCTTGACAACCAGCAAGACTGTTTATTTGCTGCAATCAGTGCCGGATTTACCTATAAGCTAAACAAGCTATAGCTTAGGGCCCCACTTTCTTGCCTCCCCTCCCCAATTTTTTTATATTTAACTATCTATATATTCTTAATCCTGCCATGGCTGCAATATAGGCCTATGTCTTGTGTTCTATATAGCTAATTCTTAGCAAACGTATGTAGCACTTAACTCAAAACATTACATAGGCCTACAGCTGAAAGCCGGAGTCTTCTGTGTACGATAAAAAGCTATTGAAAACTCCCTCACCCTTCTGCACAATTGCGTAGGCATGTAGGAAACAATAGCTTCATCGCCAAGGAAATAAATTCAGTTTTCTTTGAGAAATACAACTTTCGTTGATGCATGTTTTCATGTTAATATCAGGTTATTTAATTTGCACTCCCTGTCAAACCCGTAGATAAGGAAGGGGTTTGAATACCACAAACTCCCCCCCCCCCCCAAGCAAATCTAAACATGAATTTTAGTACTAGGAAGTTAATAAACAAAAGGTCGATAAAATCCATCCCTCGGCGATTTTGCACAAAAAGGTCTTCAAAATTAGGTAAAACTCCTCTTTAAAGTAATCATATCTACGGCCCTGCTTCTTGTATGAGATACTCTTTTCAACCACACACGAGTCCAATGTGGTTATAGGCCTATCATTGCTTATGCCCATGTAAAAATAATGGAGAGTGCATTCAGATAAGCCTGTGATTGAAGAAAATAAGGAATGCTTGGAGACGTTTTATAAATAGTGGAAATGAAAGCTAATTTACAAAAGCAGTCGCCACGACGTGTACAGGAGGGATTTTAATTGTAGGCCGTACCTCAGAAAAATAATTTGTGGGACTCATGTTTTTTGGGCTAAAATATTGTGTTTTAAATTGATAACGTAATAATCCCTCATAAAATAAACTCTATTTAGTGTTTGGTCATCCACACTTGCGAAATAGGCCTAATATAGACCTAACTACCATGGGCACACCATTGTGGGTTAAATTCCCATGACTAATTAGTCCTAGGTGGTTTCTATTGTCCACATATTCTAATTGTCATGAGCCCTGATAAGTCAAGATGAATTTACTCGTATAACTCTGTTCACTTTAAGAATGAAGTGGATCGGTGCTTCTGATTGGTCGTTGCACGCAGAACGCATTAATTGATTATTAAGTGCTGAAAAATTAATGTTTTTAAATTTCGTTTTTAAATGTTTTTTAAACGTTTAAATATTGTTTTAAAATATTTTAAATAGGCCCTAATATTGTTTTCGCTTGGCATCAGCTGTTTAAAAATCTTAATTGATTATTAAACTTAATTGCACCTAGTGTAAACTTAAACCTTATTAGAGGATACTTAAACTTATTAAACTTAATTGATTATTAAGTGCTGAAAAATTAATGTTTTTAAATTTCATTTTAAAATGTTTTTTAAACGTTTAAATTTTGTTTTTAAATAATATTGTTTTTACATGGCATCAGCTGTTTAAAAATCACTTGTTGCCGCGGAGTAAATTGTTAACACAATCTGAATAGTTTCAGATATTTAGGAACATTAATAACTTCGGATGGCAAATGCAAGACCAAAATTATATGCAAAATAGGACAAGTAAAAACAGCATTCCATAAAATGAAAAATGTCCTATGCAACAAGTCCATATCGATGGATACTAGAAACGTGTCCTCAAATGCTACACTGAAACAGTGCTACTCTATGGAAGTGTAGCATGGACAATAAATAAGGCATCCCAAAAATCATTGGATGCAAAGGAAATGTGGTTTATTAGATGAATGTTACACTTTTCTTGAACAGCAAAGATTATGGACAGACGTGAAAAGATGCATTATTGATAATATAAGAAAAAGACAGTCATAATTTATTGGGCACATAATGAGAAAAGGAGGCATTGAGAATATAGTGACAACAGGAAAGATAGAAGGGAAAAGATCAAGGGGAAGACCGAGAGAAAAGATATTGGACAGTTTGACAAATTGGTTTCGATTGACGACACCAACAGAGATGATGACATATATGAGAGATCGATGTACATGGAGAAATAGAACGGCAACGCCATTCGGCACGGTACTTAATAATGACTCTGTTTCCGGCTCTTTTATGTCTGTTTTGTCCATGTCATTCTAGAGTTCAGGGTAATTCCGAGGTTTGTTGGGTTCTGCTCTAGTGGGAGTAAGTGATTGTTAATTTTAGTTTTGTTGTCTGTACCTTGTTGGATAGGGTGAATATTGTGTGTGTGTTTTTCTTCTCATTAATGGTAAGCAACCATTTCTTGGTCCAGCTTTCTAGTTTGTGCAGTGCCCCTTACATTCTATTTTTTTGCAACAGCTATTGTCTCCCCTCCTGTCCACAAAGAAGACGTGCTAGGCTGGGTTCAATGACCACAGCTGTTGGCTTGAGATTATAGCGGCTCATACTCGCTTGATGCTGCCCATCACGAGACGTATGGGATATTTCAGTGGAGATATCAGTGCCACCTGATATCCAACCCCGTCCTAGTGGGCAACATTGCCAGTTTGTCCGCGACTACTTATTCATCCAGAGATCTGGCTTATATCGTAGCCAACCACCAGATATGGAGAGTAGCTACCCTCCGTATCTGGAGAAGTTCCACTATCTGCAACCTGTGGTCGCGCATGATAGGGGATGGCCTCCCTCCCCCTAGGATAAAAATTATACAATAGCTACTGAGTAATTGTTGAGCCTTGCCATGTTTATGGAGTGTTCTCAAATAATTAGTAGTCAATCTTCTGAAGCATAAGTACTTTGCATACTAAACATTCACAATTGAATCAATACCTCATTCAGCTGTTGAACTGATGATATTCGACACAGTCAGGACCAAGAACAGTGTTTCTGCTTCTTCTGAGTATAAAAATATCATCCCTAGTAAGAGGCATGTTTAAATGAAACTTGCCTGTGCTGTGTTTACCAATGCCAGCACAGAAGGAGCATGGTCATGTCATCAATGATGTAATAAGTACACATCAATGTAGAAATATTCACATGGTCATTCTCTTTGTATGTTTAGCATCCTGTGCAGGCAGCTGACAACATGGTTGATGTGATAATCCATCCAAATGTGATCAAGGAGAAGTGATTAAGTTTCTTAGTCGAATGATGTCGACCAACCAACATTCAAAGAATGCAGGAAGTGTATGATGCAAATTTTGTTTCAAAGACAACTGAGTAAGATTAGATAAGAATGTTTCAGGAAGGGCGACAGGTAACAAATGATCTTCTATGGCTGGGTGAGGCACTTGTTGCTGTGACAGGATCCATTATCAAGATGGATGCAGAAATATGTGTTAACTGTCGCTGGAGTTTGCGTTCACTAGCTAATAAATTCTCTGTGTCATTAGGAACAGTTCAAATGATTGTGTGGAAGAAACTGAAGTATTGGAAGGTGTGCTCTCAATGGGTACCATGGTTATTGACTAACATTATAAGGAAGAACAAATGGGGTAGAGTTGAATCATCTGCAGTATTATCATGCAGAGGGTGATGCATTTCTGTACAGTGACAGGAGACAAATCCTGATATCAGCACTTTGAGACATGCAGCAAAGCAGCCAGCATGAAATGGAAACATCCTGGATCACCAAAGGGCAAAAAATTCAAATCACAAATTTCTGCAGAATGGTTACAATTAGTCTTTTTTTACCAAGAACTCTTGTTTGTGGACTTTTAAGATCCTAGTGTGAACATCAATGCCATCGGCTACAAGAACACACTAGACATGCTGTATAAAGAAGAAGATACCTGGCATGTTGTCGCACGATGTCAGTCTGTTGCATGAGAATGCTGACTGCAAAAGTTGTGCAGGAAGCATTAGGACAGAAATGATGGGAAGTTCTGCCACATCCCTGACCTATTGCTATTTTTTTTTAACCCTTAAAGAAAGATCTAAAGGGACAACAATTCTAGTCAATGAAGATGTCATGACAGATGTGATCAAATGGTTCAATGAGCAAACACAGTTCTTCTCTGATGGAATTTACCATCTACCCAGACCGTGGGATGCATGTTTCAATGCCTATGGTGACTTTTCCTGATGACTTCAGGTGCATAAATATTCCCTAACAATTACTTTACTTAGTTAGAACACAATTGTAAATAACCAAATGGTCAGAGGGTGTCAGACAAAGTGGATGGTGCAGCAGTAACCTAATGAACAAATAGTAAAGCAAAATGAGTTAAACAGGTTACTAAAACACTTACCTTGCCTATTAATAAAAATATATTTAAAAAGAAAAAAAATATATATAAAAAAACATACAATAAAACTAAACAGGACAATTCTCCACGTATCGGCTCAAATTGAACCTTTTTCAAGAGACAAACAACAGAAAACTGACAAAATAAAAAAAAAAATAAATGACTATATTTCATCCAGTCATATTTCGCGCTATGGAGACGGGGCTTGATGAAATATAGTCATTTATTTTGTTTTTTATTTTGTCAGTTTTCTGTTGTTTGTCTCTTGAAAAAGGTTCAATTTGAGCCGATACGTGGAGAATTGTCCTGTTTAGTTTTATTGTATGTTTTTTATATATATTTTTTTTCTTATTAAATATATTTTTATTAATAGGCAAGGTAAGTGTTTTAGTAACCTGTTTAACTCATTTTGCTTTACTACAATTGCTGTTGTACATTTCATAATCTTGTAATAATTCCACCTGAATAAGTTTCATTTGAGCATACCTTGTAACTGTCTGTCAATACTGCATGTTTTCTATTATGGGTTTGCATGGAGGTAATATGTGTAGCTGTGTTATAATTTAGGGTCATTCCGTTGATCGTTGGACTAATCAACTAACATCGTAAAGTCCAGACCGATTTGTGTAACAGAAGTCAGTTCATTCAAATTCTTTTTCATTCAAATGAATTATTTTGTGACAAAAGCCAGGGCTAGATCAAAAGACCACTCAGAAGAACAATACTTAGAGAAAGTAAAACAATCAATATCCATACTATTCAAGAACTGCACAGAATAGCCTTGAACAGACAGAATTGGAGAGCTCTGACCTCTGCCCTAGACGCTAACTTCAGCGCAAAAGAAAAATGAGTGAATGTGTTATAATGGCTGTATGCCCTTGCTGTCGCCACATCATGTATGACAGGAAAGTCATACCACAATAACATAAAATAAGAGAATAAAGATAGAGGTGTAGACAGCTGCTCTCACTTAGCAGATGAAGCAACCACTAACACACACAGTGATCCTTATCAGACTTCCAGAGCATGCAGTGCAAGATATAAAATAAGAAAGTAAGCATGATAAGAAAGTAATGTGTCACTCTTCAACAAATGCCAAAGTATCACATGGATCCAGGTCATGCAAGTGTCAGAGGTTTGAAACTAAGAAGTTATGAGTGATACTTTTGGCAGGTGACGTGCTGCTTTGTTGAGAAGGGCAGAATTCATATGGGGAAACCATAGTACAATGAAGTTGATCATCTACGTTTTTTGGTAAAAATCTGTGTTAAAATGAATAACACAACAAGCAGGGTTCACTTCATATTTGTATTTGGTCCAAAAATATTTTTTAAATGGAACACAAAGCATAATGATCTGGTAAGTGAAAGGAAAACATACATGATTGATATTACTCATAAAATGCTGCCAAATGTTAATAGCATGCATGATTCACATATATTTCATTTAAAAAAAACAATCAAAATTGACTGATCATGCAAAGTTTACAAACAAAACAAACAGAAATCTCTGTTAAACAAACATCAAACCCCTATTAAACAAGATTAACCTCCCCAAAAATAAGCAGAAACTTCATACCTATGAATTTTCAAAAGAATCAACCTATAATTCATTCCAAAATAATAATTAAATTCTGGATGTTGAACCTAACACATGAATAAAGAGTATTTGCCTAAAGGTAAATACTAAATGTTAATATAGGTATATCAAAATAAACCAACCAGAGTGTATTCTGTACAAACGTCTGTACTTGTTAACATGTATGAAACCTTTTCTAAAGAGAGACCTCTGCTAAACAAACAAAAACCCCAGTTTAAAAAAAGCACAGCTAATAATATAAGAATAGATTGACATGAAACACATTTTGTTTAATGCATTCAGAGGGTTGCATACAAAATATTTAAAAATGTATATACAATGATGATTCTGTGATGCCCACTAAAAATTAAGGACGGAGCTTTTCTGCAATATCTATTGGTTAAAATAGTTCAGCAGAATGAAGCTTACATGGCAACAACTTCCAGCATCAAAATGGAGATCGAGGCATTTATGATGGCACTAAAATGGGAGCACAACAACAATGGGAACTGTAGTATTGACAAACTCACAGTTCATGCTTAGAAAGATACAAAAATATATGTCATGGCTCATACATTAGTGAACGGAGTGCAATATTTATTCTAATTTGCAGACACTCTTGTGGGAGTTGCAGCATTGAAAGAGCAGACAAATTTGCTTTGAAGCCACCAATGTTAGGGGAATGAATTATGGATAAGAATGACAAATTAAAATCCCTACATAAGCATTATCTAATTGAAGAATGAAAGAAGATATGGCATTGCAGTTGAAAGGATTTGGATCTATAGGTTTGCCAAGTGTGAGTCAGCATCAATTCAGAAAACTAAACTAAACATATATAAAATTATATTTATAACAAACAAGCTATACATAATAATACAAGATAGATATGTATAACAGTCATTCAACTACTACATAACTATGTATGAGACTAAATTGTAGACATATACAAGTATGTCAGTTTTACATTCACATTACACAGCTGATCACATTATATACTTCCAGAATTCATCAGCAAAAATATACTTACTCCTCAGATCATCATCATGACACTATGGACACATATATAGGTGCTCTTATGTTATTTGCAGTATGTCCTTCAGCATGTGGTAACATATTATTCCAGTTCTGTGTAGGTTGATTGTGTTGCTATTCTTTTGACTTGCATATGCCACTTGTTTCATACAACAGGTCTCACTCCAAGGTCCTTCTGTGTGGCAACCTGGACTGGACTTCTAGTTCAAGGTACAAATAATAGGGCCATTGTCTTTTTACCTGTCACTTGTGAAAAAAATGATTGTTTCATTTTGTCTCAATTCTAAATTTTATCTTATTAAAATAATCTCCTTGAATAATAAAGAGATGTAGACCAGCGGAAATTGCACCATTTTTATTTTGCTGCAGATTCCTGGGTGATGAGGAATGGTAGATATTCCATCACTGTCAATGGGTCAACAAATCTGTGAGAAGAATGATGAGATAGCTGGCTCAGAATTATGTGCTATGAACCTGGCAGGACACGGTGGTCCTGGGATACTGGCACACAGGAACGCCTCCCTTCAGGGACTAAACACACATTCATAAAATCCCCCTTACACAATCATGCTTTGAGATAACCTTATATGAGCCAGGGTGTCACCTCAGTTACTTCTTTTTCTTTCATTCACTTGAAACATGTCTATATCTGTACCTCAGTTACACAAATGAGAGGAACCTGTGATTTTGTCAGAAAGGCTATGGGCTGTCAAGAGTTACCTGCTCACAGCTAAAAGGATTATTTCATCATCACTCTTAGGTTCTGCATTTTAGCCATAGACACAGAAAAAATACATCTATCTTCCAACAGGTCTAACTCCTTGATTTCATTCAAAATAAATATCAGCACAGTCCAGTGAACCACCACTAGTCACTGTGGCAACACTGGCAAGTCTATCTGCTCTTTTATTTCTTTCTAACAATTGCGTGTCCAAGCATAAAATTAATGCGACTCTTTTCAGCACAATTTTCATCATAGACTCCAGCCACTGATGGTGCAGATAGCCTGGCTGAATCTTTTCAAGCATACCCATAGAATTAAACAGAAAATCTGGAGCATTCTTGAGTCTCCAGCTATATCATTGCCCTGGTCATTGTCATCACCACAATACTATTAGTGGGGGTTGTATAAAACTATTAAACGTGTCACATAAAGAAATGTAAACAGTACAGGTAAGGAGAATTATAATAATTAACAGCAGATTGTTGCTTGGGTGGTTTAGTGGTTAGTGTTCTAGTTTCTTAGCCGGATAATCGAGGTTTAATTTTTCAGATCATAAATGAATCTTAGGTCATCCCAGCCTTTAAGGAAATGGGTACTGGATATTTTTGTAGAATAAAAACAGAAGACATGACGTGGAACACATCATTTCTATTTATGCTGTTAGTCAATGAAAAATGAGACTTAATACTATTATCATAACATCTAAAAGTTGTTAATTGGAATACTTTACTCCTTTTACTTTAAGAATATATGAATATGAATATACTGTAGAGTACTAGGCAGTAACATTTAGAGAATCAGTACTGATAACCAGTCTCTTCCTCACAAATATCCCTTCTCCCTAAGTGAGTAAGGCACCATTTTCATTCTTCTGAGAAGACTGGAGAATGTCTTACTTCGGACGTGCCCCATCTTTTTCAGTTCCATAGCACTTTCTCTAACTACTTGACTAGAAAAGCACTTGACAGAGATATTTTTTTTTCTTCAGGTGATATATTATTTCCAGAATAGTCATCTTTATGGATTTTACTCTCAACACTTTCCTAAGTTGTCGCGTTTGTGTGGGGGGGGGGGGGGTGTTGGATCAAATTTTTGTGAGCTACAGTCATTGCTCATACCAATAATAAAATATTCAATATAGGAAGCACTGGCTCAACCAACATAGTAAAGTTAACCCATAGTACTTAACTGCTGTAGGGTTGTGAAATGTTGTGATCTCACAATTCAGTGGCCCTGCTATATGAGAATGGTAGCCCTCTTCTCTTCCTCACAGTCTACTTCCCGGACTGAACCGGTACCCAATAAAGGTTGGGTCGACCCGAGAGTCGTTACTGTCTGAAAAACATTTCTGCCGCAACTGGGTAATGAACCTGGACCACTCATATACGAAGCCAGCAAGACATAAGCAACCAATATGTTGTTAATATCCAAATGCTGATGAGTAACTCTACTAATATCCAAATGCTGATAGTAACTCTACTCTTGTCAGCACAAGGCTACCAGTATTTGTAAAAATGTGCAGGTCTTCTGAAGTTGACTTAGTGATCCATACTGTAAGTTAGTGGCTGTTAAGGGTGTCTGTAGAAGTTTATTTCTGGCAGTTGAAAGTTAAGGGCAGTCAATAAGGAGGTGTTCCACTGTTTAATTGGGATGAAAGCAGTGTCTACGAATGGGTAGTTGCTAGGGTTTGATATTGTTTAAATGGCTATTGATCAATCAACCAACATAATCCACACAAGAATAACCACTTGTGTAGATTAGTTGCGGCACTTCCTCTTTGTCGGACATCCTCCGATATTTGGGTTATTTATACAAGAATAACCAGATGTTCAACTTTTTACATCACAGATAACTATCTTTAGACTACATGGTACTGTTGCCTCTAAGCATACATGTATCCACTCAACTTGTGACACACATGATATAGTATACATGGAACAGTCTCTCAGATCCCCAGAGAATGTTCTTCAAACTTTCCCATTCTATCAAGATATCCAGCACTGACCACAAGGAGCCACATTAGAAATTAACTCTGAGACACAAAAGATGACCTCCAACAGGTTTCATCCAAGAAATTAATATTGAAGCATGAGATCATAGAACACAGAAAAACATTGCTCACACAGAATCACATATTTCTAATATCAATAGATAACAAATGCATATATATAAAACATGGAAGACTTGCTAATAACGCATGGATGATTTGGAAGGAAACATATTAACATTACATACATTTGTGTGGTGTCAACTTTCAAACAACTGGATTAAAGGTGCATTATCACCTTTTAAATAATTCAATAAATAGTAGTATATCAAGTCTATTCTCATTCATCAAGGGAAAAAAAAAATCACATGTAAAAAGGAATATATTTTACGCTAAAATAATTTGGTTATATATAATTTGATGGTGGAAACATCTTTGACATATACACTTCTGATGAGTACTAACTATAACATTTTATTTTCAGCACCACACAGTGCTGCGACTGTCCATCACCAATGTAATACATCTGTGACGTATGTACTTTTGGTAACATTCTTCCCACAAAGTAATATTCTTTATGGACGATCATAACTGTTCATGATTCTGGGCAAGTAGTAGACCTGCTGCAGCTAAGGAATTGTTTTAGCACTCTATAATGTCCTGTTCAGTCAACTTGACGACCCGTGTTATTAGCAACTATGCCTTCTATTACTAATTTTTCCATGCTGTTATGTCTATTCATATGGTAAAAAATCTAACTGGTGATTATTACTATTGAGTTTTATTTATAGTACAATATAAGGCTGCAACATTTCCTCACCACTTAACGATGATGTAGTGACCTTTTCAAAAGAATGAGAGTACACTAATGTTGCATATTGTTCCCAGTTTTTTTCAACATATTTTTGGAACACATCATGCAAGAGATGTCATAGAACCATCAGTATCCATTGTTAGTAGCCTCTTTGTATGTTTTTCTATCTCATAGCTCAAAACTCCAGATATTTATTTCAAAGCTAGAAAAAGTGAGAAATTGTATGGCAAGGAAATTAACACAAGAGAAAAGAAATATAATGGCAAATAAATATAAGGAAAAATAAGGGTTAAGACATAATAACATAAGGTAACCAAACCCGTTAATATCTGGGTAAATTGGCAAATACTAGAAGAACACCCTTAGAACCCGGATTTCTGGGATTTACACAAAATATAGCTGCCCCAAGATACTGAATTTTTCTGTATTTCGACTCCACAAAACAGTACCTCATATTATTATTAAAAAGTTAATTAATGCATTTTTCCGACGTCATGATATATGCATTGCATTGTAGGATAGCAAAATATTATACACATGTTGACAATGTGTTGTTCATAGTGTTAGTATTTTAAAACAAAAAACTATGCATTAAAAATCAGGATATTTTGAGTGTTCAAATACAGCGGAACAAGTTTTTGAGTTGTGTTTGATGATTTTTATGGTGATTATTCTGAAAATGATAAAAAGTCAGATGGATCACTTGAGTCAAAGTGAACAGTATTTGTAGTAGGCCTATAAATTACATCAATTGTAGTAATGTTGGTTTATCATTGGGTCAAGCTACAATCTGTGGGAGTGGAAGGGGGTGTATTCTACATAGTTTATCAAATAAATAGGACTGGCACATAAAGCAAGAACACTGGACAGCATAAGGTCAGTCAATAGTATATAAAGGAACATAATTTTATGTCTTAATTCTTTTAGAATAACTAACATCTGTTGGGGTATTCTTTTTTTTGTATTTTTTTGCTCAGGAGCCCAGGGGAATGGGTCTTTAAGGGTACATTGGCCATTGTTCAAATGGTTAAAATACCTAAGGTGATACTTCTGTGAGTGGTGATGGAAGTTCTAATAAAGTTAATCTCAAGACTAGATGAGATGGTTCCAGCTGCAATGTCCAGGCTGGACATGATTTTGAGAAGCAAAATAAGTACAGTAGTGATCAACTTATATAAATTACTAATTCTATCTACGCTATTGTATGAATGCAACAGTTGGATGATCACAGTGGATAAATTACTAATTCTATCTACGCTATTGTATGAATGCAACAGTTGGATGATCACAGTGGATAAATTACTAATTCTATCTACGCTATTGTATGAATGCAACAGTTGGATGATCACAGTGGATAAATTACTAATTCTATCTACGCTATTGTATGAATGCAACAGTTGGATGATCACAGTGGATAAATTACTAATTCTATCTATTCTATTGTATGAATGCAACAGTTGGATGATCACAGTGGATATGTAGAGAAACAGAATTAAGATTTTCAAATACAAATGTTACAGATGTGTGTTACATACTGAGCACAAAACCAACATATATGTGATATAAAATAAATGCATTTACACACCAACAAGAAAAATTTCAGTGGTGAAACAGTGTAATCTGACGTGGTTTGGGCATATACAAGGGAAAGTCAATAAGCAAGCCACAAATGGCTGCAAAAAATTAATATGATAACAAAAATTGGTAGCATATCCATATCCTATTCAGGATGTAGTCATCATCTCATTTATAATGTCTACCATTATTCGCTTGTCGGCTTAAACTTTTTTTTCATTTGCTGCGCAGTTGTTGCAATTTTGATAGGACAACCAAGCTGTGTTTTATCAATAAGTGATAAATTACTATGTACATCCTTGTGAACATTTATTGACCCAGTTATGCATTGTCTGTCTGTCTGTCTATCTATCTATCTATCTATCTGCTAAACCATTTTTTGCCGTTCAGCGTTGGGATAGTAGAGTTTTCTGGAGATGGCCCTCGTGTGTGCTGAATATATTGTGGAATTTGTAGCCTCTTTTATTTTGATGGTACATCGTTTTCGATATCTGCGTCTAGGTCTGCCTTCACTGTATTTGTGTAACATTAGCTTGCTGTGGTATGCTTAGAGCATATATGGGAATACCCCCAGTGCTGTGACACTTGTTCCTAATCAAGAATAGCCTTCTGTGGTATGCTGTTTGATGGTAGTCTGCTGATGTTGCAAACTATTTTATCTGTTGTCTCTTAATATATTCCAAGATTGGGGTGGTGCCAGTTCTTTGTCTAATGTCTTCATTCCTTACTTTGTCTCTTATTGATATTCCTAGGATTTCAGCTGTCACAAGTTTATGTTTGTCTTGTGCTGTAGTTGTCCATGTTTGGCACTGGTAGCACAGCGTTGGCATAATAATAGTTTTGAATAGTGCTATTTTGGTGTTTACATCTATATTTTCTCCCCTGAAAATTGGTGTCATTTGCCATATGGCTTGGTATGCTTTACTACATCTATTATGTATTTCTTTGCTTACTAGGTATGTAAATTCTGTCACTTGTTTAAGTCTGTTGTTTCCAATATATTTGTGTGTGTTTCTTTTTGTTCTTCCTGTCTACATTACTTCATCCTTTTCTATATTTATCCTCATGTTAAAAGTTTGGCATGTTTGATGTAACCTGTCTATTTGTCTTTGTAGTTGCTCTTCTGATGATGCTACTAGTCCGTGGTCACTATGCACTGTTTCACGTGATAAACAGTTCTTCATGTAAAAAAGGAACCATCTTTTAATGAATGTCATTGGCAGAAAGTCCTTTTGACGCCCCAAAAATGCACATCCTCATGCCTTTAATTCCTTGAAAACTCTTGGAACATGATCACCATTTTACATGTGCACTGTGCATGTAAAACTACCAACTATTGTCAACCACACAAATTGACCACATAACTGGATCTTATAACTTCATAATCCAACCTTTAAAAACACCTAATGTATTTCTGTTTGTTTCATTCGTTTGTGACTTAATTATTCCCTTTACTAACTTCCCTTTGTAGTAAGGCAAGATTTATTTTCTGTTCGTTTCATTCGTTTGTGACTTAATTATTCCCTTTACTAACTTCCCTTTGTAGTAAGGCAAGATTTATTTTCTGTTCGTTTCATTCGTTTGTGACTTAATTATTCCCTTTACTAACTTCCCTTTGTAGTAAGGCAAGATTTATTTTCTGTTCGTTTCATTCGTTTGTGACTTAATTATTCCCTTTACTAACTTCCCTTTGTAGTAAGGCAAGATTTATTTTCTGTTCGTTTCATTCGTTTGTGACTTAATTATTCCCTTTACTAACTTCCCTTTGTAGTAAGGCAAGATTTATTTTCAAAGACAATTCTGCAGGTGACAAGTTGAAGGGATGAGAAGAAAAGGACAAAAGAAACCCTGGATTGATAATCATGACTGATCAGGAATAGATGTTTACACACTTACACGACAGACTGAAGACAGAGAAATATGCCAAGCTTTTTGTGTTATGATACTCCTTTGAATTTAACAACTACGATGATTCAGCTAGATCAGCCATTATAAATACAAATGCAACAGAAACTGTTATTGCAAGACAACCTAAATGCTTTGATACAATGTGTCATTAAAGAGGTCAGCTAAAGCAGTAGTGTCATGTTCCTGCTCAAGTAAATATAGGACAGATGATGGTGAAAGGCAATGGATGCCCTCTATTTTAACTCTATTTATCACTAAGTGTAAAAACATATTATATGCATGTTGGAAAAATATGGCAATAAAATGGAAAACACAAAGTTATAAGTTTCATGGTTGGCAAAACAGACGGACACGAATAAATGTAGTTAACAGTTCACAAAACAGACTGACATGAATAAATGTAGCTAACCAAAAAATCTTAACCAAGAAAAAATACAGCAAACTGAGAACAAATAATAACAAAAATAATATTGACTGTAGTAAAAGTGTAGTGTCTTCTATTAACAGATATGGCAGTAGACAATGTATAAAACACTTTTGTGTTTTTACTTGTACTGTACATGGGTACACAAACCCCCTCTGATAAGAAGGCTTCTTCACTACACTTTTGCAATAAACTGAAGTCTCCTGGGCATGATTGAAAACTTTGAGAAACAACCCCACTGCACATAGAAAGTAAGAGCAAATTGCTCACAATTACTGGGGATCAGGACATTGGGCAGTACAAGGGCTGTAGTTTTCAACAACATAGCTGACTGCTAGCAACATGGTCAGTGAACTAGACTATACTCTTGGCAGGTTTAGTTTACTGACTATAGTTGACTAAATCTGTGTGTGGTGATCCCATAATCAGGTCATAACTAGGCAATCTAGACAAGGAGTAGGAAACTACATAAACAAGCCTAACATGTATGAATGAGACATTACAGCTGTGTTTATAGTGACACAGTGGCTAAACCATTTGTCTTGTATTTACAAGGTTGAAATTTGATACTGGGTCATGAAGTTTTATTTACAAGCAAATTTGATTGAGAAGTCCTTGGAGAATTATCATTGAAGCCGTCAATGTATATGCTGAGACTGAAAGGGAAACAATGAATAACATCACTATAACCTGTCATGTATATGTTGTAGGGGCAACGAAGGATGTTTTGGAGGTGATATTGGCAGTCCCATTCCATAGAGACTCAAATGACCCAGAAACTATGCTGAAGTCAGATGTGTAAGACTGTAAGGTGTTGATTTCACAGCCAAACCATGACACAACATAATCCATTCTCTGAACTACATCCTGTGAATCTGCAGGAGTTTGAGCACAGAAGAAGCACTGAAGATACCAGCTAATTGTCTCTGATGATAACTCTTGGCAGGCACCATGCTGCTTTGTTGATAGGGAAAGATTGCACATAGGGAAATTCAAGTACAGATGAAGTAAATTACCGTTAAGCTTTTTCAATTACATACATAGACATAATAGAATCTCTTCACATAATCAAAAATGATAAAGTTGTCAAAGATTATCAATTAGTGTCTATAGAAAAATACAATAGCTTTTAATTACTTATGCAGTTCAATACTGTAGGAGCTTTCATGATGTTCTTGAGCACATTGTTTACATATCTGAAACATTAATACATTTATCGTGCATCTGATCCTCATTAAAAGTTAACCCATAGCAGTTAACTGCTGTAGGGGTGTGAGATGCTAGCGATCTTCACAATTCAGTGGCTCTGCTATATTGGGGGGGGGGGGGGGGGAAGAGAAAGAGAGCCATCTTCTTTTCCTCACAGTCTTTACTTCCAGGACTGATCCGGTGCCAATTCAGGCTGGGTTGACCCAGGAGCCGTTGCGGTTGAAAAATATTTTAACCTCAACTGGGGAATGAACCCAGGACCACTAATATGCGAAGCCAATGCCCTAACCACTGCCCCCCCCCCATTTTTATCCCAATTACACTTTCCTTGTATCTCATCCCTATTATATTTATCTTGCATCTGATCCTATTACACCTCTCCCCCCCCCCCCAATATTATCACCAATGCACTTAACTTTTATTTAACTCTTTCCAGACCAGTAACAAATAAATCAGCAATATAAAACAGCTCTTTGGGACCACTAACTGATGTACCAGTTTGGGTTTATGTCAGTTTATATTTTATGGTTCATTACTACACATATTTATGTTAACCCAATTCTTTACAAGAATACTTTCACTTCCTATTTCATCGAAAAAGCAAGTATTAACATTTGATTTGTTCCTCTAACAAGTATTGTTTGTTGTTTATTTCTGAGAAATAATAGCAAGGCAGAGACTGCTTCTAGATATTCTACTGGTCTTATTCAAAGTACAGAGACAGAAGATTGCAGTAACAATTATAATTATAGCTATAGCCCAATAATATAAATGTACAAGAGGTTTGGATTAGATTTAGGTACTTTTGATGCAGGTAGCTTACTATCACAAGCTGTCACCACACCTTAAACATCAAAGAGCAGTGATGACATAACTATTTCAGAAGATAGAATACTTAGTTCATTTCAAACTAGTGGAACTGATAACTCTGCATGGAGATGTAGTTCATGGAATAGGATGCAAAGTAAGGTTAGTTGTACTAAGTAAACATAAGCTTGTGAATAATGAAGTGATTCTGTAGATTTTCACATATTTTTGTTGCTTCTGAGGTCAATGAGAAAAATGTACACAATGTCAACATTGTTTTGGATATAAATGCATCAAATAAAATGTGTATTAACTACAAATAAATACCCTAGTGTAATATACCTAAAAACTTTATCAGAACACCTTAAACCATTGACAAGTTAAGACAGCTGCAATGTGTTTATTAAAATATTATAAGATCCCAATTATTAATCTGTTTTACAAATTGTAATATTCTTTTCAATAAAATTATTCTTTCTTTTCAAACAATTTACTATTATTTCCAATTTCTATAACCATTTTCTTCCCCAATGACATACACTATATACCTCATTTATCGATTTGATGGTATGAAATAATAACATTTAAAAGACATGATGAAATTTTTCTACAACTGAAAATTAATTTGGTCCAAACAAAAAAAAAAATCAAGCCCTGAAAGAGTTAAGTGATCATTCTCAAACTCCTGTTGGATCTTTCTTGTAGCCGGACAATAATCCTACTTGATTTCCAGCAGGAAGTATTTTAGAGAATGGACGTCTGCTGTGTCATCCTTGTATTTGCAATAATAGCCAGACACATCTGACGTTGGTGGAGTCTTCATCTGATTCCCAGTGCACTTATCAGTACTTTAGACTAAGAAAATCTCAAAATGAGGAGAAAAAAAATTATAATGTGTTCTCTGTAAAACATCACATGCATGTACAAAAATATTAAAATAATACTGATATATAAGAAATTGGAAGGAAAAGAACTCAAAACAATGAAGCATGTCACTCAATCCAAGTCACTCAAGTACATGAACTGCTTACATTAAATTATTAACAATTTCAAATATTTGAATTCATTGATACGGATTCAGCAGTCATGCTACTAACAAATATTGCTTATGGTTTCATAATGAACAGTAACAAGAAATCATGTGAAATGTTTTTCATGAGAATAGTAAAATACAAGATAGGAGAGCTTGGAAAAAAAATCAGAAAGTGTGGACAATTAAAACACATTCATTGTCTTTCTAAACTTTCATTTCCATTAATAAATGAACCTTCCCTACTGCTTGACCTGCTCCAGTGTAAGCTTTCACTGCTTTTTGTATTTCTACCAATATTTTGAGTGGCACCCTTTGAAGCATTCTGCTCTGCTAGAATCTTAGCCCCATTGATGCCCCGCAAGGTTACTCTGCTAGGCTTGACTAGCAGGCCATAGTTAGGTAGACACGTGAAGTACCGCTTGCCTTGAACACTTCCATCATTCTTGCCTTTTGGTTTGCGTAGTTCAACTCCCAGCCATGTTCCTTCACCAAGCTCTGTCGGTCCCATATATCTGATGACACCTAAACTCCAAGAAAAAAAAGTTGTAAAAGATCATGAATGTTTTAACATAAGCCCAACGACACCTAATTTAAGCAGATAAATGCTTCATACATTTTAGGCTATGTGCCCACTTTTCATATAGTTTTATAGTTATATCCTCACTGTTTCAAAATTAATATATATTAAGTCATACATGCACATTTAACATATAATATCTCAGATATATAATATCTGTATTATAATAATATAACATCTCTGGTTCACCAAACCACAACCTCCATAATTCTTTTAATAGTAAAAATGCTCTGATACCACCAAATAGGACTAATGTCCATGATTGAAAGGACAACTGTAAGACGCCACCATACGTTTGTTACCATATTAGGCCATTTTTGTTTTCATTCACATAACAAATAGAGAGCTGTATACAAATGTTTCTTTTTCTGGCCACTTCATGAGACAGGCAGGTTTAGAGAACACAGTCACAACAGGAAAGATTGAAGGCACCAGACGCCCGTGTGTTGCCGGGGCCCGAAAGAGGAGCAAAGAATAGCAACACTGTTTACCTTCCATACATGTCATAAAAGGCGACTAAGGAGGTTATGAGATGGAGTTGGCTGTCCCATCCCATATAGGGTCAGTGACCCAAAGCCATGCTGAAGTCGGATGTGTCAGGTCGAAAGGCGCAGATATCGCAGCTATGCTGTAAACCATGACATGACGCATTCCGTTCTCCGGACTGCATTCTGCTAATCTGCAGGAGTTTGAGAACGAACGCAGAAGAAGAAGGCACCAGAGACAGAGGGTGATAAAATTTTAGACAGTTTGACAACCTGGCACGGCAAGGAAACAACAATGACTTTGATACATAATACTGTGGTCAGAGAGCTGTGGAGAGCCATGACGCCTACGCCAGCTGGCATGGCACCTGATGATGATGATAAAAATGTTTATATTACAGCATTTTTCATATACACAGTGAACACCAGTGGTAGACCAGCCCTATTGAATACCAAGAAATATCCTACCGCAAGCATTATTTGAGCTGACTCTACAGTACAAACTACTGAACACTTATAAATAACCAAATGGTGCCGCAGTAACCAAAGGAACAAAAATAATAATGCAAAATAATTTAAACAGGTTACCTCATAAGTGAAACATGGCCTCGTCAAACTCAGTTCAAGTTTGTATGGTTTAAATGTTATTAGTTTTCTTGAAAAATGTACCATTTCGTCGATAAGTCGAAAATTGTCCTGTTTTGTTTTATTGCATATTTTTTTATATACCTTTTCATCTATATTTATCCATAATTAGGTAACCTGTTTAACTTATTTTGCATTACTATTTTTGAACTTATTTATATTGACTAGAAAATCACTACAGACAAAAAAATGCTGGGTTGATGGCTACGTTCTGAATAAGATACGTTACGAAAAATTTTTCTACAGTGCAATAATTTCTGAAAGTTTTAGACGTAAATGTTTTTTTCTTGGCAGTCCAGACACTCGAGTGTCCACTACTGGTTACCACACTTTTCATATTACATAATTATAGCACATTTCACACTCAATATTAGTCACATTACATAATAATATACTTACATCACATACTTCACACTTGTCAAATTACATAATGATAATAATTATCACATACTTCACACTTGTCACATTACATAATGATAATAATTATCATATCACATACTTCACACTTGTTGTCATATTACAAACTCACAGACGAAACTTGGAACAGTGAAATGAAATTTTGCTAATCGCTAGTGACACACATTAACGAATCATAAGGGGGGGGGGGGGGTGTGCAGTAGAGATGTAGAGGAAAAATATATAAGCATAAGTCAGTTTGTAGTGGACTAACCTTCGTCTTAGCATGTCAGCCCACTACAAACTGACTAATGCTCATAACTTTCTCCTCTCCATCTCTTCTCATAATGCCTGTTATAATTCCTTGCCATACTGTCTACTTCTAAGTCTGTGCAGTATGGAGGTGTACCATCTCGACAAAGCTCATGAGATTATGGACTTCTCCATTGTTGTCTATACCTTTACAATGTTCTCAGGTACGCCCTGTTTTGAGTGTGCACCTTCTTCCACCAGGACACCCTTAAAGGAACTCATACGACTTTCTCCAAGGACAAGGTAAAACTTATTCTTCCTTTCCACCCATAGAGTTCTGTTGTCCATGGTGTTCTGTTCTGGCAACTTTCTTTCCTTCAGTCAGATCCCTGAACGTGTGAAGTATTAGTTGCACACACACATACCCCCAACCTTCAGTTTATTACACTCACAGACATTATCAGAACCTCAGGGATATCTTGGTCCACAACCATCCTGTGCCTTATGTCATTTTGGCACGGCCAGCTATAGATGAAGGAGGTGCTACACATGTGTCTATGTCATACAGACTCACTCTGTCACATTCCTTAAGTTATTTTGGCACAGTCAGCTGTAGATGTAGGATGTACTACACATATGCCTATGTCATACAGACTCACTCTGTCACATTCCTTAAGTTATTTTGGCACAGTCAGCTGTAGATGTAGGATGTACTACACATGTGTCTATGTCATACAGACTCATTCTGTCACATTCCTTAAGTTATTTTGGCACAGTCAGCTATAGATGTAGGATGTACTACACATGTGCCTATGTCATACAGACTCATTCTGTCACATTCCTTAAAACCACTTGGTTAGGTAAAACACCTTTTATGATGTGTATGCTCCTTTCAATCGCAGGCGCTAATCCAATTTGGTTATAAAAGAGCTTTACAACCATAAAAAAATAGTGGAGGTCACGGTTCTGGTAATAGTCACTATGAATTCCGAAAGTTAAAAAATAATTAAAGCCATGTTCACCATCAGAAAAGAGTTTTATATTTGTATACCATAACTTTATGTATACAATCATTTGTAAACATTGCATCATGGTGTACATAGGGGATATGGGTTTGATGCTTGCAGACAGATTCTGTCAACATTTGCACAGTATCAAATGGTGCAGACCATCATGGTGCCCATAATGTCCAGGTTACAGCCATTAAGTCATGCTTCTCTGTTGACCGGATTCAATATACTTCTGAGAATTGGTATATATAATTTGCTGCACTGGAGTCCTTGGGGAATAACATCCATCATTCATATGTGCAGATGTCCTGTTATCTTTTGTCACTTTTCTGTTTGTTTTGTTTCATCGATATCCCACGATATTCTACCATTTTTCTGTTTGGTTTTGTTTCACCTCTATTATTTAAGTTTTTTATCATTATACTCTTCTAGATTTATCCTGTCCAGACATTATTATGTGAATGTGGACAATGTTTCTTACTCATGTATCATATTGTGTTCTAGATAAAGGTCTTTGTGTGGATTTGTGTGTTCTCATGTGTATTAATCAGGTGATTAAGCAAACCTTCATTACCCAAGTTTCCTCTGTTGGATGTCAGTTTTACTGCAGTTATTACCTATTATTACACTCAACACTGTGTATACAGTGAATCCCTTTACATGCTTCTAACACAAAATTCTATATTTAACAATATTTTAATAATCCCTAATTAGTTTATTTGTTAATAAATAGATGCATATTTTGTGGGGAATTTTACGGCTTTCAAATTTTATTTTTCACTTTATTGATGACTGTCTAAGATTCTCACACACAAACATATATTTGTCACTGGGAATATGCAGGCTTTAAGAAAAGATAGTTTTCATTTTTGTTTCAGCTCAACCATGTGTTTTTCATTAGTATCAGTTTCTTTGATGCAGTCACTTAGGTTGACAGCTAAAAAGTGGAATTCATAGCATATAATACAAAGAAATGGAAAATAATTATCATTTGTAAAGAGAAATTGATAAAGATGCAGATAAAGATAACAAGAAGAATAAAATTTGATTTATAATGCAAAATATAGCATTTTTAAGTAAAGAATATTAAAATAAGTGCAGATGATTCTACTGTATACTAATATCTGCAAAATAGTTCATTCAAACATGCAAGGTCAGGTCCTCATAAGTTTAATATAAAACAACCAAAATAGTGAGCATGGAGCAAAACATTTAATCAATTAAGTTAAGAAACCATCTGCAGGGTTACTAAATGATGAGTTGAGCTATTGAAATGCACGGACAAAATGTAAGTTATACTCTCTAACAACACAAGGGCAGTGGAAAACAGTACGTTTGTAATATAAAATGGACTGAGTATTTCTATATTTTATATGAATTAATTTCACCTATTAATTTTATTTTACATTTTTATTAGTTGATTATTTTTAGTCTAATCATTTTCATTACTTTTATACCTTTATGTATATTTGTATGTTAATGATGTTTTGTATCCACATACATATTGTTTGGTTTTCTTGATTCCATGTTATGTTCGTCTTTATTTCTCATGAAGAATTTTTGCTCACAATGATATTATCTTTATTCTACTCATTGTCTAAATTAAAGACAACAGAGACAAAGGGCGTCTACGTGAGAAAATATTAGACAGTTTGACAACCTGGCACAGCAGGGAAACTACAACGACCTTGATATATAATACTGTGGACAGAGAGCTGTAGAGAGCCATGACCGCCTACGCCAACCGGCATGGCACCTGATGATGATTCATTGTCTGATATTCTGTATTACTACATTTTTATCTATGGTATTCATATTTTATATTTTAATCTGTCAAGTGCACCTCCATCTATTGCACGAGGAACGTCCGTGGGTTTTCTTCTTGATTAGAAAACTGGCCTCACAGCACATGGGGCATTCCCATAAGTGCTCCTCCCTCTGTTCCAGCAGCCATTTGACTCAATGGTGTTTCGAGTCCAATGCCGCCAAAACAGACGTCGACATCAGGGCACAACTCTGTCGCAAAGGTCCGTGGGTTTTATCGCCCACCACCATGTAACATATACTTATAGAAGATGATATGACTATATAGTAAGGCTTTCTTTCAGTGAAAAAAATTACTCCAACATTCACCTTCATAGTTGTTTCCTGTTGTCATGGGTTTAAATCTATATCATGTCTCAATTTTCTACTTTTGTCTACTATCAAAAAATTCCCACGGATGATGGAGAGATGCAGACAATCAAACATTAACAAATGTACTTCTATGATACTCATAGGTGGCAGAGATTGTTGCCACTGCAGATAGGTCACATAGATGAAAGAAAAAATGACCAACTAGTTGGTCAAGAAGTATATGCTATGCTCCAGGCAGGATGTGAGAATACTGGAGCACTAGAATGCCTCCCTTCAGGAACAAAACATGAATTCATAAACTCCACCCCCCCCCGTACAACCGTACCTTAGAGAATAACAAATCTCATATGAACTCCGGTGTCCACTAAGTCAATCATCTGATGACTTATGCTTGTGTCATAAATGATATGAGTTGTCAAGAGCGATTTGCTCATCCCCATCATTTCTTCCCCCCCCCTTTCATTAATCTCAGTTCCCTACTTAACTCAGAGAACGGATTATCTCATTGGAAAGGCTAACGAACTCTAACTGACCACTTTTTTTGTGTGGAAAGGCTAACAAACTCAAGCTGATGATTTTTTTCTTTGAATATATTCAAATCAATTTCTCAATAATATGATTGTATGCAGAAGAATATAAATATTACTAATCTAGAGTTTTTCAGGCTGAAAATTGAGCTAAAATTTTGGTTTCACTTAAACTGGATTAATTTTTCTTCTTTTTCTGCTGTCAATTACTATGCATCCAAAAAGACATTTGTCCTGTATGATGTATTAGTCACATATGTATTTGTCATGTATGATGTATTAGTCACATATGTATTTGTTATGTATGATGTATTAGTCACATATGTATTTGTCCTGTATGATGTATTAGTCACATATGTATTTGTCATGTATGATGTATTAGTCATGATATGTATTTGTCATGTATGATGTATTAGTCATGGTGTGTATTTGTCAATTATGATGTATTAGTCACATATGTATTTGTCATGTTTGATGTATTAGTCACATATGTATTTGTCATGTATGATGTATTAGTCATGGTGTGTATTTGTCATGTATGATGTATTAGTCACATATATATTTGTCATGTATGATGTATTAGTCACATATGTATTTGTCATGTATGATGTATTAGTCATGTATGAATTTGTCATGTATGATGTATTTGTTTGCTTTATGTAACTGTGGATTCCCATTATTTGTTTCGAAGAGATGTACATAATCATTGATTTATCCAATCCCAAGGGTTGTAAGCTTTCACCCTTTTATCCCTGTGCTAGGTGCATGTCGTCTTCAGCTGTGTTGTGTCTGTATAAAAGGTGTTAGTGATGGAGGGGTTTGGTGGTAACAGTTGTTTTTGTAGGTCATGTAGTGTAGGGCATTCAATAAGGTGGTGTTTTACTATTTCCTCCTCTTGTCTGTTGTGGCATGATGCATAGTCTGCTGTAATTCTATGTAGGTATTTGTTAAGTTGTACACACTATTTCCTCCTCTTGTCTGTTGTGGCATGATGCATAGTCTGCTGTAATTCTATGTAGGTATTTGTTAAGTTGTACATACTATTTCCTCCTCTTGTCTGTTGTGGCATGATGCATAGTCTGCTGTAATTCTATGTAGGTATTTGTTAAGTTGTACATACTATTTCCTCCTCTTGTCTGTTGTGGCATGATGCATAGTCTGCTGTAATTCTATGTAGGTATTTGTTAAGTTGTACATGATGTACATAATCTATGGAACTCTTATGAAGAATGATAATATTTTAAAATCCAATGTGACATGAGGAAGACAAAACGTGTACGAGATGTGCACACATGGATGTGCTGCCTGGTGTATGCTCTGTCTTTATAAATCAATAGCTCAAAGTCTAAATCACCGCTACATTTATTTAAAAAAAAAACCACATTGATACGATGTAAAGAAAAATACATTTGAAACACTTACTCAATCCTTAAAAACACAATACTTTGAAACTACTTAAGTTATACAAATCATATATATAAAACAAAAACAAAACAGTTAATCTAGATTTCTCCTGGGAAAGAGTTATCAATTTTATGACTTGCAGGGACAAAAGTAACCAAACAGAACCACATGCAGCAACAGTACCAGGGCAGAGCTGGGGTTAACAGAGAACAGTCTGTGACCTTTCTCTGGATATCTACAAATACAGAGGGTTCTTATAACTATGCATCATATCTATCATTCAGCATTTTCTGGGGAGATTGAGCACCTATAAAACCACTAGGAGTGGTGTGAGGTCTATTTAGTAAATCACGGTCATCTATCTTGCACCAGAAGTTTTATACCAGGAATCCAATTTCTGCTAAAAATGGATAGCTAGACTTTCTGATTTAGAGGAAATTTTAATGAATTGATGCAGAAGCTATTGTAAATCTGTGAAGCTGACACTATCTCACTCAAAGGTTATGAGTTTTAAGCCATAAGCTCAATTGATTCTGGTCATTTTTAAAAGTGGATGATTACTTTTTTATACTTTAATTTTCACTTTTAAAAATGGCATATACTGTGAAAAATGTTTCAACATGATCTTGCAAGCATTATCTTAGGGTATGTGTGGTACACAGACTGTTAATGATTTTCTGCCTAGTCCTGGAGCATGCGTTGCTCTTTACTTAATGCAGAGCTTACCATTTTAATGTTGAGCTGAAATATGTTATAATAAGTCATGACTGCTGCATGTTCATGTTTTAAGTCATTGACTTGTGAGTGATGAGCATGTTTTTAGATGGAGACGACTTTCAGTGAACTAATTTCAGGCAAACAAACAAATAATATTTCACATAACTAAAGATTTAAACAGCAATATAATGAATCTAGTGAATAAATGGTGAATGTGAATAAATGTTGAATATTTATTATTATTATTATTTAGGTGACATATGCTTTCTAGAATGTAGAATTCTCTATGGACATTCTGAAATATTCATGATTCAGGGTAAGTTGATCTTCTGCAGTTAAAGATATTCTGAAGTGCCTTTTGTTGTCTTGGGCGGTCCTTGCACGGAACTGTCTCTCAAAACCAACATGATATTACAGTATATGTATGTGCATGCAGTAGGGGGAATGCTGCATATGCTGTCCAACAATTATTTGGTGCTTGCTGGATCTCAGAATATTATCTCATAGTTTATCAATGTTTCAAAACACTTACCAAACAATGAAATATGTTAAAGTTCTACTTGTTAAGAATAATAATAAACTTTGAGCATGACAAGAACAGTTTGTGTACCTAATTCATTGTTGCACAATACCATGGCTCCTAGCTCTAAAACCTGACTTGGACTTTGACCTGGTGTACGGGACAAGCTTAGGCTTTGTTGCTTCAATGACCTCGGTGGAGTTTGGAAATGATTTGACACACCAGCTGAAAAAAAAAGTTTTAAATGAATAAGATTGAAGAGACATAATTACATTATATTTAAACATAAATGCTATAAATAGATACTGTGGTTTTCCTATAAAGATCATATAACAAATGAATGTGTCTGAATTAAAATAAATAATGAGAAACAATCTATGCAATGGAGTAATATCAATGTATACACAAGTTTTAGTACTAGGATGTTATAGTGAGCTAATCCTTCTTTATCGAAGCAAAGTATGGACAGCAAACAAAAGTGTCCAATATAAGCTAGAGCAACTGAGATGTGGTTTGTTTTTAAGAAGAATAATGAAAATTCCATGGACAGACAAACAAACTAATGTAGAAGTTCTGAGATGCTGGAGTAAAGCAATAAACTATAGCAAAAATTAGAAACAATCAAGATTTTTAGGGCATGTGATGAGAAAAGTAAAACTTGAATATTTAGTAACCACCGGAAAGATCAAGAGGAGAAGATATGGAGGAAGACAAAGAGATAAATTTCTGGATGAGTTGTCACTGTGGCACAAAAAGAAGTCACCAGCTGAGCTTATTAACAACACAAGACACAGAGAGTTGTGGAGAAGCATGATCGCCTACACCACTTGTCATGACACTTGATTGATTAATTGAAAATAAATATGTGTGTATCATTCTAGGATGAAACCTTTACAAACAAACCTTCATGCAGAAGGCAAAAGAAAAGTAGGCTGCCCAAAGAAAATTGCAAAACAATCAATAATAACAGAACCCAACACCTGTCAGGGTCATAAGGGTGTCACTTCGCCACAGAGCTGGAAGTCTTATAGGTAACTAGCATCTTTCGCCCATGTATTGCCGGGGCATGAATGGGGAGCAAAGAATAGCAACACTATTTACCTTCCATGCATGTCGTAAAAGGCGACTAAGGAGGTTATAGGATAGAGTTGGCTGCCCCATCCCATATAGGGTCAGTGACCCAAAGCCATGATGAAGTCGGATGTATCCGGCTGAAAGGCGCAGATATCGCAGCAATGCTGTAAAGCATGACACAACGTATTCCGTTCTCTGGACTACATCCTGCTAATCTGCAGGAGTGTGAGAATGAACGCAGAAGAAGACTAGCATCCTTGTACTGTCAACATAACCCTTTGTGATGATTCACAATCACGTAATTTCTTTTCCTATCTTGAATTGAAAGCAGCTGTGTCAAAGCAAAATCACTGCTGCTCTTGTGATTTATAATACCAAGGGAATTAATTACAGACCTTAGCATAGTTAAATCACATGAACACTTCATAAATGAGGATACAAGACTGTGACTCAAAGAACTTGAAATTACTCTCAGCACAAAAATTATGGTCACTTAGTAAGAATGAACACATGTTGGCCAGCAGCGATCTCATACAACATGGTGTTAACGATATCCTGTGATATTCATGTCCTGAGATGTTCATATCCTGAGATATTCATATCATGATATGTTCATATCCTGAGATATTCATATCATGAGATGTTCATATCCTGAGATGTTCATAGCCTGGTGTCCTTGCTGGTTTTGCAAGTGGAAGGAGGTAACTATAATTACTCCTGCGTAATTCTCTTGAGCAAGTCATCTCCAATGTTTTTCAGAAGACCATATTGTATTCTGTCAGGACTAGGTGCCTTACCTGATGCCTATGGTTTGATAAATCCAGAATCAAATTGACTGTCTGGACAGTAAGGCCATCTACTTACATGTGGATTTTCTCTCTAACTTTTCAGACAATGCTCCCCAGCTGATAGTGTCCAGAGACTCACTGGAACTGAACTTCCTGTCACCTAGTCTACAAAGGAATGAGAGAATGAAAGAATAAAATCCAACAGAAAGAAATTGTGAATGAGACCAATCATTAACTGATAGAAAACTAACATTCACAAAATATGAATCACTTATTAAAAAAATTCATCACAATTTTTCTTTTATGTTTATTCACAAACTTCTGCCCATGTAATGTAGTCTGGAAATGGGATGTTTTGTGTTTGCCCATGTAATGTTGTCTGGAAATGGGATGTTTTTGTGTAACGGATTATAACCTTGCCAAGATGTCTGTCTTTTCTTCTTATTGTTCAGCATTCATTCTCAAACTCCCACTGGAACTCTATTATTGCAGGACAATGATCCTACTAGATTTCCAGTAGAATGTAATCCAGAGAATGAAAATGTGCTGTGTCTCCATTTTATTTGTGCCAATGGCCCGGCACATTCGTCTTCTGCAGAGATATGTCTTTTGACCTGACATATCTGACTTCACACCATTTTTGGTTACTTGGTTGTTTTCTCTCCTTCATCTCTACTGTATTATCACACAGATGTTATGTTCTTGCACAGACCAGACCAAGTTCTGTGCCTCAAAACAGGACACAACTGTCTCCGCAGCAACATGTATACAAAGTTCAAGATTGGTAACACGGTCATGTGTACAGGCACTTCAGACAGCAGAACATATTCTTCAGGAATGCAAGTAATATGAAATGATGAGGCAAATACACTGGCTCAGAAAAACTCTACGGATTTCTGTATGAGTTATAAAACACAGTCAAGTTTATAGAAGAAACAAAACTTTAGATATAGGTGAACAAAAGAAGAAAAAGGCTATTTGTAAGCGGATCAGGGTCTCAGTGGCTCTGATTTATTGGCCCTGATGATTAGTTACTATGACTCTCTGATAACTATGTTTTGCTATGCATCTTGATCTTTTTGTCAAATGACCACCAAGACAATTGTTCTGAAATAATGCAATTGAGAGTGATTCTTTTTAGCAATTGTTTTGTTTCAGACAATAATTAACATTACACCATTTGTGCGTACAACTTTCGGGTGAATACTCAAAGTGCACACTAGGGAGCACTTGGTTTCTAAATAACAAGAAATTAAAGAAGAATATTATGTAAGAAAGGTACCGGTAGTGACTTTCAGAAATGAGGTTTGTGATGGAGCACTGGTGCTGTACACTGCGTCAGATATGTGTTTTGATTAAATTTTAGTTCGAGAAAGGAAAAGGTCACGCATTGCATGCTGGTCTTTTTTATACACTCGTCTTCTTTTTTCCTGCCATTGGCCGGCTCATGTTAATCCAGAAACTCGGTAAGCAAAACATGTTTTTAGCAACATAATAATTTATGTTTAGAGTCATCAATTGTTGTTTATATAATCATTGACATATCCTAATATTGTTTGGCTACTGCATTAAATGTGTTAGGCTGAAGTTATTTTTAACTATATAATTTAAAACAGCCACTACCACATGTTGTGTCATTCATAAAATTTCAACTGGCAAGGCGAAGGATGTGTACCTAAAACTACAGTGTGTTTATAAAATTACGACAGAAGCACTTATTTCGTACGTTTTTATAATATTAAAATGATATTAAACCTATAATAATTTTCTTTATGGTGATGATATGGAAATAAATAATTCCTTATCTCTTTCTGATACTCTATTTCATTTCAGCTTTCTCGTCCATTGGCCTAATATCCTACTAAAGCCTACTGCAATCAAATATTGGAGTTTTCATTTTTTTTGCTTCTTGTATGAATTTTAATACTCGACATAATTTTGAAATGTGTTTATGATGTACTTAGCGGACAAGATTGAAAGTTTTGTAGAAATGCAACACCAATAGGCCTATATTATAAAACATTGATAGCTTGAATATTGGATACTCATTGAGCTATGAAAGGCACACAGTGAATGACCTATTTGTTTTTAATGGAGACAACATTTAGAACTATCATATTATTCTGTACACTATTTTAAATTCTGGATTATAAGATCACATATGAATATACATATGAAGTAGCTATAAAAACAAACCAATGAAATCAAGTCATAATAATCATTACCCTGATATAATAAACGTTGCTTTTCTTTGTGTACATAAGTGTATGTTTGTAATTTTTGTCATTTTCTGAGCTTAAAGTATTTAAAAATGTTATCACTATAAACAAAATATAATCAAATTAGACTCATGTCTACGTTGAAAAGGTATGCCCTACTAAAATATTGCTTAAATCCAACACAAACAACAACAAATATTTACTTTGTACACACACAAGTTATCATTGTCAACAAAATGGCATACAATGTCTTTAACGATTAGGGCCCTGAATTAAAAATTAAGAAACATCCCCTTGGGCTTGAATTATTTTTTGGAAAATTTGCGTTATTCATGGTGGGTGTTTTGAAAACGTGATAACTTTTTTGTTTTAAAAGATATCAAAATAATTTTTGCATATCTAAATAAAGGAGTGAATAGTGAATATAGGCATGTTTTTTATGTGGTTGTATGTATGAAATGACTGTTGTGAGCAAGATGTGAAGTTGAAAATTTGGGGGGAAAAAAAATCGCAAAACGCCATTTTCAAATCGCACATATAACTTCTTGACGACCCTAACACTTGAGCAATGTGTGGAAACATTGATAAAATCCCCATAAATACCTATACTTATTGTATATATATTGTTTTATATCAAAATTAATTTCAGAAGAAATTACATATAACGTTTCGTCCGGTCAACACTAGGTCTAGACTGACAGGCAGCGTAATTATCATCTATGCACACACTGATACATATTATTTTTGTGTTTTTGAATGACTACACAAACATTCTTATCAAATAACAACATATTAAACACAAAAAACAACAATTAAAACATGTAGTCACGATCACTTAGCCATGTCAAGCGGTACTCAATTTGATAGTAAAATATGGCTACAAAATGGCCAACGTCGCTCTAGAAATTCGTTGACAAAACCGGTCGGATTTCTCTCTTCTTGCAATAGTAATGAGTAAAGGAATTTGACCTTTAAACTGTGACGTATTCCTAGCTTTGTTTGGCGGGTTTTATACGTCACAGGATCATTACTTCGTGAAGTTCCGTACTCGGGAATCGGACGATGTCGTATGTAGCGGAATTGCACCCACAGGCACAATGGAGCTGTGCTCATAGGCACAATATTGCGACCGCAGAGTCGTAAAGGTTAATTCAGCATTACTAACTTCATAATAGTAACTCACTTTTGTATTCTTGTAAGAGGGGCAAATACCCCATGCTTTACTTTGCAGGTAAAATACCGGACACCATTAACAGAGCCATCATTTTTACCAACAGGCCGATCAAGCTCCACACCATACCACATTCCTAGATAAAGAAACAATTAAGGTAGTAAGTTCCTTAAACAATATTTCTATATCAGTTTTACCTAATAAAAAAAGTACACAGAGAAGGAAATATACATTAATATAGCTTCAGTTCTGCTAGATGAAATCAACTTAATATATATAGTATCTTCCCCTTGTCCTAAAGTAACTGTTGTGTGTATCTTTGAAACTCTCCAAAATTATCTTTAAAACTCTTGAAAATTATTTTCCAAGCATGAGAACTCAAAGGCAAATATTTATATGACAGACTTGACGTTGGTAAGGCACATAAGCTTTGACTTGTGCTCAGAAAATTTTGAGAAAATTTTGAGAACCAACAAATGCACTTAAATCTGGTCTATCCATAGTTACAAAGAAGTCATACCATGCAGGTTTAAACTGATCTGAAAAACAGCACTTCATAAATAATATCAATGGTATAAGTTAAGATTCAGTGTCCCCCATACATATGCAAGGTAATTTTCATCAATACATCACCATATTGTGCTCACTACCATCAATATTAAATCTCATCTATTAGCCATCTTGTGATCTGAGTCACAAAACAACAAATATCAAACTATGACCTGTCTTACATGTTGTTGGCTGTTTCACCCAATAGAAGGTTAGAGTGATCCAAAGTAATTCGAAAGTTGGATGTGTCAGGCAAAAAGATGCAAGATATCACAGCTAAGCTGTAATTATAAACTATAAAACAAAATATTCCATTCTTGGACTACATCATGCTAACCAGAAGGTACATGAGAAGGAAAGCAGCAGAAATAATGTATACAAATATTAGCGTATATAGTCATCCATCACTATCATGTAGCTATATTCATAGAGGCCAGTTTCTAGTCATGATATGAGGTGAGGCAGTCTGGAAGAATGTTTGAAAAGAGGTCTTAATAAAGGTTTGGTTCTCATCAATGGTCTAACTCCTTGACTGTCTCAGGTAATGAGTGTATAGGACAGTTAAGATACCTAGTTTGATTACAATTACAGACAACTGAGAATCTGAAGAGTTAAGAAAGCAATAACAACCCACTGAATGTAAATGCCGTGAAAATTATTAGAGGAGAACATTGCTGAACTGACCATTACATCCTGGGTTGGATATGCACCCAACCGTTTCCTCCCCAATGAGATATATTCAAAATTACATGGGATATTCTATATAATAATATGTGCTGTGCATTACCCTTTATGAATAGGCCTATTTATCATAGTACTATACTCTTCGTAGAAAGTGTACGTTTTATAGATTTGAAAAAAAAAAGATTTACAGCAGCTGTGGGCAGTATTTAATGATGCATGGGGTCAATCAGAGTTACCAAACTGGTCATGAACCAGAAATTCTCAACAAGAAATTCACATTAAATAAAAAAACATATTTCCAAGTAACACTATTTTTTGTGTGCTCTAATATGTATGTTAAATGCAGTTGTTGGCAATCTTTCTTAAAGGAAACTGATTTTTTTCTAGGAAAAAAGGTGGTCATATGTTTATAGATTACAGAAAATACCTATATTATTGTCCCTCACCACACCCTACATAAATACAACTAATTACTTCAAAAATATCTATTAAAATGTTGATATACGAGACACACGCTTAAAAAATCCAATATTTGACTAGAAAGCATTTTTTTCCCCAGTTCATCTGTGTGAACATAAAGTTCTGAACTGTATGGTCTATAATCTAGATTCTCAAAAACAATTGGTATTGTATCCTATTTAGGACGTAGCCATCAACCCATCATTTTTTGGCTGTAGTGATTTTTCTAGGCAATATAAATATGTTCAGTAGTTTGCTATTACTTTCTGAATGGTCCAGATGCCACACACTATTGCCTGTGTCGGGGATCGAACTTGGTACCTTGGGTCTCTACCATTTTGCCACAGAGCCGGACATAAAATCTAGATTCTACATATGGTTTAATCAAAGTCTCAGAAGATTTAGTTCAACACTAAAGAAAGTCCATGCTACATACGTGCAAGAAGGCATTCAGGAGAAGTCCTTCTCCTAATTAATCCTGTGTGCTGATCTCCTATAGCATCACTTATTACTTTGGCTGATTACTCTGATAATTAGTCATGTAGCATATGCTTTGATTCATCAGCCAATAAAAATCACGAAAAATGTTGTATCAGCCAAGATCAATGACATTGTTTGGGATTGTCGTGCAAGATTACACAAGAAATGACATAGCAAACTGCCTATTCTAAGGGGAAACTAGATACCTGGTTCTGTTTGAAAATGGGCGACAATCTTTTGTCATAAATTTTGTGGGCATTGGTCATCGTGAGGTAGTTACACCTGGTTTCTACCCCGGCGCAGTATCTAAATGGCCTTGTTAGTTCTTCTTCTTCTTCTTCAGCGTTCATTTTCAAACTCCCACAGGATCTCTCTTGTAGTAGGACAATGGTTCTACTAGATTTCCAGCAGGATGTAGTCCAGAGAATGGAAATGCGTTGTGTCGCCGTTTTATTTGCGCCAATGGCCCGACACATCCGTCTTCGGCGGGGCCTTGTTAGTTCAACAGTGTAGACAAAAACTGGTTGAAAATAGAACCTAATATTATACAATGACTATTGTGTCTTTCACATTATCATTCTTGTTTTGTTTATTTCAAATTGATGAGCAGAACTGAAACAAAAAATATTCAGAAAGGAAGAAAAAAGTTGCGATGTGGCATATCCCCAGAAAAAAATACAGAAAGGAAACAATCGAAAACTATTATGATAATGGGGATCAAATACTCTCGCCTAAATTTGCAAGCACAAGTTGGTATACTGCAAACTTTAATCGCTGCCTTAAATAAGGCTCCATAACTCTTTAGATTTGCAGATTTTCTAACCTTTCATTTTCTTATAATTAAAATAGCAGATTAAATTGTCTGCCTATATTTCAATTAGCTCTGAATATGTATTCAACTTACAGAAAGAATTATTTGGAGAAAATTATATCACTGTAGATAGGGACCAAACCCGAAATAAAGGAATTACGAAAATGGATGTGCTGGACCTTGGACGTCCTGACCACAAGTGGCCAACCTGGGTGCAAATAATCACAATTCTACTGTGGAACTTGCAGCACAACGTACTTCACGCTCCCTGGCGGAAATCACACGAAATATTCGTTGTGGTTATTTGAGAGCGAATGCAGAAGAAGAAGAAGATATCACTGTAGAGAAACTCACTGTTATTTTCAGTATTTGGATGTTGATAAACAATAATTATTAACTCTTTCTGGACCAGGGACAATACCAGCAAATAGGAATAAATGACAATACTTTGTCCACTATGAGTTAATGTTTTTCTTTGTGCACATTTGTGTGTGTACATATGTGCTTTGCAAATTTTTGAGCTCAAATGTCAGTTTATAGTAATGCTGGATAAGCCTCATGGGTCAGACATAATTTCTAAGCAAATAAGCTTTGGTCCATGGTACACCCTTGCTCTAGAGAAGTGATTTTCCCATTGGCCATGGAGAACTGCAAGTGGACAACATAAACATTTTGAAATTGGGGGCCTCAGACCCATTGGGGGAGGTTACTTGAGCGATAAACAACAAGAATTATAGTAATAAAGCATTGGTGAATTGTAAAGAAATCCAATGACCTTTTTTTAGGCACAGAAGGGCCATAGAAGAAAAATTTTCCATGACCAAAAAAAAAAAGGTTTTGAGAACCACTGCAGTATAGTGCCTAAGTTACTTGCCTGATGACCAGCTAAACTGGGTTTCAAATTAACTAGCCACTCAGGGTTGGTTTGCAACAACAAAAACTAACTCTAGTGGTTCATCCAGTCACCAGGAAATGGCTACTAGGGTTCATGATAGGGGAAGGTTGAGGAATGTAGTCAACACTCAAGAGCACTTATAGGAAAAACTGAGTTATAAGAATGGCTTGTAACTTAACCTTGGTTCTAGAGACACTAACCCAACACGTGCACCAAAGCAAAATGAGCACCAGAGCAGCATGAGTCCTAGAGAAAAGTGAAAGCTTCCTTGATGAATACAGTAAAATGTTAAATGTTTTGAGTCATACACACAAAAATAAAAACTAACCAACTGCAAACTGTGTCTCTCCTATAAATCTCACAGTGCCTTTCCGCTGGCCAGCAACTACCACTCTGTCACCAATCTCAACAATTTCTGTATCCAAAGCCATCTGCTTGTACAGACCTGAAATAATGTTAGCATAGCCAATGATAAACCTATTTACATATCTCCTACATATGATCATTGTACCCAAATAAGGTCTTAATTAACTGGTTTCTTCTATATTCTCTCTAGTCATTTAATTTTTAACCTGTCTGCCTTTCTCCTGTCTTTATTCATAAAGTCGAGTTTTCAAAGTTATAAATTATTTTTCTTATCTATTCCCATTTCAACCAATTCATTTCTATGGATGTGAAGCATGGATTGTAAACTAAATAATAACTCAAAGTGAACTGTAGTCTACTAAGATAGGGTTTTTAGAATGATGACAATACCATAGATAGGTTAGAAAACTAATACAGAGGTCCTTCAGAGATGTTGGAGTAAAGAGATAAATTATTGCCAAAATTTGAGGCAGTCAATATTCATGGGGGCCTGTGACAGGAAGAACAAAACTTGAACATTTTAGTAGTCACTGGAAAGTTCAAAGGGAGAAGAGACAAAGGAAGACAAAGAAATAAGTTCTTAGATGGCTTGTCACTGTGGGATGAAAGAATGTTACCAACTGAACTTATATAAATTACAAGAAACACAGAGTTTTGGAGAAACATGAATGCCTGCGGCACTCACCATGGCATTTGATTGCTATGCTTTCCCTTCCACTTCACACTCATAGTCTCTTGATATAAGATCTCAACATTTCTCTATATAAACATATATAATAAAACTCAAGAGCACATGAACACAACTCAGTTGTTTTCCTCAAAGAATCTTATAAGTTTCATAAACAATATTTTCATATATGAAATATTATAACCAAACTTTCAACATACAAAGAAACATACAATGACTGCATGTGAAAAAATATAATGATGAGTTCATGCACAAGAACAATAAGTTGAAAAGTAATGTTCTACACAGAAAATTCTTAAATTATTATTATTAATTAATTTGTGAAAAAATAAAAAAAAAATAATTTAAAAAAAACATTTGTGACAAAAAATACTTATATTTAGCAAAACAATGTTGGAAAAGTTCTCTCTGTTAAATACTGCAAATTGAAATATAATCTGACATAACAGTCATAAATATACATTTTTATACACACATTCATGTATGCACACAGAGATAGAGATAGATATCCTGACATTCATTGTTAGCTTAGCAATTTTTGTCCAGGGTTCATTCTCAAATTTCTATTGGATATCTTGTGTAGCAGGACAATGGTCTTACTAGGCTTCTAGCAGGACGTAGTCCAGTGAATGGAGATATGTTATTTCACCATTTTATTTGCATCAATAGCTCAACACATCAGACATTGCTGTAATTATTGCATATAATGGCTCATGTGGAAGGTCTGTGGGTCTTACCAACGAGCACAGGTCTTCAACAAACTTCATATTATTTCCATGTTATGTTCCTTTTAAGATAAAAATACAAACAATATTTGTGAACATGTAGACATTACTTTTTAATACACATTAAGTGTAAACATCAAACTCTGACCTGTGAAGAGGCCACATACAATAAGACACACAAAACATAATACTTAACTACATATAGATTATATATAAATAAGCACTCGATACAACATAATGAATTAGTAAAAGATCAAGGTATTTGTATACAATAATATCGAATTTTTATGTGGTGCAAAAGGTTTCACATTACTCTTGTGGGATTCCCAGGGTTAGCAAAAAACCAAGATCTTAAAAGTATCTCCGCATGGTGCACCCTGGAAATAGAAATATCGCAGTTTGTGTATTTCTTACCAACACTTCTAGGTATCATGCTTTTATTTCAGGTGAGCTCCCATTGCCTGTGACAGCCTTCCTATTTGTCAAAAGATAAACGATTGGGGTATCTTCTCTACTCCATGGTGGTTTATCACCCATGAAGGTTTATCTGGGTGTCAGTTTCTGAGGAGATGGTAAGCAGGAATTTAGACTGATACGATCACATCAATCTTGTGTGAGGTAATACAGCCGTACTGAAAAGATCAAGAAACTGCGCCAGGACCTGACGGCATTAGGTACGATGATCTCAAAGGCAGGTCAGACGAAGACCGTAAGGAGCTGGCAATGTTGTTCAACAAGAGCCTAGCAAACGGCACAGTAGAGGAGGACTGGTTGCATAGTTACTTGATCCCACTACCCAAGCCTGGCAAGAGTCATGCTAAGATACAGGGTTTCAGACTGATAACCATGCAGAATACGATCGGCAAGTTGTTAGAAAAGATTGTGGCATGGAAATTGTCCCTACATCTAGAAAAGAATAATAGACTACCATCAACATTGGGAGGTTATCGTCCAGGTAAGCAGACTTGGCACAATGCCGCCGTGTTCGCGCAGGACGTTTTCGAAGGTTTTTGACAAACGAATGGAGACATGCGCTGCTGCAATAGACCTGGAGGATGCTTATAACAGAGTGCTCTTGGATTTCTTGATGACCATAATGCTGCAACTCCCAAGTAAGTCCATTTGTTGTCAGGTGGATTGTCTCTGCACTTTATCAGAGACAGGTTGTTCTTAGGTGTGAGAGTTGGTCTTCGCCACCAAGTCATAAATCCAGGACTACCACAAGGGTCACCTCTGTCCCCAGTACTATTCAATGTGTATACAGTTTAAATTACAAGCTGTCAGATTGCAGGACCAGGGAGAACCATGTCTTATGCTGATGACATCTTGGTATATAGGCAGGGCAGAGATAGAGAAAGAATTGCCAGAAATTTGCAGAGGGAGCTTGATCGCATAGGAGAATGGTGCAGTAATTCTGGAGCTTTTGTTAATCCATCACAGGCATCGATAACATGGTTTCCCTTAAACAATCACATAGTGAACACGCCCACGCCATCGGTTACTTTGAGAGGGGATGTCCTCGAGAGAACCAGCACAATGAAGTACTTGGGGGTCATGTTGGACAGAAGTCTGAGTTTCAAAGATCATGTTGACCACATAATTGTAAAGGCTTATAAAGGTGTTGTGGCGATGAAAGTTATGACTGCTGCTCAATGCGAACAGAGACTGCTATTTCTGCTGTATCAGGGATTGGTGGTGGCGGTGGTAGAGTACGCACTGGCAATTCTGACACTGAGTCAAACTCAAACAGAAAGATTGGATAGAATCCAAAATGAAGCAATGCAAATCATTTTGGGGTGCACAAGAGATACGTCGGCTCGGGCTATGCGATACCTACTTGATTGCCCAACTGCGGAGCAAAGAATACAAATGTGCAGGGCGCGGGACTACCTAAAAATCACAGCTGATAAAGAGCACCCTCTACACCAAGAAATTATCAAAGTGAAAGGCAGTCGACTAAAGAGAGGAAAGTCGTGGATGGGGCGCGCAGAGGACGTTATACAGAGTGTCTGCAGATTGGAGGATGTACTACCTGGTGCCGATTGGAGTCTGGCACCCTCGGATTACCCAACAGCCTTCGAAGGAGTAATAACACTCAATAGAGAGTGCAGGGAATGGTGTCCGACAGTGGTCGAGTCGGAGGTGCTCGCTCTGATCAGTGAGAATTCCAGGGAAGGTGATATAATTATATATACAGATGGGTAGGTTGAGAGACACATCAGGAGTTCCTGGGCTTTCACGGCTCAAAGGTGGGGGGAGACTATCAGAGAGGAAAGTGGTGCATTCGTTCAGGCGACAAGCAGCTTGACAATGGAGATTCTGGCAGTGACCAAAGCTTTGCAATGGGTCTGCTCACAGACTGCGAGCATGCCTGTATACTCAGTGACTCCATGAACATGATTGTGAAAGTTCAGACGGGGTACGTTCCAGAAAAGTGGCTGGATGCAGTGAATAATTCCTGTGTGCGTACAGTGACTTTTATTTTTGTGCCAGGACACGTGGGAGTCAGGGGTAATGAAAGAGCAGATAGGTTGGCTGCCCATGCTGTTTTACAGCTGTAGGTGAAGCGATGGATCGGGCAGACATTTTGAATGCCCTACGGGAAAACGCACGAACAAATGACTGTACAAGTGACGATGACTCTTGTTCCATGATTAGAATAAAGGAACTTGGTTTGAAATGTGGTGTCGCTAGAAAGAAGAGTTTTCGTGTACAAAAAAGAATGATGGTCAATCAACAACATACTGGGACTGTCAGTCAACGTGTAATGGCAGATACACTCAAGGAAAGATCTGAGCACCTATGGACTTGTCCGGAGTGCAATGACGATGATACAACGACTAACTAACTAACTAACTTGTGTGAGGTATTTGTTCTGCTACCAGTAAACTTGTCTCATGTAATTAGATGCCATTGTCCCCTCAGATACTGGCCTTTATTCTTGACTGTGAGCCTCTTCCAGTATAGGTAATTGTTGAAACAGTAAAGTTGAACAAAGAGATACAAAATAGATGCAACAAAACATACCAGATCCTAGGACAGATGACACATATATTTAAGAACAAAAATGTAAACATAGACACTAAAGTTGCATTATAAACGACTATTATTATCTCATCACTGTGTACCAGTGCCAAACCTGACGACAGCACAAGACAAAAGAAAAACAGTGACGGCAGAAATGACATGTCTATAAAGAATACTTGGGAGTGTCATTAAGAGATAGAACTAGAAACAATAACATCAGACAGATAACCAAAACAATACCAGTTTTGGAACACATCAAAAGACAACAGATCAAGTGGTTTTCACATGCTTCCAGATTACCAACAGATAGCATGCCACAAATGGCCATGACACATTGATATAACGGATATAAAGCCAGAAGCAGATCATGTAAAAGATGGATCAAAGAAATCAAAGATGTCACAGGAACAAGCTTACAAAAAACACACAAGAAGGCCACCTCCAGAGAACTCTTCTACCCCTGATGCCGCAAGGCAAACAAAGGCCACAGCGTATAGATAGAAAAATAGAGTAAAGTTGAACTAGGGTTGATTCCTCTCTCAGCCGGGGTTTTGTTCACTGACATCATGAACACCTCAGCTAAGTTTAAGCTTCTAGCCACATTTTTATTTGTACCTGGTCGGCATGGTATCTTGCCTTTGCCTTTCCACATAACCTGCTGTCAGAAGACTTACTCTTGAGCATAAACTTTGTTTTCAATATAGTTATAATATTTTCATTTATTCTTGTACATGATGCTTCTCTCTAGCACTGTGTTGCCCTCACATGTACTTAACAGGCAAATGGTACTTCTCAAGAGACATTCTCACAATTCCCGCCTTAGTGAGCTTTCGGACATGACAACCCGCCACTTCAAGCCAGCCTTTGTCTTTACCTGAGCTGCAACAGTGATTGGCTGTGGGGATCTAGAGGTTCTATTCAGAGATAATTTTTCTTGTGCCTATAATTCTCACTCTGTCTGGTCTACACTGCATGGATATGATCCATAAAGCTTTAGTCAAATTGCTTCTCACAAGCTTTGAAGCAATGTTTATAGGGTGCACTATATGAGGAGGTACTTTTAAGATCTTGGTTATCTGCTCACCAGAGGATTGCACGAGAGCATGCCTGAATGGCATAAATTCTGTTTTCTAGCTGTTAGTATTGAGTTACTACAAAGCAAAGATAGTATGAAAATATTCATGGTCACAGAACCTAAAGCAATGTAGCAAAATAAATGCAAGTGAGCTCCAAAATATGTGGCTACTGTATATTTCCAAATATAAGCCGAAAATTATTGTATTTCTTTCTGCGATTGGTGTAAGGGGTTCGGCTCATATACGCGAGCAATAAAAATGTAAAAACAATTACCATTAGAAACACAAAAATAATAACAGAATACTATCAAATACTGGCAACAGGAAAAGAAAAATTACCAGCATGAACAGTCATTCAAATCCTTCGAAATCACGATCACTGTTTGAATTCTGAAATAGTTCAGGAGTTTTATCCTCTGTCACAGGTACATCAGGATTAATATCATAGTCTCTATCTCACTGTTTACCTGTACATAGATGGACAACAAAGTTCTGCATTGTTTGTTGTCTTCACTTCCATTGATTACATTAATGAAGCACTTTTTGAAAGATTGGACGATTATTCTGGACGGAATATCTGACCACAATTTTTTGACCCACTTAGCGAGTGATAATGTCAGCCTTTTTTATGTTGTCTCCCATCATCACAGCTAAATTGAATGACGGCATCCATTCATTTTATTTTGTACAAAGTTTGTCCTCAAAAGCTTTGTTACGGGCGATATCTAGTGGCTGCAGGAGAGAGGTAAGGTACAGAGGAACTACAGATACAGACAGTCCCATCTCACAGCATTGTTTATACATTTTCTCTGTGAGATGTGCCTGAAACGAGTCCTAGACAAGCAAGGATTGTTTTTTGTTATAGCAGTCACCTTCTTCTGCCTCCACACTTTATCCAGTCATTTCAGAGTGCTGCTACTGTCCATCCAATCTTTCATGCAGGCATGCACAAATATGCCAAGTGGGAATTTCACACCCTTTGCAGTCTTGTATTCAAAAATAATCATTGGGGGGGGGGGGGGGGGGGGGAGGAGGAGAAGAAATGGGGAGAAAATATTCTCCTCCTGCCACACAACCTAAAACAACAGTGAAATGTTTCTTCTCATGTCTGGTCATCTTTACAAAAACCGTCTTCACACTTTTTTTTGTTCAACTGTACGATTTGAAGGCAACTCAAAACAAACTTTGGTCTTGTCCATATTTCCTATTTGTGATAGAAGTTAAATCTTCTCCGCAAGTTAATAGTTTAATTTTCATTTCTAGCTCTTTCAGCAACTTCTGTGCAAGCTTATTGTGTGGGTTTCTAGACACGAACATGTCTGTTCATGAAACAATTGCACTGTATCATTAGAGCAACAAAGTTCACAGATTGTCTTTAGTGGAATGTAGGAAATTTTAATACGGTGGGAGTCCTGATACGAATATTTGTGTGGGTTCCAATTAATCCATTCTGCCGTAATCCCATTACCATTCAGATAATTTCTTCTCCTGTGCAGGGAATGAAACTATATGACCATGTGCTGCTTTCTTTGTCCTTCGCATCAGAGACAATTCTTGCTTTTCCCCCAATTATTGTACAGGATTTCACTTCATTATTACTGGTATTTTTTCATACCTCGGTTCATAAACGAGTTTCCGATTTTGGACATTAAAGTTACTTTCTTGGCTTATATACTGAACGGCTTATATTTGGAAAATTACAGTATGTATTAGGGGCATTAACTATAATTGCATGTATTTAAATGTATTATTTTCTTGTACTTCTGTTACACTTATCTAAAATAAAAAACATGAAATTTTTACAAGGTCATGTATGAGTTATACATGTAACATTCATGTATGCATTCATTGTTACGAATCAGTGCACACTGAAAAGTATATAGGTACTCTAAGTCCCAGTCTCTATAAATCTATCAGAGTGTAGCATCTCAGTATCAGTTCTGTGTTGATTTACCAGGTTCTTCACCAATCTATATAGTTTTTTTTCTTTGTCCGGTACATTACACCAATCTCTTGCAAAAACTTTAGTGATACCATGATTCATACTTCTGAAAATCTTCTGAATGGATGAGGTTCTCCGTTCATTATGTCAGAACAATCCACTGATTCAACTTTTGATACTGTGGCTAATGCACACAATATATTTTTAACATAATTGTATGCAGTATGTATGAATATACACGTGTACATGTGTATACATTTCTACACACATCAACTTACACACAACCATCATCATGTGTCATCAGCTGATGTTGGTAATGATAGATCTCCACAAACTTGTATGTCTCAACTATCAGTTTTTATGTTGTTATCTTCGTTTGCTTTTTTTTGCTCTTCATATCAACAAAGAGGAAAACATTGCAAATAATAACCTGATGAATAACTTAATAATGAAATCAATGAACTTTTATTTGCTGATGATCAAAGTTTAATATACAAAGATGAGGAAACTTTGCAAAAGCACATCAATGCATTGTTGTTAGCATGTCAGAAGTACAACATGAAAATTAAAGTAAAAAAACAGAAGTTATGAAAATTAGCAAGTCTTCAACACCAATGAATATAACAATAGATAACACCAAAGTGAAACAAGCCAAAGAATTTAAATATCTAGGCATTTTTTCCGAAGATGGAAGACTAGACAGAGAAATAGAAACAAGGTGCCAGAAAGCAAACACAGTGACTTAACAACTTTCACCATTACTTCTTCATCCAAAGATCAAGATGGAAATTAAAAAACAAATAATATCTACAATTTTTATACCAACACTGTGCTACCAATGTCAAACATGGTCTTTAACAGCTTCGCAGCAAAGAAAAATCATGACATGTGAAATGAAGTGTCTGAGGAAAGCTGCAATGGTTACCAAACTAGATAAAATAAGAAATGAAGAAATTAGGAAAAGAGTTGGTATAATATCATGTATTGAACATATTGAGAGACAGCAAGTAAAATGGTTCAGTCACCTTATGAGAATGAAGCCACACCAAATACCAATAAGAGCATATAATACAGGAATATCCGGGCATAAAGCCAAAGGTAGACCAGAAAACGGTGGATAGAAAACATTAAGATAACCTTGAACAAACATGGACTAAATGCAACCTCGGCGACACATCTGGCCTTGAAATGACAGCTTAAGATACCACCCCTACGCTTAACGGCAAGTGTGAATGCGATCAACAATCATTCACCTGGGGATAGACAATATAATAGGAGGATTCTATTTTTCAGATTTCTGCTGGCAATGACTTGTTACATATAATCATCTTCACTTTCTGTAATTTTGATTTTGTTTGCTGTATTCTATTTGTATCAGATAGTACAATAGAACATCAGATGTACTCATTATTTCAAAATCTTTAAATTCATGTCCCCCAGCAACATCCCATTTACTTTTATAAAAGTTTGGTGCTATTTCCCATTCATTCTTTTCAAGGTGATCACACCTTCTGTCTTCATTCAGGCTTTGGTGTTCTTTTCTATATACATAATTAATTCTATATTTGAGCTATTCACAGAAATGTTGTGAATGTAAAATCAAACTGTTCACAATACAGCTTAGACTGAAATTAATAAAATAGAAAACATGATCACTAACACAAATATACTCAGATATACACACAAAATCACTAACACATAAGATATACAAAAGGTGTGTGTGTGTGTGTGTGTGTGTGGAGAATTAACTTTATTGTACTTGGGTTTACCCCATATGTACTCCACTCTCTCAATAAAGCAGCTTGCTAACTGTTAATACTCATAGCTCATAACCCCGTAGTTTCAAGTGATAATCACATTTAAAAATCAAGACATTACAACTAAAACTTAGACTGAAACAATCATGAACACAAGGCAAACAGCTGAACCACTATGCATGTCTCTTCACTTTACATTTGACGTAAGTGTACATTAGTCAAACTTAATCTCTATGAATGTGCATATAATTGTATCTATACATATTTACTATATCATTAGAGATAGTAAATTATCTTCATAAACTGTCATACTATATTTTTCTCGTTAGGGTGTATTCGAGTGGCGTATGTGATAAAGGCTGCATGCCCTTGCTGTCGCCACATGATATTCAGGGTGAGTTTTTTTTAATTTCACTGACAGAAAAAAACCCAGTCCTTACCGGGGGTCACACTCTGGACCTCACGGGTGTGAGACCAACACTCTAACCTTTAGGCCATGCTACTACCCTTCATGCTGTCAGTATAACACACTTTGGAACTAAAATCAAAATGATCTAAAAAAAAAGAAAATCTACTTAGAAATACAAGATTATATGAATACAAGATCCCGACTTGGTTAATATGAAGCACAGAAGATACAAGCAGACTAGTCTTCAGAATGTGTTGTATGAGTTATATAGGACAAGAGATGTGATATAAATGTGCATCTTTTGCCAGTGTCCTCCTGGCTGAAAATAAAACAATGATCTAGTTTTCATGAAGTCACTACTCTTACTTCCTCTTTCAGATCCAGAGAGAAGTATTCTTCCATCTGAAAATGTTTACATATCAAAATGTTCACATATATGCTTATTGTTATCTTGAACATGGGATTTATATTTCTAATAATAGTACTGTACACACTCTAAATAAATAAAATACAAATTAAACCCTGGGTTGTGAATGCAAAAGATTTATATGGAGCAAACACAAGATAGAACAAATTGATATTTCAACCAAAATGTCTTTATCAAGAACATGGAACAATTATGTAATTTCCATTTCTGTCAGTTTCTAGAAGACTACATACTTTCATGCATTTTCCATTTTCATCTTTACTATTGTTTCATGCCATGTGTGTTTATCTTGATAAAGACCTTGTGATTGAAACATCCATTTGTTATATCTTGTATTTACTCTAAATAAAGCTGCTATTTAACAATTTAATATTTTACAAATTATATTTATTGACCAGATGGAACAAAGCTTTACTGCAGTCTCAAATTCATTCAATTGTTGACATTCTAAACTCAAGTTTAAAAAAAAAAAATGTACTAGCTGACAGGTATGTATTGCTCACCTCATTTAAAATTTGGTAGAGTATCCTATTCAGGATGTAAAAATCGACCCAGCATTTTTTTTTGTCTGTAGTGATTTTCTCACCTCATACATATACACTATCTACCTATACGATGTGGCCTTTATTTGCCTTGCGGCATCAGAGGATATACAATATCATATAATATTATGTACTAACAAAAAGATGTGTCTACTGTATAATATAATTTTACTTCGATTTGATATACAAGTTTAATTTTTCTTAATTTTATAGTCTGGGGTTTGTGTGGTGTTCTTGGTCATGTCTGTCAATAGCCTTCTGTCTTGTGTGAAAAATAATAAAAGTTGTACAAGACATTGCTATTGTTAAATTATTAAGCACCACTAATAATATATCCAATCATGTTACCAGTACAGTATGGATAATCCATTTTCAAACAACAATTTAATTTGACCGAGTTGCCATGTGAGGTGGTTTCACTATCCACTTTACCACCGAGCTGTCTCAGGTATTGCTAATAATTTTAGACTCCAATATGTTCCTTGATGACTGTAAAGCATCTTTTCTCTTGATCTTCCTTTGCCTCTTTTGATTTTCAGCTTTCCTGATGTCACAATGTGCCCCACCTTTTGCTGTATTATAATACACCTTAATTATGTTGACTGTCTTCTTTTGGTTCAAGTAACCAGTTGTCATTGCAAGTTATTTCTTTAAACAGGTCTTCAAAATGTTTCTGTCCACAATGTTCTTATCATTGTTTAGAAAAGAAAAACTACATCTCCACTGCTTCCACACATATTTCCTGTATACTGCTGACTGTTATAATTTTAAACATTAAATGTTACAGAAATATGAACTTGTTGACATTTACTTGACAATGCAAAGAAAGATGTCCAAACAAGGACAGAGGTAAAGAGCTACAAACAGCTAACAGAAAACCATGAAAAATAACAAACTACACAGATAATATTAATTTGAATGTCTCTAATAAGATAGAATAGAAGACAATAGTATTAAACAAATGCAACAATAAGTTGAGATATTGAAGTATCATAACTACAGATAAGATACCAATAAGAACATATAACAAAAGAATATCCGAACATAAGGCCAAATTAGACCAAGAAAATGGTGGATAGAAAACATCAAGATAGCCTTAAACAAACATGGACTCAATGCGACTCATCTGGCCTTGGACCAACAGCTAAAGCTTCCATCGCTACACTCAACGGCAAGTGTGAATATGATCAACCATTGTTCACTTAGGGGCAGGAAATAAACAATAACTACAGAGTTATAAACGTATGTTTTCAATAGAATAAAACTTACCTGTATCTACTTTGGCTGTGACTCTTGACAAATCTATTGAAGTTGCATCTCTAGAATACCATTTAGGGGCAGGTGGTGTTTGTGACCTTTGAATCGCACCAAGTTTTGTAATTTTACTTATAGGAGCAAAGATACCTGTGAATAAAGAAACAAATAACAGATAAATTTCACCATACAAGTACAAAAAATATATGTAAACATGGTCATCACCAGGTGACATATTCTTTACAGAGTGTAGTCTTCCTTATGTATCTGTTGAATTCTCCTCAGTCTCGAGCAAGCTGTCCTGCCTCCTTTAGGGACATGTTCAGGCATTCCTATATGTCTTCTGTCCAACAGTATCTTGGTCTGCCTTTACCCACACCTTCTATTATCCCCTCTTATATCACTCTCTCCATACCATCATGTCTCTTAATGTAACTGAAAAAAAAACCTAGCTCTTTCTTTAATATGGTGTCCAGAAGCCAGCACTCTTGGATGCTGATTGTGCTTAGCACCTTCTGGTTTGTTTTCCTTGCTGCCCATGGTATTCTCATAACTCTTCTGTAGCACTTTAATTCAAATGATATTCTCTTGGACAGTGTTTTATTTATTCATATGTAAACATATGACTACTATAATCAGTGAGCTGATGCTCACTGCAGGCATGGAGAAATTAATAGAGGTCCTCAAATACAAATGTTACAAACTATGAGCATCTCCTATAGAGAGCATAAAACAAATATGTACATAATAAATAAAAAGACATGCATGCAGGTCCATAAGAACGACTACTTTTGATAGTGAAACGATGAAAACTTACATGATTTGGACATGTAAGCTGACATGGTTCTTTGTCAAAAACAATGATTCTGGGAACATTCAAAGGTGGAAGAAGCAGAGGACAACAAAGAAAATCATAGAAAGAGAACATTAAAGACCGAACAGGTCAAGATTTTTCTCCATTTATCCGCATCTCTGAAGTTAGAAATTGCTGGAGGACTGTGTGTCCAATGTGGTACCCTACGACCCTGATGGGTTATGGTTGTATTGATACATCCAAAGTGGTACCCCTACAGTCGTGATGGATTAAGGATTTTGTTCTTTATCTGCGATGAATTATTATACATCCGTCTCATATTATTCATATATAGAGCTCTTTGCTTTAGGTCATTGTGGTCCCCACAATTTTTTTGCAGAGGCACTCTTGTGGGCCAGACTGTTAATCTGTGAACAGAGAAGTTGGGACAGTCGATGATTCTGTGTACTTGGGCTTTTAAATGGCAATTTCCTGTTCTCAGTTGAAATATTGTGATTTATTCATTCCCTGTTCACATTGTCCTACTCAGGTTTGTAGTTTCTGTTAAATTATCTCAAATGAAGTCTCAAAGATTGTTTTAGGAGAGACTGTACTTCCTTGAAAATTTGGGGCACTTGGGACAGAGCGAGGTTGCTTCCCATATTTTGCCAGTTGTTTTTAAATTGCCAAGGATATCACAAGGCCAGCACCTTGAAGTAGTGAAGAGGCTTAGTTCAGCCGTCAGGGGCTGGAAACTAACATTCAATCAAAAGCCTAAAGGGGGATGGGAAGGGGAAGACACACACATCATAAATTGACAAGATAGGTGGGGGGGGGGAGACACACATCATAAAATGACAAGATATAATCTTGTGCACTACAAAGGCAGTGTAGTTGACATTTTGTGTGGAGACTGAACTTAATGATGACAGCATCAGAAAACTGACAAAGCAACAAAATGAGAAAAATTGATCCAGAGTTATAAGAGTGGGACAAAAGTTCACATGGTGATCAATACAAATGGCAGCACAGAGATTTGGCAATGGTAAAAATCAACAACAGGGTTGACTGTATTAAAACCATAAATATAAAAAAAAAACTGTATAGAAAAAATGTTACAGTTCACAAAATAGATATGAATTCATGAAAAAATACAGTTGATAGTTTACAAAACACTAAATTTAATGTTTCAATCAAAATGCCTTTATCCAGGAGTAAAATGCAAATATAAACGAAGGATAAATAATTAAACTAATACTGCTAATGATCTACATTAAATGTTTAACAACAGTAGGAACACCACAGAAGCAATAATGTATTATGGGAGATACCAAAGATGACTATAAAAACAGTGACAACTATCTAGCAGCCTCTTAGACTTTGAATACATTCCCAGAATTATATTTGTAGTAGTATCTGTTCACATACAATTGTCTAATCTATGTGGGAAATGCTAACCAATCTCAAATAGCCAACATTGATAAATGTTACTTAGTAAATTCAAGACTTTCTAAGTTCAGTGAAATTTGGAATCATCACCATAGCTACTGTACAAACGATCTATTCCTGACTTGATTAGGAACAAGCGCCACAGCACTGGATGCATTCCCATATATGCTCTGCTTGTCATTCCGTCAGCCATCTAAAAGTGTACAAGTTCAGTGTCCCAGTCAATTGCTGATTGCGCGTTCTTCTGATCTTTCCGGAGAGGGAGCACTTTCTCCCATCACCTCTAGGTCACTCCCATTTCTACCATTCCTGACACTTTCAGAAAATTAGAGGCCAAGCACCACTGAATATACTCTGAGTACACAGATCTTATCTTGTTAAATTTAACAGTTTCTATGTTTATGAGAATATTTACTGTTCTCTTAGACTGAAAGTACATAAAGGTACAAAGAGACAGAAGACCTACCGCTGTTGTTAGGACAATTGAAATAGTTAATTCCTCCAACACTGCCATTGTTTTTTCCTGCTGATTCATCTAGTTCCACTCCAGCCCACAAACCTGGGGCAAACTCTGTTGGACCACAGTACCGTAGAATTCCACTCTGTTAAAACAGAGACAACATTTAATAGCCTATGCAGTTCTATATAATTTCATTAAACATGAGAAAACTTATGATGGTATAATCAAAGAAGTGATAACACTAAGAATAACATACTGTTGTTAATGTTACTAATAAAACTAATGGTTCTTTCCTAGGATGCGTGTCCCACTACTTTAACAAAACTTTAACAGACACATATGAAGTTTACAAAAAACGTAACGAATGTCAAGGTAAGGAGAGAGAATTTGTACAGGAAAATAGTTGTTTTAAACAGTGGACGCTTTATTGCAATATATATATATATATATATATATATATATCACTGGCGATGGAATGTCAGTAGATGATTATGTATTATGGTTAAGTGGGGAGTGAGTATTTCGTTCTTTTGGGGGTGGGGTGTAATGTTCCGTTCTTTTGGAAAGAGAGGGGGAGTTGGGTTGGGAGAGGGGTAAGTGCTTCTTTTCATAAGAGGGAGGGGGTGAGGAGGGAATAAGTATTTCATTATGCAGGGCACCAGTATCTCTTTATATCCTCAAGGATTACTTTAAATGGGTCCTTTCCAGTTGGTAATCTTGTATGGCACACAAACTTGGCCACATAAGTTTTGAGGTGTTGTCTAGATTTTCAGCGATTTTTTTTTTTGTATTTTTCCATTTGACGCTACCCCACATTGTCTCAACTGTTTTCATATGTACCCCTGTTTCTGGATCAAGTAAATATAAGTAGGAAGCCAGAGGACAATTAAACAATTTTTTGAGACTAACGGGAATTGAACCAGTCCGTTCAACGGCACCAAATCGCCTAGCAACTATTGAACACGCGTTCTTCCATACTTGACTAACCGCATCTCCAAAAAAAGATGCGATTTCATCAAGCCTTTCAAACCGTGCACAAAAAGTCACCAGAACGGACCGATCGAGACAAGGACTATTACAACAACAACAAACATCCCGTACAGGTATTATGTTATATGTGTGTTGTTACTGAGGATATATCAATACCTGTACGGGATGTTTGTTGTTGTTGTAATAGTCCTTGTCTCGATCAGTCCGTTCTGGTGACTTTGTGTGCACGGTTTGAAAGGCTTGATGAAATCGCATCTTTTTTTGGAGATGCGGTTAGTCAAGTACGGAAGAACGCGTGTTCAATAGTTGCTAGGCGATTTGGTGCCGTTGAACGGACTGGTTCAATTCCTGTTAGTCTCAAAATATTCTGGATCAACTAAATTGTATTGGTGGTTCACTCAATACTGTTCCAAGCCTGCTGCTTCGATATCTGTACTCTTGTATCCTTTCCATGAGTTGAAGTAGATTGTAGACTCTACATTAGCAATAATGGCTTGCAAGAACGTTGGTGCATTTCTGCTCAGCACTGGCACCAAAAAGACTTCGCTCATTTCATGGCACACTCCACCAAAAATCCATTGTTGTTTCAGGGCTCTTCCAACATTGTTCTTCCATTAGGAAAACAGGCTTTTATCGATTTCCACAATTTTGTCATCTCCTCCAATGCGACTGCCCTGTAATGTTAAAAGGGATGACACACAAACTTCATGAAGGAAAGTGTTTCATTCAATAATGGCGTTTTTATTAATCTGCATCTCTCGGAAACACCACTTTATTGAGCTGGTTTTCATAGCCCAATAATAAACAAAGTGGATAACATCCACTCGAGCAATTATGTATTCTCTAAACATGTGCCGCTTTGGATCTCTATGTTGCTTGTACTGGCATCTGTGCACATCCAGTGAATTCTCTCACCAGCATAGAAATTAACCCTCAAGGAATGGCCTAGCATGCAACACAGTTTTTGACGGCAATATTCCATGATCTTGCAGAAATGAGACAGCATCATTGGACTGCAACAGTCAGTTGCCAATCCAACCCACATTTCCTTTTTAAGAACGTAAATTATTATTTCAAATATATTGTGCGCTGCTAATTTTAGATCTGAAACTAATTGAATCTTGCAGTTTTTCGTAAACTTCTGAGTGATTTAGCATTTCAATTATGTTTTTCAGTAGCAGAATATGCAATTACTCAGTGTATCAATCAGTCATTAACCTTTAGGCCCCTATTGTCGCAACATTGCGCCTTGCGTGTGCGTCCCACCTTGCCTGTGGTCGCAATCATACGCCATATGATATCGCTCCATTCCCGAGTACGGAACTTCACGAAGTTAAAGCTTATATGACGTAGAATTCCCGCCACACGAAGCTAGGAATACGTCACAGTTTAAAGGTCAAATTCCTTTACTCATTACGATTGTAAGAGAGAGAAAGCCGGTTGAATTTGTCAACGCATTTCTAGAGCGACTTTAGCCATTTTCTGCCGTATTTTACTATCAAATTGAGTACCGCGTGGCATGGGTAAGTGATCATGACTACATGTTCTAATTGTTGTTTTTTGTATTTAATATGTTGTTATTTGATAAGAATGTTTGTGTATTCATTAAAAAACACAAAAATAATATGTATCGGGTGCCACGTGAGTGCATGAACAATAATTACGTTGCGTGTTGGGCTAGACCTAGTATTGACCGGACAGACGTTATATGCGATTTCTTAAAGTTTTATTGGTTTTTTAGTCCATATTATATTAGTTTGGATATAAAACAATATATACATTAAGTATAGGTATTTATGAGGATTTTATCAATGATGCCACACATTGCTCATGTATTAGGGTCGTCATGAAGATATATTTGCGATTTTGAAAATGGCGTTTTGCGTTTTTCGCCCGAATTTTCTATTTCAAAATTTGCTCACAACTGTCATATCACACATACAACAACAACAAAAACAGATTATATTCACTATTCATTCCTTTATTTAGATGTGCAAAAATTATTTTGATATCTTTGAAAACAAAAAAGTTATCACGTTTTCAAAACACCCACCATCAATAACGCAAATTTTCCAAAAAATAAGTCAGGCCCTGGGTGAAGTTTTGTAATTTTAAGCCAGGGATCTAAAGGTTAAGAGTCTTACTCGGTGCATCAATCAGTCATTAATAGCCAGAGTTAGACATTTTTAATATTTAAAACCTACTAAATTGTTATATTGGTTTTTCCAATTTTTATCAAAAATAATTTAAACCAACATCATCTTTTTAAAAAACAACAATTAAACACAGTTCAGGAGACCGGTACTTCAAGTCATGTTTACATTTTGGTCATGAAAGGTCTTAGAGTAAAAAATCCTTACCTAGTAACAGATAATAACAGTTACTGGGTGATGATTTTCTGGTGAGAGAAATAATTCTCCCTGCCATTTTGGTTATATTGGTTATGGTTTTATTTTCTTAACTGTTTTTGTGTCTTGATAAAGGTCCTAATAGGGCCGACATGTTGAAAATTGTATTTGTTCTTGATTTTATTGTTATTTTCTATTATTTTATATTGACAGTTTTCTTCAGTAACCTACCTTATTTAGTATTTACATTCTTTTATGTCCTTATTGGACTGCAACATAGAACATGTAATTGTTCCTTTGTTTGTTTGTTATTTTACATTAAAAATATTTTATATTTTGTATTTAAACTATTTTTTAGTTTTATCAGTAACAAAAATACATTCAACTTAGTATTATCACTCCTCATATCTCTGTTACTGCGGTACTCTCCACCTTGTCAGATATCCACTCACAGTTTGGTTATTATTTAATGCAGAATCCTTGATGAAACCATTTATTTCATAACGAAGATTTAAGTCTACTGATTTAACTCACTATACAAACCAACCATGCAACAGAAAACCTTAGTAGATGACATGCCTTTATATTGAGGTTATCTTCTTATAGAAGCTTCATGACATCATCTATACAATCCCGTAGTCGTAACCTTCGATAACAGTTACCATGTTGTTCCGACAGGCCGACGTTGTGTTTGAACTAGTTACGGGCACGACGTGGGTGGGCGGAAAAACAAAGAAACCTGTCGCAGGGGCCAGAGCTGTGCCCTGATGTCGACGTCTGTTTCGGCTGGATTGGACTAGAAACACCTTCAAGTCAAAAGGCTGCTGGAACAGAGGGCGGAGCACTTATGGGAATGCCCCACGTAACTGTGAGGCCAGTTTTCTAATCAAGAATCTACTGATTTAGAAATTCTTTGTATTCAAAAGTTGTCTAAGCTGTACAAAATATGAGGACCATCTGTAACACAGTTGATAGAATCTAAATATACCTTCATCCCTCCAACTAGAATTTTGTCTCCCAAGGCCAGTCCAAGTGCCTGCAGAGTCACTTTACTCTGAACAAGATCATAGTTTGGTGGTGGCTGTTTTTGTGATGGTGGAAGAGCCTCACTTAAAGTTTTCTTCACTTTTGCCACCAGCTGCTGCATGTTTGAATCTTCCTCATAGGAACTCGGATCTGGGACACAGTCTAACAGAAGAATGGCAATTATATTAATTGATAACATATATTAGAAAAAAGATCATAAGAGAAAGAGTGGGAGTTATATCAATTCTACAATACATACAAAATCAACAAATGCAATGGTTTGGTCATCTGGAAAGAATTCTGTGTGATTCCTTAGTTTATAAATAATATACGAAAAGAGGAGAAGCAGAAAGAAGAGCCAGAGTACGCTGGATCCGACAACATCAGAGACATTACACGAACACCAAATGACATTATCTGAAGCTGCCAGAAAAGTGAGAACAAGAACATCGTATCTGCCTCGACACTCGTAAAAAAGGAAGGAAAGAAGATAGATAGATAACACATAATAAAGATGCATCACACAAAATAATACTATAAAATTATCTGCCACCACACTTCACAAACATCAATATAAAAATGTCAGCACACTACCACTCTGCTATGTTACTATCCCAATTGAGACTTAAGTCTTTTGTGATTATGTTATTTACACTGATATAATAATATAGTGCCAGGGAGATGAACAAGAGGCAGACCAAGATCAAGATGGACGCAAGACATCAAAGACCACTCGAACATGACAGTGATAGAAACAGGAAGACTGGCTCAACATCGACAGAATTTTCAAAAGGCTGTGAAGACTGCTAAACCCTGTTCAGTATATGCTACCTGATGATGATGACACTGATATACTGGAAAGAACAGACATTACCACAGTATTTACCATGCTGTCTACAAAGATTAGATGGTTGGGGCACAGTAACAGGAGGAAATATGACAGAATTAAGAAGAATCTCCTCTACGTGGATTACGGTTGGGAAATAAACTCAGGGCTAACCTCTACTTTGGTACAAAGATATATACAAATGAGATATGTATGATACAAGTAGTGAATATTTATGCTCAATGAGTACTCAAAACATAAAAATTGTTCCAACAGGATTTCCATAGAAAATATAGGTCACTTGTTGATAAAATAGGTTGACTTTATAATTTGAACTTGTAAAGCAGTGAATTGTATTAAACATTTAGCCCTGAGAATGGCAGCTGATGGTTCATTATGATGAATAAAACTATATCTCTAAAAGTCAAACTGCAGTGTATAAATGATATGCCAATGTGAATGATAATTGAATGTCTACATTGGTAACACCTCTCTATGTCACACCTATTATGAGAAACAGTACCATTGAATAATCATGAGAACACATTTGGATTTCACGGATAATACCACATTCTTGAAGAGATTTTATGTTTTCTTTTTTTTTTTCAATTTGCTGTAACTTAATTAAAATTCATAGTAATATTATTAACATCAACTACCACTTCTGTTGCAGAATAAAACAACACTACAAATATTTATCACAGTGACTTATATGATGTTAGTGTACCCACGTCATTTATGTAAACCAAGTTGGAGAAGTTTTGTATTTTTAGTATACATTGAGCAATTATTAGAAATGGAAAGCTATGGTTTCTGCCCTATGCACTGCCTATGACACTGGAGGAACATAACAATAAGTACCAAACATTGATATGCAATCTCATGGGAACAGAATGCTATGAATCATCTTGCATGGAGAAGAAAGATCAGAAATGAGATAAAGACAAAGAGAAAAGTGATATCAGACAGATGGAGGGATGCATGACTGAAACGTTCATGTGGTGCTCTATTTCCTTCTTCATATTGTAGTAGACTCTTCATGGTCCAGAATGCTTTTGCTAACCACACCAACCATCACAATGGCTTGCAGCTTATACCTTTTATTATGGCATAAAAATTTTAAATACTTGGGTCTGGAAAGATGGATAGGTGCAAGATTATCTTACCACATTTTCGTCTTGCATTCACAAACAACATAGCAGCAAGGAAAGATTAATAGCCAAAAACAGAGTTAACGGCAACAAGGTGCAAAGACAACAATAGTGCAGTGATATATGAGATTGCTTAAACATGTCTCTAGCTGCGGCAGTTCAACTCACCCAGAATCGTGAGTGCTCAGAGAATCCATACGGAAAAACAATGTTCTGGAAAGAATATGTCACATGATGATGATTATTCATAAACATGCAAAAGCTGAACATCTTACTGATATATCTACTTACCAACAGGCATTCTACCCAAGTCATCTTTCAAGGCAGGGTTTGCACCATTCTGCAATAAGATCTTGCAAGCTTCATGTGCTAGATTAGAGGCTGCAATGTGAAGAGCTGTGCCATGTTCAAACTCTGAGCAAGTACTGTCGATATCTGTGGTAGAGTTTCAGAAAACAATTAATTACCCAATTTGTGTAAAATAACACACCTGTGTGTTGAAGGGGGGGGGGGGGGGGGGGGGGAAAGGGTTTAAATGGGAGCAAAGAATAGTGACACATTACCTGCCATGTATGTCGTAAGAGGTGACTAAGGAGACTTTTGGGGCTGTAGTTGGCTGTCCCATCATATAGAGGGTCAAAGTGACCCAGAAGCTATGTTGAAGTATAATGCGTCAGGCCAGAAGGTGCATATATTGCAGCTAAGCTGTAAACCATGACACAATGCATTCTGTTCTCTGGGACTACATTCTGCTAATTCGCAGAAGTTTGAGAGTGAACAAAGAAGAGTGTAAAATAAATCAGCATTGCTTATCCTATTAACTTCCGTGTAGATGCATGTATAACCAGCATGATACGGGAACTATTAGCACACAGAAAAGTTCACAGATGACAGAAACTGGGAGCATATATGTTGTCCTGCTAGGACTCGAGTGATATCAGTCTGTTTAAACAACAACTAGATACTGATAAGGTGAATTAATGATGAAACAAATATAATTTAGAAGCTCAATTGAGAAACCTTGCCTACTAAAACGTTGATGTTTTTTTCCAGTCATTTTTTAGTGGTATGTATTCACTGTTTGCTCAGTGTCCTTCTGGCCAGTCAAAATGGACTTTAAAGAACAAATAGATCCAGAGAGGAGACATATAACTACTGACTAAATATAAAACAAAATACCAATAAATTTGGTAGTATATTTAATTTCTGACCATTTATTCTTCTGTATTTATAAACATATGTGTCGCCCGTGTGTTGCCGAGCCTGAAAGAAGAGCAAAGAATAGCAACACTGTTTACCTTCCACGCATATCGTAAAAGGCGACTAAGTAGGTTATGGGATGGAGTTGGCTGTCCCATCCCATATAGGGTCAGCGACCCAAAGCCATGCTGAAAGTCGGATGTGTCAGGCAGAAAGGCGCAGATATCGCAGCAATGCTGTAAACCATGGCACAACGCATTCCGTTCTCTGGACTACATCCTGCTAATCTGCAGGAGTTTGAGAATGAACGCAGAAGAAGAAATATCTGTGTCTACTAATTGATTTTGATATGTACCTGTAATTTGGTACAATTTCATATGCAGTCTATTCAATTTCTTAGTTATTTTTTAATTTCCTTGTCTATGACCCTATTAACTAATATGCAGAATTAATGGAGCCATACTTCTTCGCTTCTCTGCATCAGCTCTACAGTTTGGCTCAGCTCTATGCTAACTGTATTTGATTCCTTTATAAAACTGCATTTTCATCCATTTTTTTTTAAACAGAATGGGCTGTGCATGGTTTTTAGATTGGCTGTGATATTCACATCTTTTGATCTGACAAATCAAACTTCAGCATTGTTTTTTGGATTACTTTGAATTATGGAATGGGACAGCCAAATCCACTACTCTCCCTCTCCCCCAATTCTTAGTTGTCTCTTATGACATGCATGGCAGGTAACTATTGCTATTCTTAACTCTCCTTTCAGGTACCAAAACACATGGATGAGTAACATGTCACATTAAATATCAGCATGTATATCCTTTGCCGAAGATGGCTCAATGTTTAGTTTACCTTCATAAATACACTGAAGTCATTTCTATTAGTATGCATGCTGATGATTCTTGTAGTTTACTGGTTAAACACACTCCTCATTCTACCCTGAAGGTCCCCCCAATCCTACTAGTACCACACTTAATACTGAATTCCCTCAACCACAGCTTAAATGTATTATTGATCACAGTGTCTACATACAGAAGGTGCTAGCTAGCTAAGTAGCTTTGACATACTCTTTTATCCACCTTCAATTCACATACTATAGACGCAGAACACACAGGCATCTCTCATTATTGCAAACACCAGCATTATGAAATTAAAATATAACACTAAGAAAATCTATAAAACAAACATCAGGTCTTTTGACCTGACACATGCATCTTCAACAATGCTTTTGTGTCACTTTGACCTATAGGATTGGACAGCCAACTTCATACAAACTTCCTTGATAATTTCTTATGACATGCATAGAATATCATTACTATTCTTTGTTTTCCTTTCAGGTTCCAGCAATGCACAGGTCATGTGACATTCAATTTACGTTAACTAGGGTGCAGAATTTCTCAAATGTTAACGTGACAGTATAAGTTCTATTTGAGTAAACAACTATGTTGGGCCATTGGTACAAATGATGTGACGATGTTCCTCCTTCACAAGTGAAGATGGGCATGACATGAAAAACAATAAATGTGATGAACAAGTAGAAAAACAACAAAACATTTGTGATTGTCTAATTTGGTTTGTAGGTTCGTAGATGCCCGATGAGTCTGATTAATGCCAGGAAAGTTCTATTGCAGTGCATGCAGGAGTGCAGAGGGTTAGGGGCAGGAGAGTTTTCAGTTTTGTCCTTCCCTGCAATGCTGGAGAAAGTTTGTTTAGGTGATCTTTGATGCACTTTATCAGCCCCCCCCCCCCTTTGAATGTTTACCTTCGCACATCTCCCATAGAATAATCTCTTTGGAAGGCTGGTACAAATAAGAGACACAGCACACCAATGTTCTCTGGGCTACAACCTTCTGCAATAGAAATCTAGTAGAACCTTTCTCCTGCTACAAGAGAGATCCAGCTAAGCTAAAGTTTGAGAAAGATTGTATGAGAGACAAAGCAAGAATAAACAACTCACATTATTTTGATCATGTGATTCAACCTCATTCCTCTTTAATGTTATGAATGATTACCTAATGCTTTTGTGGCCTTGAGCAGAATTTTAAGCACAGGCACAACGTCAAAATAGGCAGCATAGTGAAGAGCAGTCATGTTGGTCCATCGACATCGAATATTGACATCAGCTCCAGCATCAATTAGCATTGATACGATACGCATAGCGGACTCAGGGTCACCTATACCAGCAGCTCCAGATTTGCTTGCATAGTGTAATAGTGTCATATCTGTAAGGCCATCTCTGTCATTGATGTTAGCTCCTCGTTTCAAAATCTGAGAACAAGACAATAGAAAGTAGAACAAGGTGTGGTAATAGTTGTCAGCAAAAATATGAAACAAGTATACTAATACAGATTCAACCAATAAAATTTAAATTTCACTTATATATTCTTTAAAAACAGGAAACTAAAGGAATGCTTAAAAAAATGTCAGCTTAAACTGACTCATATTCACATTGTCTCTATATAGCCATAGTTCTTCTTCTTCTTCTTTCGTTCACTTGGAATATGTCTATATCTGTAATTCTGTCTCCTTAATAAAACTCACTGTCTTTTGTAGCTCATACAGTGTCCCATAGAGCTTTGATTCCAGTGTTGTTTCCTCTGGCCAATATGTCTGCCTCAGCGTTTCATGCTCAGAACACTCTTGAAGTATATGTTTGGCACTCTGTGCTGCCTGTCCACATGTACACATGGCCGTGTTGCCAATCTTGAACTTTGTATACATGTGACTGCGGAGTCGGTTGTGTCCTGTTCTGAGACGTAGAATTATAACTTGTTCTGATCTGTTCATAATGTGATAGTCATCTTGTGTTGGTGTTTGTGGCTTTCTTATTGACTTGATCATCTGTTTTTTCTGATGGTAGGTGATTGGTATATCTGGTTGGTCTTCGGCAGCACCTTCCTTAGCCAGTTGGTCTGCTTTTTCATTTCCTGGAATTCCACAGTGAGAGGGTATCCACTGCATGGATACCCTATACTGGTAAGACAATTTGCTAAGTAGTTTTTTCAAGTCTGTTAGTTTTCCAGACTGAAGACATTGAAGCACTGACCTTGCATCTGTCAGGAATACCACAGGCTGTAGGCCAGAGTTGGAGTTCTGCAGTTTTTTAGCTGCTACACTAATTGCCTGGATTTCTGCATCATAATTATTGCAGAATTTTCCTGTCGGTATTCTGATTGTATCTCTAGGCTTGTGTGAATATTCTATATATACACCTGCACCTCCATTCCTCACAGCATTCTGTGCTGACCCATCTGTGTACACTCTGACCCATATATCTTGTGGATATTCCTCCTCCAGGAAACTGAGGGTGACTGTCATTCGCTGCACACTGTTCTGTTCGTCCTCGCTTAGTATTCCTTTCACATGGGTCTGAATGTATATTGGCATTCCATGGCTTTCACACCACGGGGTTTGTTCTGGTACAAACCTTAAGGGGCTGTCAACTTCAGGTAGGTCTGTAAGTTGTCTACGGAGTCATTTAGCTTGATGGATAAAGCTGCTCCTTTTCAGTCGCCCCATTGCTAGATTTTGGAATCTTTCCTTCATTGGATGACTTGGCATACACTGAAACTTTTCTGCTTGAATTAGTACTTTTGTGTCTCTGCGTTCGCCAAGTGTTTGCATTCTTCCCATTTTCTGCATCTCTGCTATGGGTGTTGATTTCATTGCTCCCAACATTATTCTAAGTGCCTGGTTTTGCACTTTATCTAGATCTTGTAATGTGGTGTTTGATGCAGGACACCACGCAGCTGAACCATATTCCAGGTGTGGTCTTATGCCTTGCTGGTAAACTTTACTGAGTATATTCCCACTGGCTTCCCATGTGGTTCCACTTAGTTTTCTCAGGATAGCTAACTTCCTCCTGGCTTTTGTTGTTGCTTTGTTTATGTGCTGCTTTCATGTCAGCTTATCATCAAAAGTAACTCTGAGGTATGTGGGTTGTTTGTCTTCTTTCAAGAGCTCTCCATCTATCTTGATATGACCAGCTTTTTGTTTTGGTGAGAGGGTAAAGAGTGTAGTGCTGCACTTATCTGTGCTAATGCTGACGCACTATCTATTTGCCCATAAGGTTAGAGCATCGATAGCTCTTTGTATTTGTTTAGTGGCCACTGTCGCATGTTCTTTTGTGCACCAGATCACCAGGTTGTCAGCATACATTGCCACTTTGATCCCGTGTGGTAGTTCAGCAACTAGGTCATTGATGTAAACCAAGAAAAGTGTGGGTGACAGGACTCCTCCTTGGGGGACTCCATGACACAGTAGAACTTTCTTGCTCTTGCGATCAACTAATTGTACCCTGGCTCTTCTATTATGCAGGTATGCTTTTACCCATTTGTACATTCTTGAGCTAACCCTGCAATTTCTTTAGGAGCCCTTCTTTCCAGACCTTATCAAATGCTTTCCTTAGGTCTATCCATGCTGCTAGTACCAGTTTCTTTTCTTGGAAGGCATCCTCAATCTCTTGGGAGAGGTAGGTTGCCTGATCTTCGGTAGAGTAGCACTGTCTGAAACCTGCTTGCTGTGATACCAGAAGGTTTTCACTTTCAAGGTACCACTGCATCCTAAGATTGATAATGCGTTCCATTGTTTTACATAGACAGCTTGTGAGGCTGATAGGCCTGTAGTTGGAGACTGTGTTTCCATCTTTTCCTGATTTGAGGAGTGGTATCATTATTGCTTCTCTCCACGCCTGCGGTACATTACCTATAGCCATAGTGACTTCACTACATTTTTCTACAAATTTTATATAAATAGGTAAAGCATGTGCATGTGGTACACAAAACCACTACTAATAAAGAAAAGAATAACAATAATGAAAAATATGGATAATACAGATTAATGTTTCAGTATAAGACCATTATCAGAACATTGATGATACAGACAGAATAACAACACAAAAATTTAAATGAAAATATATGTAAACAATCAAAATAAACAGGACAGATGGATAATTGAAATGTATATAATATTTATTTACCTCATCAACCAGCAATGCCAAAGATTGCTGTGTTTGAGGTGTCCACTGTCGCATGATGGCAAATATCTCAGGAACTGTTGTGCTTGGGTTCAGAAGAATCTCTCTACAGCCTGGACATATTGGATCAAAAAAAGACAACTCCAGCCGCGTGCAATTATCGCACAGTGGTGGATCTACGCATGGGTGTATCATGGTCCTTGTCTCTATGATGACTGAAAGTGATAATCTAAAGATTTTCTGGAGATTTGGACATCATTTTCTCCAAATGTCATTCTGTGGATGGAAAAACAAACATAAAAGAACTCTACAAATACATAACATGATGATAACTATCAACAAGTGCCCTCTCAGCGCATGAAAAGTTGCATACAACTGACTTCCAAAATCCCCGTCTCTTGGCTTGGTGGTGCACTCTGATAAGACTATTCTGTCCATCTCATGAAATTTTCCTCCTATTTGTATAATTGTCTTTCAATATGTCCAAAATATTTTAGTTTGATTTGTATTTTTTTCTAAAATATTTTTCCCCCTTATATGTAGTGTTATCAGAACTGTTTGTTCATTATCCAAATTTCTGAGCCATAAGTCAATACAAAGTGGATATGGCATTTTATAATACTCATTTTTAACTTATTTGTTAAAATAATTGTTATCCCCACTACGTTTTATTACATACATGGACCATATAAACAAAACAGCAAATTCTAATGAGGCAAATGAACTGCTTTTTGCAGATGACCAGGTTTTATTCCACAACAGCATTAAAAACCTGCAAGACCACCTAAACACAATAGACACAGCAGGCAAGCAATTTGGAATGAAAATCAACATAGACAAAACAGAAGTAATGAATATTGCAAGAGAAAAGGAGAACATCAACATACAGATAAATAATAAACAACTAAAACAAGTAGATGAATTCAAATATCTGGGCAGCACATTAAGATATGACAACAAACAAGAAGCAGAAATAAACGCAAGATGTAATAAGGCCTGTCAGATCATTGGTCAATTAACACCTTTACTAAGAAACAAAGATATTACACTAGAAACAAAGAAAGCGCTTTTCAACACCATTTTCTTACCAACATTGTGTAAGAATGTCAAAGAGTGTCAAACTTGGACATTAGATTCTAGAACAATACATAAGATTAACACCACTGAAATGAAATGTGTAAGACGTATGATTGGAGTTAGCTTGAGAGACAAAATCAGGAATGAAGCACTAAGGAAACAATTAGGGATCAAACCAACAATAGAATACATACAGAAACAACAAGTTAAATGGTACGGCCACATAACCAGACAGAAAGAGCAAAGTATTATCCAAAAAACACTTAACAAACGATACGAAAACAGGAGACCTATTGGACGCCCTCGTAAAAGGTGGATAGATAGTGTATTAGAGACACTCGGAAATATAACAGCAGAGGAGGCAAATAGAAGGGCAAAAGACCGTACACTCACTCTCCCCTCAACACCGAAAGGTACATGAGGACAGAAAGAAGAAGAAGAACTTATTTGTGATTTTTTGAATGTCAGTATTTTCCCCATGAAATTACTTTCAGCCATTCCTATTCATGTTTTAGCATGTTTCACATCTACCTTTTCTGTGTGATTATGTGGTTTGTCCATGATACAGGTAAATGGTCTACCTGTTGCAGTATCTCTCTATGTATGTTTGCATTTATTATTTGTTTCTCTTTGATTTTTCCTGTTGGATTATCATGGTTTTTGTTTCCTGGGTGTTAATGTCTAGTCATGTTCTCTACTTTATATGTGACTTCTAAAACTGTTATTTATTCTGTACAATCTACTGCCTTGCGCTTCTCAAAATATGTACTGACTGCGCAAAACTGAAAACCATCAGGTAAAGCATGAAACAGTGTAATGAAGTTTTGCTAATAACATGAAACACACAAAAATCGATGTTTCGGCCAAAAGGCCTTATCAAGATAACATACACGTATGCATAAAAAACGACAAGTAGGGAAGACATCTTGCGTTCACATGTCTAGCGAAATGGACGGAAGGATAGAAATTAGGTCAGACGTGACACAAACAGGAAATGTACAGAAATAGGGAATAAAACAAAATCAAACCCATATAAATGTGAAAACGAGACTGAGAAATGACGGAACAACCCATCATACGTATGTCAGGTGTTCATTAATTCCCAAAGGCTTCAGAGTGCCTAATTCGTATACATATACACACCCAATTCATTTAAAACTTTTTATTATGTCTGGACATGCAGCTTCTCCACATTTCATTATTTGTGTTTTTTCTATGTCTGATTTTAATATTGTTGGACTGCCATTATTTTGTATTATTGGACTTTTGGTAAATTGGCCATCAAACATCTGTCACATATTCTGCCCATTCTTGTCAGTCTTATGAAATATGATTTTTTGCCACTTTTATTTAGAATGCATGGATTTTCATATTCTGTATAACTTTCTTATGCATCTTTTAAATGCAGAATCCCAAAACAACAATAGTTGAGTAAAATGCAGAGAAAAAGAGATTAAACTGCACATCAATAATTTAAATGATACATATCTTTTTGTCTAGCAATGAATATTGTGAGGTGTTTTGGTTTTCTTTCTTCCTGACATTTTACCCAGTATTTGATCGGTGTTTGTTGGTTTTTAGCTCTTCTTGCTGATAGGATTTCATAAATTGTCTGAATGATTTTCCTTAGGCTGTCCCATTTGTTATCTATGTTCTCTTCATGATTCAGCAGAGAGGAGTGGCAAAATCTATGTGCTGTTTCCAGAGTGGCATCCCTACGACCCTGAAGGGTTATGGGTTTGATGATGCTTATTCCAAGCACCCAATAATCTGGTGTTCATTTCTGTTCCTTACCTTTATAAGGTATTTCTGCTGCATATCTGGTTATTTCATTGCTGACGTGTACCTTTAGATCTTGATTTCTTCTATGTAAAAATATATTGTTACTGCATGTTTCCCTGTTAAGGAGTGTAGGAAAGTTTTATCCAGGCAGTAGAAATAAAGCTCACATTGCAAATAGCAGTCACAACAACATGTATAGGAAGGATTTTTTAAATTGTACTTCTGAATGACAATAATTCTGTCCCAACTTTGGTTTGAACCCAAGATCTCAGGGTTATATATATATGTCTAGTCATATATATATATATATATATAAAGATAGCGAAAAATTGTACATTTGACAATGTGAAAAAATATAGATAAATCAAGAAAAATGTTATATAAACAATAATACGAATATGAGAATATTTTAAAAAATAGCTTTCAATGCATATGATTAGTTTATTCATCACCATTTCTAGCAGAACTCCCTAGCTTTCTTTCATGAAATCATACGGGTCAGTGAAAACCAGTTTGAGAACCAGTTTCTATTTTAATATATTTTTTCTAAAATGTGAAAAATGTTTTTTTCCTACTATTACCGCATAAATAGTGTGTTGTTGAGGGGGGGGGGGTGTGTGACATACTTAAGCAGTGGGGTGGTCTCTGATTTCTTCAAAAGTTGGTGACAGGGAGTAGGAGGAGGGCCAAAAATTGTTTCCGCAATGTATGGACAGCGCGGTATGTAGAAATGTGTAGAAGAACAAGTGCCTATGTTTATGTGTGTCATGTGACATATTCCTTCCAGAACGTTGTCTTCCCAATGAACTCTCTGAACCTCTCTCTGTCTTGGGCGATGTGGCTTGCATTTTCTAGCGATGTATTCATGTTATCTTTAATGTCGTCAGTCCATCATCTTCTTGGTCTGCCCCTTCTCCTCCTCCCAGGTATTCTTCCCTCCATTATTTGTCTTTCTAAACAGTTATGTCTCTTTATATGACCAAACAGGCATAGTTTTGTTTTTGTTATTGTGTTTAGTAACCAATACTCTGGAATATTCTGTGTGTTTATAATATCTGAGTTTCTGATTTTATCCTTCCATGATATTCTAAGTATCTTCCTGTAGCATTTCAGCTCGAAGGCGTTGATCCTCTTTGCCGCTGTTTTACTTAGTCCATGTTTCACAGCCGTATGTTGCAACCGGAAAAATAAAAGTTCGTAACATTAGCACTTTCGTTTCTATTTTGCTGTTTTTCCATATGTTTTTCACCCATGTTATTTTGCAATATGCCATTGCCAATCTCTTCCTTATTTCTGCCATGCAGTCTCCTGCACCGTTGATGTTTGCTCCTAAGTATTCAAATTTATCCACACATTCTACCTCGGTATTGTCTATTCTGATTTTTTTTAAATGTATGAAACCTAAAACAATGAACAATATAACACTATGATCAACTGTTGTCATCACTTGCTAACTACTGTACTTACACATGTTTGCTATCAATGATACACTGCCGATAACTCACTACTATAGCAGCGTGTTGTTTACAATATACACAGTTCTTGGAATATTATATAACGTTCGTGTAAGCAGAGAAACATGGATCTGTATATCTAACAGTCAAACCTAGTAGTCCAAGCTTTGACCATACCAATTTCTAGAAGTTAAGATCCTTCCTGTTTTTCCAAACACTTAGGACACTCAGCTGTTTATTTACGGAAGATATTAATCAGAGATACTACCCCCCCCCCCCCCCGACATTAAAAACAGCGTTAAGCAGGATGCATTTTGTGTGTTTACGTGCGTGAGTTTTTCTGTTACTTGACATCCAAAAGAGTGACATGCCAGATAAGCCGTTGCGTAAGAGTTATTACTGAATGTCAAGTGTAAGACTTTTCGTGTATTTTATTTTGTACAGCAGTAGTATTAGTAAAGACTACATAACTGATGTACAGCCTTACATTAGGACCGTAGGTACGTCTTTGATAAAGAGGCAGGAGTCGTGCTAAAAATATTTTCTTACTTTCGCTGTTGCGAGATTTGGTGGGTTTTTTTTAGGGCAAAACAGATATGGGGAGGGAGTTTAAACTTTATAAAAAAATAAGCTTTGTTATTAAAATAACAACAGATAAACACTTTTGTTCAATAAAAACCGTTCAAACTAAATAATCATTTAAAAGAAATCCTGTCAAATCCACTTATAACAACCTGATCCGGACTAACGAAATATGAAATAACAAATGATATAATAATTCGCAAAGACGACGTGTCGCTAAATGAACAGTAATGCTGAAAAACAACGAGTTCTCAGAATACTATAACCTAAATGTAATCAAAATCAGAGAAACATGGATTTGTATATCTAAACAGTCAAACCAGAGCCTAAATCTTGACCATACCTTAACCAGTCCCTCTTCAAGTGTGAGCTTTGACACATCACGTCCTGAAAGTTAAATTCTAGTGTGTAGTTAAAACAGGACGCTTTCAATGTGCCGTCCGCCGTATGTGTGTGTGCTCTGACAGAACGAGGTTTTACATAGATATGTTGAAATAAAGTATGAATATATCTGCAGATCAACACCAAGAGTCAACTGATATTTTGTCCAACAAATTCCAGAAATTACCAAACGAAGTTTTTCCAATATGTCCCAATTCTCGTTCATGATTCAGAATATCGTTTCATTTATAAAAAAAATACGTTTGTGTATGAATAGACACACTACCATTATACACTGGTAATGATGAAATAATTACCTTATCTGTGAGCAGGTAGCTCTTGTCAGCGCATAGTCTTTCTGTAAAAGCACAAGTTCTCCTTAGTTAAGTAACCAAGAGAAAGCCTAACACTTAAACTTGTCTGCACATCTTCATCACCCAATGGAACCACGTGACATAAGACAAAATTAACATATCGAGATAATCCACGCAGTAACAAATTTGTATTGTTTCTTTAAATAAAAAAATACATTCGCATTGACATTACTTTACATTTGATATTTTTTAAAGTTATATTTGTAATCAGTGACAATAATACATTATCATAGGTGTTAACGAATTTTTCACAGGTGACAGGTTGTCAGTCTATCCTTAACCTACCGTAGTCGCCTCCAACGACATTCCCGGAAAGAAGACAGTTGCAATATTCTATGCACCCTGAACTAGAAGTCAAGGCCATGTTGTTTTATACGGACGACCATCAGACAAATAAAATCAATGCCATTTTTGTCAATAATACTAATATGTAAGATTGTATTTATGGGAGTATTAATGAATAATAGTTATAGTAGTAATATATAATAGTAAATAATAGTTAATAAATGTAAGTGTTACAAAGATTGCGTTTGTGGAAATGATTGTGTTTATGGCCGTGCAATGAAAAAACAACTTACTTTATACAGAAATCCCCCTCCCCCTTTTTTGAAAGTCTGATTAACATTAAAGCCAGAATGTTAGTCCTCTAGGAAAGTATACTGTACTAGGTGCGCAAAGATTGACACCGCTGCTATAGTTGACATGTTTCATAATGAACATAGGGACACCAAATAAGTATAAGTTCGAAAGTATCTGGGCTTAGATCTGAAAGCACAGATAGTGGTGGACAAATACATAACAGTCAACACTGCGGTCACGAGCATGCATGAATCCGGACCATCTACAGTACTATAAGACCTAACTGCACAAAGCAAACAGGTCTTCATTCGGTAAGTTTTTGATTATTGTTACGCATCCATTGGTTACTATTTATATACTTGGAGTAGCCTTAGCTATTTTTGGCATACGATTCCAAGTATATAAATATTGACCAACTAAAAACAAGGGAATAATGAAGAAAAGGAACGAATGAAAGCCTAATTAATTCAGAGAACGAGTCTTCTACTGCCGGTCACGAATGAATCCTGAGTTGAAACCCCTGCAAACTATAGAGATATAGTTGGAAAACACACTTCAAGATTATCTATCTAGAAATCCGTGGTTGTAAGGGGCGCCTGAGATGAATGATAAATAGTACGTATCTATACATCTTCAATAACTGCAGCACGAACATGCCATATCTACTCCTACGTCGTTTGCTAAAAGAGAGTGAGTACTTACAAGTCTGCACAGAGTGTAGCTTTAAGTGGGTTCTGTTTAAACTAATTCTTCATGTGATCACTGTGTACACTAGTATATATACGGTAATACTCTCCATCCGCACCTTAAAACTAGTTTGACCTAAAAATGCAGACAGCACACAACGGAGACTCAACTCCATATTACATTAAAAAAAAAATATCCGTCCCTTTGCTAGAAATGACTACAATCGACATTGATGCACTTATCGACTTGGTCATTGGTCATTTTCAGCTAACAGAAAGTGTTTGCGACAATCGCAACTGAATCCATTAGACGTTGGGAATCATCCTTCTAAAGTGCCGTCAATTTCCTTTTTTCCCAGTGATTTTCGTTCTTGAATTTGTGTATACGTTTTTGTCGGCAGCAATGAAAATCATGGGAAAAGTCATATGCAATTGCGACTTTGGGAAGATAATTCCTCATATTCAAAGTACTGCATTGTAGAGGGACTCGCGACAATTCGTATACACAACGGGTTCATTTATCAGTACAGACTGAACTACCGTATTACTACAGTGAAATCCCATTATAAGAACTTGGTCGGACGAAATAACAGAAATTCGTTATGTAATAATAAGACCCATAACCCGGCAGAGTCGTAGGGGTGCCACACTGGTTACATCAGCACAAAACGCTCTCCAAACAACTCTACCCTCAGCCAGTCGGAGGAGTGTAGAAAAATCACACCCAGACCATTCCTTGATGTTATCAATGCATGATTTTCTTACTTCCTCTCCTCCTTCTACCCTCGACTGTTCCTAGCAAAATAATGTTAGTAAACAAGTCGTGCCTCGTTACATGTCCAAACCAAACAAGTGTACGCCGTTTCATCATTGACAAAGATGGTTACTGATAACCCGAACGATACGTCGCTGAAATTGTTCGTCATCCCGTCCTTTCAATTTTAGCTACACGGGGGACGATATATCAGCAGGATAACCCTCGACATCATGTGGCCCAACTCACCACCTAGTTCCTCGCTGACAACAACATACACACCATTCCGTGGTCATCCATGTACCTCCATAGAACACTTATGGGATGAATACGACAGATGACTCCAGACGTGGCTCCAGCCAATCTCCGGCAGTTTTCTCTTGCACTGCGGGAAGAGTGGACAGCCATCCCACAACAATAGATCCAACGGCTAATCGGATCCATGTGAAGAAGATATCGTTCTCTGATAGAGCCAGAGAAGGTCATACATCTTACTGAAACGGAGGACTCAGTCGCAAAGAATAAAAGTCCAAACCAAATTTAATTAACACCATTTCGTTGTTAAAGTCTGAAAGGTTCTATATGCAAAGATTGAAACATTTAGTTCCGTAAAATAAAATTTTGGAATACGTTAAGGCCTCAGTCGCAAAGAATAAAAGTCCAAACCAAATTTAATTAACACCACTTCGTTGTTAAAGTATGAAAGGTTCTATATGAAAAAATGTGAAATATTAATTCCGTAACATAAAATTTTGGAATACGTGTAAAATTTGTTGTCCATTAGCACTGCAATAGTGTTGGGTTTTTTTAATCATTATAATTAAAGCCTATTCAACCAGCGTGCACAATTAATAATAATATAAAATAATAATAACTGAAAAGCAATTCCCTTATACCTTAGTCATGAGTTATACATTAGTATAATTAAGGTTATAGCTTCGCCCGTGTGTTGCCGGCGCCCGAAAGGGAAGCAAAGAATAGCAACACTGTTTACCTTCCACGCATGTCGTAAAAGGCGACTAAGGAGGTTATGGGATGGAGTTGGCTATCCCATCCCATATAGGGTCAGTGACCCAAAGCCATGCTGAAGTCGGATGTGTCAGGTAGAAAGGCGCAAATATCGCAGCAATGCTGTAAACCATGATACAACGATTTCCGTTCTCCGGACTACATCCTGCTAATCTGCAGGAGTTTGAGAGCGAACGCAGAAGAAGGTTAAACCTTAATCATTAATTGTTTTATTATTATTATTATGTATAATTAATATTATTATTATGAATGCGCATACACAGCGCATTCATTTATAACACATTTCCCTATTTAACAACACTTTTCAAATATTTTTATTCTTTATACTATCTGTAAATAGCAAATTTTCTGTTATTACATACATATTTTGTCGGCCCGGAGCAAGTTATTATAATAGAATTTGACTGTATTATAATTAATTATTACAGTATTATTTTGACACTGAAGAATTTGCAACAGAATGGCATGAGTTGGAAACTCTTGAGAAATGAACATGCCGAGTTGAACCTTGTAACACGCATATATAACACAGACTTCTTTGTTCATTTTCCCATTTCCACATTGCCGACTCTGACCAGCATGCATATCTTTCGTCTTTTAGTTACCAAGGACTCCCTATAACAGTGATGTATATAGAACGTACTGGATGACACAAAAAATGAAAAATCGTACTAAAAAATAAAACATTATTCACCAAATTTATCATTAAACCTAGAATCATTCAGCGGTATGACCTCTTACCTTTGGCCTTTAAAAGATCATTGGAGTTCAAAAGTGGGGGTGAAGTCACTGCACTATAAGTACACGTTTCCACTTCGGATCACCAGAATAGTGTATATAATCTATTCTATATGAACATTCTCATGAAATAATTATCTATATAAATGTCATTTATGCGAATGTGGGAATGTTGATTTGTGCAGTAATTGTAATTTGTTTCAGTTTTTATATTGTTATAGCTACACGTCAATTTAGCTCTCTATTGAAAATGTAAAAGTTCATCAAATATCTAACTTCGTGTGACTTCTAAGAGGGTCTTGGGTTAAAAACAACTGTATTATTAAAAAAGCAAACCAATTATGTACAATCTTCACCTGAGATGTGACTGCATCCGTGTGATATCGGGACATTACAGATAAACAATTTATAGTAACAGTGCATGCAAGTCTGGAAGATAGTGAATTCAAATCGAGCATGCAGGAACTCCTTTCCTGCTCAGGGCCGTGCTATGATGCAGAGAGGCGCACCAATCACAATACATTGTCGAGAGCGGTATTTCGAAGATAAACCATTTAAAGGGGAAAGGGCGGAATTTCGAAGACTGCATCATACTGAGAAAATATATCGCATGGTCCTGGTCCTGCTTACTACACCTCAGCACTGCCACCGAAGAAACAGTAATGCAGTGGACTGTGTGGCATACTTGAAAATGAAAAGGCTGATCTCATGTCAAGGGAAGGGGAATCGTCAGAATTTGTTTTTTTTTTAAATATGATATTTCGTACTATGAATGTAAGACTATGATAAAAGCAGAATATAAGAAAATGTGGAAGCAGATGCACCCAACCGCAGAATTAAATGATTCCTACAATAAAATGCCACGCAAGAAATAAACCATTATCTTCATACTAAGAGTTGTCCACAACAGACTGAGAAGTCATATGCTCAGAAAGCTCAAAGCTACTGGTTACTGTTGAGTGCACGCAGATGAAGAATCTTGAAACATCTCACGCATATATAACACAGACAAACTTAAACATCTCACGCATATATAACGAAGACAGACTGAAACATCTCACGCATATATAACGAAGACAGACTGAAACATCTCACGCATATATAACGAAGACAGACTGAAACATCTCACGCATATATAACACGGCAGACTGAAACATCTCACGCATATATAACACAAGACAGACTGAAACATCTCACGCATATATAACACAAGACAGACTGAAATATCTCACGCATATATAACACAAGACAGACTGAAACATATTACAAATACTTCACACGGCAACAATCACTAAAGAAATGCATGAAAATACTCTATAAGTATGTACTATACAACACTCACTGCTTAGCTCACTTCGACCGACCTCTATGACAGAGCGTGTTCTTCGCTCTGTCAAGGTACAAGGTTCAACCCCCGCCGCAGGTAACTGTGCATCCGAACTATTCATAACGAAATGACAACCTACAGAACGTATTTATATTGTCTATAAAATGACTGCAACAAAAAAATGCAGGGTTTGTCGCTACGTTATAAATGTGATATGTTAGAAACTTCCCCAGTGCAGTATAAACGTACCTTCTCCATTGATTTCACTGAAGTGAAAGACAAATTACAATCAATTCAACACAACAGTATTTGTTTTGTAGAATACCGTATATATTTTGTTTCATTATCCGATCAAACACAGTCCAGTATGGGTAGAACTTAAAACGCGCATGAAACGGTCTGTCGCCACCAGGGCCGTTTTCCGTAAAGGGAATTTGATTTATATTTGTAAATACATTTATCTAAACATAAGGCATCCTTGCGTTTCCGTGTTTAAATACATCTATTTGATGAAACATTTCACGACTTTTTTGTGAAATATCGCGATAATGGAAAGGGGGGGGGGGGGGGGGGTAGGGGGGTTGTTGTTTACCCACACTTTTGCTAAGTTCCCAGTACTAAAAGTTTCTATTACTAATAGTTATGCTCTTATTTGCTAACGGGGTGCAGGGGTCGAACACCCCAACTCGACAGAAGGTTGCTATGGTTGGGATGTTCTAACACCATTCCCCCCCCCTCCAATCTACGGGGGTATGGTCACGATCAAACAACCCACTACAAATAGAAATCACCACACAGTCCACTACAAATTAAAGTCACAATGCGTATGGAATATCCTGTGGCAATCATACAGCACACTAGAAATCGAAGCGCGTATGAATCATTCTGTCACAAACCTCTACTAAAAAAAAAAAGAAAAGAAATTAAAGCGCGCATGGAACATTCTTGATCATTCAAAGCTCACTACAAATATAAATGAAAATGCATATGGAACATTCTAGTGACCAACAAAACTATACGATGTATTGTTTAAACCACTTATGAAAGTACACGTTTATTGTGCTAACGACTAAAAAAAAAAGTGCATATGCTTTGTCCTAGTGACCAATAAAATCACAAACGTGTATACATTTTTCTAACGAGCAATAAAGGTAAAGTACACACTTTGTTAGCACACATTTGCTGTTCTAGCCACCAATGAAAATACAACACCCATGTAGTGTTCTAACTTACCTAATACAATATGCATAGGTTGTTCTATGACCATTCAAAGCACTCATTTGTTTCCAAAAGGACACAAAAAGTCATGGAGGATTTACTTTATTATATTAAGGTTTTCCCATATGTATTTCGTCCCTCTCAACAGACCAGCTAAGAGTAAAGTGATAATACAAATAAACTACTGCATATTTATTGTTCTAACGACCAAAGTAGCCATCGTGCCGAAAACGGATGTGCTGAGTCGGAAGGCCCAAAATAACGCAGCTCCGCTGTGAAACCAGCAGCACAACGTACTTCACCCTACTTCGTGGAAAACACATTGGTTTATTAGAGGGCGAACACAGAAGAATAAAGTACCAAACAATTAAAGCACAGACGTATTGGAAATCATTCAAAATATAACTGTATTGTTCTGGCGATCAAATCACTGTATCCATCAAATTATAATTATCCTAGTATGACTTTCTTCACTTCACAAAAATTACTACTTTACAATCAAGAACTAGAACTACACAACTCTGAAAAGGGTCAATCTATACACATATTATTACAGAAGTTCTAATTAAACAAGGCAAATATGCAAAATCCGTGAAAGATACAATACAAGATTACCAAAATAAAGAACATCGAAAGAACGAAGTCTTATTTGTTACAACCATTGTTGCAAACTTGGTCACCGAGGTTTGTTGGGTCACCAAAGCACTAGCCTCAAGCTAAAAAAAAAAGGCACTAAACTGTTTTTGAAAAGCGCTAATCTTTTTTCATTAAAACGTTAGAAAATATAATATTATAACTCATTACTACCAGTTAATATTAGAATGAAGTGTATTCCAGATTTACAAAATCTCAGAAAACTTATTTCTCTTTTTCTTTAGCTATTTTTGGCCGTATGTGTTAATAGTATATAATGATGAACATTATTCAACCAAACTTTCATATGCGCCATATGATCTAATTTTCAAAGAAAAACACTAAATATGTGCCCGGTAATTCACAGAATATGGATGTGTCGGGTCATCGGCGCAAATAAAACAATCCAGTCCGTGTCATTCACAAAAGAGGAAAGAGATAGAATGAACAATGACAATATAGGATAAAAACAATATCATACAAAGAATACATGGACACTCAAAACATCAAATGGTTCGGCCACCTGATCAAAATTGAACCAGATCGCATTCCATCGATAACCCTAAATAGATCATCTGAAAAGAGAAACAGGAATAGTATCAGACAAAGATGGATAGATTAAATCATAGAAATACTAGTACACCAAAGCAAACAACTTCGCCTTCTCATAACGCTAGCGGCACACATGGATAAAACAAGACAAGAAGACGGAATCCATTGTAAAACTACCGTACAGAGAGTACTATTGTGTCAATATTTGTTTACAATCAACTTATGAGGCACTATTGTTTCACAAACTCCTGAATGTGACACGGTGCAGATCACAACATTTTCAGTTCCCGCAAGTGGCAAGCAGATGTAACATGCCTGATAACTAGTCAAGTAGATCAATGGTTCTCAACTTTTTGCCAGTGGCCTTCCATTGGGACAATTTTTAATCCGTGCCTAAAAATGGTCATTGACTATCACTACAAAACACCACGGCTTTGTATAGTGTACCGATGTATATCTTGTTATCTATCGTTACAAAGCACTAAGGCGTTGTATAGTCTATCGATGTATATATTATTATCTATCTTTCATATACTTAACTTCCTGTGACCACCCCCCCCCCCCATAAGTCTTTGCAGCCTCTAGATGAGTCACATGGCACACGCCGAGAACTACTGCTGCATTAGATAAATGATTCACCATAGCTTACTCACACACAATCGCGCGCACGCCAGGTACAAGTGCAATTATACTGCTTCAATTATTCAAACACCTGTCGCTTGTTCTGTAGATAATGCCCCATGACTGCAATGCAGTCTGGTTAAATAAACAAAACTGCTTCCTAGATAGACGTTGGTATGCATTTTTTTACAATAAAAATATACCACCGATGTCTTTATGACAGTATTATCTAAATCTCCAACTCCCATTTTTAAGGGTCATAGGCACTGATCTAAGTAAAGTGGACTCGTGACTATGAAAATTGAGATTTCTAGTGGAAAAACACCTGGCTCCGACTCAATACCAATCGAAATATACAAGTATGGCTGTAAACATCTTATTGAGAAACTTCATATAATTTTCTAAGTCATGGAAAAGCGAAACTGTTCCACAAAATTTCACGGATGCGACAATTATACATCTGTATAAATGTAAAGGAAACTGCCAATCCAGTAATAACCATCGTGGTATCTCTCTACTGTCCATCGCTGTGAGGATATTTTCTAGAATCGCTTTGAACCGTTCAACATTTCATCCATTGGAAATTTGAAGAGGAGAAGAGGCAGACCAAGAAGACGATGGACTGACGACATTAAAGATAACATGAACACATCGCTAGAAAATGCAAGCGACATCGCACAAGACAGAGAGAGGTTCAGAGAGTTCATTGGGAAGACAACGTTCTGGAAGGAATACGTCACATAACAACATTTCATCTAGGGATAACATTTCCAGTGTCAGGTAACGACCCTAAACAGGAAATGGGTGGCTGAGGTACACAAAGGGGTGTACCTTTGGGGTATATTTGCCTTGGAATGGGTGGCTGGGCACAGGACAAATATCAAAATGAACAAAAATAGGTATAAGTGTTACCAAAATAAGTCGATAAGACAACCTAACAACGAGATAATGACAGACGGCGTTTCGACTAAAAAGCCATCAGGACAAACAAAAGACCAAAGTAAATTCTTACATAGAGACATACATTGTGGTGATACGAAGGAAAAAAGGGAAAAGAAGGACGGTAACGAGGGAACGACGGAGGAAGCAACGATAGGGAAGCATGGCAGAGGAAAAGAGGGTGGGAGAGGAAGCTGAAGTGGTAAGAAAGAAGGGGAAACTACACAGAAAAAGTGGAAATAGATAAGATATAATGCAAATAAAAATGTACGTAGCTCTATAGTAGCCTGCAGTGAAAAAAGAAATATGAACTAGAGACACCAGGTTAAATAGCAAAGTGGCATGTTACCACACGTTCAAGGACGCAGAGGCGAGAAAGACCATCCGCGGGCTATTAGATGTAATAAACTTAGAGGGCTATTAGAGGTAAAAGACATAGACCGGATGAAAAAAAAAGACAGGGAGTATAGAGAACTCGCGGCAAACAAAAACCTAAACGTAAGGCTGGGCCTTACGAGCTAAAAGAGGAAGTTATCAGTAAACATGACTCGAACAAAATATCATTAAATTAGATTTCAAAAAAGGGGGCTGAGAGAATGAAGGGGAACGAAAAGGGGGCAAAAAAGAGGCGAGAAAGAAGAAGATAAGCAAAAGTGGCAGAACGACATGGACCACAAAATAAAACAGATACGTCACACAAAGAAAGAATGCGGAGATTGGAGGGTGCCCAGGGGACGCAGGGAAGGCACAGCTGAAGAGAAGTGGAGCCATCACGGAAAAGTGCGTCGTTGGAAGGTATACAAAAGAGGGTGATATAGGAAGACGTGGGAAGATGGTGCCAAGGAAAAGGGCACTAGTGAAGGTGGAAAATAAAGGGAAAGGAAACGAAGGCAATGGCGGAAGGAGGCAGACCCAGAACTACAACCAAGGCATGTGAAATGTATAGGATGGGACAAGGGGGACTGCCAGGTCGTCGTTGGTATTATGGTACCTCAATGTCGTGGTCAGTGGTGGTGGGTGTGGCCCGATGAAATATATGTGACATGTGGAGCCACTGCCTCCAAGCCATCCTAGTCGTGTGTAGCAGGCCACCTGATGGTGCTGCGTAAAAAAAAAGGAGGGGGTGTATAGCAGGTCAGAATCAGTCACACAGTCTCAAAATGCTCGGTTGCTGTGGGGGTAGCCGACACAACAAGGTCAAGGAAAACCAGACAGAAAGTAACCCAGAATGATGGTAGGCCCATAAATGATAGTGTGGCTAGAAAGGATCGTCACTGTGAATAACAAAGGAGAAGGATCAGTGAAAAGCATAGGTGGTGAGAACAGATAAAGTAGAGAAAGTAGAACGGGGAATCGTAAAAGATGAGGGATGCATGAGTTGCTGAACTCATAGGAACAGAGCGAAGGAGCATGATGGCGAGGGATATAGATGAACTAACCAAATGACACGCCACATCGCAACAGATCCACACTGGTTACAGCAGCACGCCCCCCCCCCCGTATTCAGTCGTGTACTTCTGCTGTAATTTCTAAGTAGACCCCATTCTCCACTTCTTATCTTAACGAAGGACTATTATCTGAAAGCCAGTTTGGTTTCAGAAAACAACGTGGAACAACTGATATGGTCTTTGCTGAAAGACTACTTCAAGATATTATCGTGAATTCGATTTGAGCTAAACTTGAGTGTGCGCGCATCTCTCGCCTACTGAATATAAATATCCAAAAACAAAAGCCATAATAATCAGTACAGTCACAGAAGAACAGGCACTAAACACAAACATACGTGGAGAGAAACTACAAGTAAAACACTATCATTATCTTGGATCATCATCATCATTAAGTGTCGTCTCCGCAACGAAGGTTGGCTGCAACGTATCTCCAATATCTCCTGTCTTGGTGGTGCACTCTGCTAGACTGTAACCTGTCCATCGTGTAATGTTACTCTCCCACTTGTATCTCTGCCTACCTCTTGCTCGCTTCCCTTTGACTTTACCCTCAAGTAAGGTCTTCAATAGGGTGTCATGTCTTTTAATGTGTCTAAAGTATTTTATTTGCCTGATCTTCATTTCTCTTAGTAGTTCTTTCTTCATATTAAGTGTCTTTAGCACCTCTTTATTTGTTTTCTTCTCTTTCCATCATGTTCTCCCTATTCTTCTATATACCCACATCTCAAAGGCATCAATTTTGTCTTCTAATTGTTTATTTAGTGTCCATGTTTCTGAGCCATACATTAATATGGAATAGATGTAGCATTTTATAATTCTCATTTTTAACTTGTTTGTAATTGTTTAGATATTAATAATTTCCTCATGTCATTGAAGGTACTTTTAGCCATTCCTATTCTCCTTTTAACTTCTGTTTCACATCTGCCATCATTTGTGACTATGTGTCCAAGATATTGATACTGTTTTACTTGTTGTAGTTTCTCTCCCTGTATGTTTATGTTTACCTCCTTATCTTGGATATATAATCACAAATGACGGCAGATGTGAAATGTGTTAAAAGGAGAATAGGAATGGCTAAAAGAACTTTCAATGACATGAGGAAAATATTAACATCTAAACAAATTACAAACAAGTTAGAAATGAGAATTATAAAATGCTACATCTATTCTATATTAATGTGTGGCTCAGAAACATGGACACTAAATAAATAATTAGAAGACAGAATTGATGCCTTTGAGATGTGGATATGTAGAAGAATAGGGAGAACATTATGGAAAGAGTAGAAAACAAACAAAGAGGTTCTAACAACACTTAATATGAAAAAAGAATTATTAAAGGAAATAAAGATCAAGCAAATACAATATTTTGGACACATTAAAAGACATGAGAACTTGTTGAAGACCTTACTTGAGGGTAAAGTTGAAGGAAGCAAGCGAGAGGAAGGCAGAGATACAAGTGGGAGAGTAGCATCACAAGATGGACAGGTTACAGTCTAGCAGATTGCACTAACAAGAGACAGGATGTTGGAGGTCTCTTGTAGCTAACCTTTGTTGCGGAGATGGCACTTGATGATGAAGATGATGATACATCTCCCCCCTAAGTAATATTCAACTTGTTTACATCTCTCCCTAAGTAATATTGAACTTGTATACATCTCTCCCTAAGTAATATTCAACTTGTATACATCTCTCCATAAGTAATATTCAACTTGTATATATCTCTCCCTAAGTAATATTCAACTTGTATACATCTCCCCGTAAGTAATATTCAACTTGTATATATCTCTCCCTAAGTAATATTGAACTTGTATACATCTCTCCATAAGTAATATTCAACTTGTATATATATATACATCTCTCCCTAAGTAATGTTCAACTTGTTTACATCTCTCCTAAGTAATATTGAACTTGTATACATCTCTCCCTAAGTAATATTCAACTTGTATACATCTCCCTCTAAGAAATATTCAACTTGTATACATCTCCCCCTAAGTAGTATTGAACTTGTATACATCTCTCCCTAAGTAATATTGAACTTGTATACATCTCCCCCTAAGTAATATTGAACTTGTATACATCTCCCCCTAAGTAATATTCAATGTGTATACATCTCTCCCTAAGTAATATTGAACTTGTATACATCTCCCCCTAAGTAATATTAAACTTGTTTACACCTCCCCCTAAGTAATATTCAACTTGTTTACATTTCTCCCTAAGTAATATTGAACTTGACTCCGTTTCAGTAATACTCAGTTTGAGTTTTTTGGGTGTTGGCTGTTCCATCCCATAAATGGTAAGAGTGACCCAAACAATGCTGAAATCATGTGTCTGACTAAAAGGTGCAAATAGGGGGCAAATGTAGCTAAGCTGTGAAACATGACACAATGAATTCAGTTCTCCAGACTATATTCTGCTAATCTGAAGGAGTGAGAATAAACACGGAAGAAAATATTAAATTTGTGTACATGTCTTCCAAACTACCAGTAGCATTTGGTTACTTAACCACAACCGCACATAGCTTCATAGGTTGCAACTTCTAGGACCAAAATATATTTGGTTTTCTGTAAATCTATCCATAATGTTCCATTTGTGTGCATCTCTCCTGAACTAATGTACAGTTTTTGTATATCCGCCTATAACTAAAATTTAATTTGTATACTGTTTTCTCAATAACAAAACAATTCAACAGAATGCCCAAATCTCGCAACAAAAATATATGGAATGGAATTAAATACTGACAAAAGTAAAATACTGATGACCAGCCTGCAGAAACCATTATCCATTATATACAAATAAATATAATGGACAGAAATTAAAGAAAGTTAATGCTTTTAAATACCAGGGGATCATACTTATGTAATAGCAGACAATCCATCAAAGAAGATCAGATAAGATCTGAGAAAGATTTGGAGACTATGTCACGGCATCGAAGCATATGGAAAAGTAACATTAGTATTGCAGTGATGGTCAAACTATAAAAAGTTACACCAATTGGTATTATTTATCATGTTATATGGATGTAAGAGTTGGAAATTGGTATTATCTATCATGGGATGTAAGATTCGGACAGCCACTGCACACCTATAGAGAAGGATCCTGGCCTCTGAACATAAATTATAGACAAATTTAAGGGGATGGTGTAGTGGTTAGCGCACTGGCTTCGCAAATGAGTGGTCCTTGGTTCATTCCCCTGTTGAGGCGGAAATGCTTTTCAGACCGCAACAGCTCCTGGGTTGACCCAGTCTTAATTGGTACCGAATTAATCCGGGAAGTAAAGAATGCGAGGGAAATGAGATGGCAGCACTACCAACATCATATGAAATAAATTACAGCATTAATAAATGCTATGGGTTAACTTTTTTTTTTCCTCCAGACACATACAACAGATTTCCTATAGAGATCATATAACAAACAAATATGTCAGAAATAAAATAAACTCGTGTGTAAGAATTGAAGAATCACTTATATCAAAAGTTAAATGAAAAAAGATTATATGGTTCAGGCATGTCACCCAACACCATTCCTTGTCTAGAATGATATTTCAGGAAGCAGTGAAGTTGGATGAATCAGAGAGGAATGAGAAATCATGGCCTGCCAACATCAAGGAATAGATAGGATTTTAATTCTACACATTTGTTTGCATTGCAGAAGAAACAATAAAATGGAGATATTTATCTGTTGATGCATTATCCAAAGTATTCCTTTAAGGGTTCTAGGATATACCACTTCTACTACTATTACAAGGCACTGTACCAGAACAAGATAACACACACGAATATCCAACAAACAGCAATATTAGATATTAGAATAGCAAAAAACATATTCCAGAATAAGACAACATAACACCTAAGATATTAATAGAAAACATAAAATTCTCAAAACTTTACACAAGACAAGATGACACATAGGAACACTAAATATGATTTCAAAAACATACACAAAAATTCAAGACATCCTACACTACATAAAAAAATATCCACGGAAATGATGATGGCAAACCTCCCACCGCCAGCATAACCAGTTCCACTATACAATTCCCCTAGAACAAGTCCACACACAAAGTCGCTTGTGATAGTAAGATACTACACCTATGATTCTCAACCTTTTTTTTGACCTGCGGCTTCCGTTTAGGATAAATTATCCTCCGCAAACCACACAAAGATTTATGACAAATTATATCTGTCAAATACTACACGTTTCTATTAAGGAGTTACAGGGAGGGATTTTGTAGCTGTGTGATAAAGGCTGCATGCTCTTGCTGTCGCCACATCATGTACAGGGTGAGTTTTTAAATTTACCTACAGACAGAGAAAAAACCCGTCCTTACTAGGGATTGAACTCTGGACCTCACTAGTGTGAGACCAACGTGTTCTAACTTCAGCCATGTGCAAAACGAGAAATTATATAAGAGGTATAAAAAGAATTTGATGGTATATTTAATGAAGCAATTTATGGTATAAATTTGTAAAACAAAAACAATTAATTATATGCAAAGTGTTCAAAATTATAGCAATATACCAGTATTTTTCCTGTGAAAATAATGTTAGAACAACATGCGAAGCATATTTAAATGTCTTGTAATATTACTACAACATGTGAAGTGCAGTTGTTAGTATTGAATATTACTACAACATGTGAAGCATATTTATGTGCATTCTATACAAAATTGCATGCAAGATTCACAGAACAATATTGATTGATAAAGCACATATATTGTGGGCGGTGTGTTTTATAGTATTCAACACCCCCTAGGATATTAGGACATGATATTTACCACTAGGAAATCAGTAAAATCCAAGAGGAAGCTTTTGACAGAGTGGATAGAGCACAACTATGGATAACACTACAAATATATGGAGTTCCCCAACATCTGATAATCTATGTCAGATCATATACGCCAATAGTCAATGCGCAGTTGCGACGGCACTACTAGATTTGAGAGGTTTCATAGATGACCTGAAGCGAATCATACAATTCACTGAAGCTTTTGACGATTTAACCTGATATCTGACTGAAGAACAATGAAGAATGCGCAGTAAGATAGAACACAGATACATCAGATAATTTTCAAATTCACTCAGAAGTGAGACAGGGATGTGTACTATCCCCTCTATTGTTCATAACATACATAGATCACATCTGCAAAGTAAACAGAAGACAACGGAAGAAAACAATCTGAAGGATAACAAACGAATTGCTATTTGCAGATGACCAAGCAGTAGTAGCATCATCAGAAGAGCAACTACAAAGACAAATAGACAGATTACATCAAACATGCCAAACCTTTAACATGAAGATAAATATATAGAAAAGACCGAAGTAATGAAGATAGGAAGAACAGAAAGAAACACCTATATAAGTACTGGAAATAGCAGCTTAAACAAGTGACAGAATTCACATACCTAGGAAGCAATATAACAACAGACGGCAAGAGCAGCAAAGAAATACACAATAGATGTAGTAAAGCATACCAAGCCCTAGGGCAAATGACACCAATCTTGAAACAAAAATGTAGATTTAAACGTCAAAATAACACTATTCTAAACAATTATTATGCCAATGCTGTGCTACCAATGCCAAACATGGCCAAATGACAGCACAAGACAAACATACACTTGTGACAGCTGAAATGGCATACATATGCATAATCCTAGGAATATCGCTAAGAGACAGAGTGAGGAATGAGGACATTAGACAAAGAACCGGCACCACCCCAATCTTGGAATATATTAAGAGACAACAGATCAAATGGCTTGCACACACCAGCAAACTACCATCAGACAGCATACCCCAGCAAGCTATGCTACACAGATACAGTGAAGGCAAACCTAGAGGCCGACCATGAAAATGATGGACCACTGAAATAAAAGAGGCGACAAATTCCACAATATACTCAGAATACACGAGGGCAATCTCCAGAGAACTCTTCTACCCCTGATGCTGAAAGGCAACAAAGAGTTTAGTGAATAGATAGAATCAGTAAAATTAGGGTAAAACACACACACACCTGCCCCCTCCGTCCATCCCCATAGCAAAAAGCTGATACTGATACATGTTTGTAATTTAACCAATCATGTGCCATGCCAAGTGGTATAGGAAATCATGTTTCTTCATAGCTTGCTACCCACAACCACTAAAAGAAACTGACGTGACTAATATCATACTGTATGTACAACAAATTATTGCAAAAGAAGTTATCTCTTGTATTGTTAATAAGTTCAGTTGATAACTTTCAATTCTGTCATTCCTTGATGACAACTCATCTATTATATTTCTATCTGGGTCTTCCTCTCCCTTATCTTTCTGATGATCACTAACATCAAATTTTACTCATCAGGTCTTGTGAATCCTGACTCAATCCTTATAAATCCCTGATTTCAATCAATATATCAATAAAACCCATAACCCTTCAGGGTCGTAGGGGTACCACCATGGATGCTTCAGCACACAGAGTCCTCCAGCGAATTCTATCCTCAGAGATGCGGATGAGTGTGGAAATATCTAGCCCTGTCCATTCCTTGATGTTGTCTGTGCATGTCTTTATTTGTCCTCCTTTGCTTCTTCCACCCTCGACAGTTCCCTGCAGTATTGTTTTTGACAAGGAATCGTGCCTGCATACATGTCCGAACCATGCTAGTTTTCGTCGTTTCACTATTGAAAGCAATGGCTCTTGGACACCTGCACACATCTCTACTTTATTTCTTACGTACACATTGGTCTTATGTTCCCTATAGGAAATTCGTAGAATTCTTCTGTAGCATTTATACTCGAAAGCCTGTAATCTTCTCTCCATGTCCGCAGTGAGTGTCCAACTCTCACAACCATACAACACAACGGAAAGCACCAGCGACCTATACAGTTTGATTTTCACTCCAACACTGATGTTGCTTTTCCAAATCACAGTTAGCCTTGACAAGGATGCTAAAGCCATCTCCAGCCTTATTTTTAGTTCTGCTTTGCATTTACCATCGCTGCATATACTGGATCCGAGGTATTTGAAGGTATTCACCTCTTCAAGCTTATGTCCATTCATCATGATATTAGTCTGGTTTTCTGTGTCTCTGCTGTTTACCAAGATTTTGCTCTTATCTGAATTGATTTCCATTCCGTACTTGCTGGTAACTTTTTCTAACTTTGATGTTAATTCTTGCAATGATTGTTCTGACCCAGCTATAAGATCAATATCATCAGCGAAACGCAAGTTGCAAATAGGGCGACCTCCGATCGATATAGACGTGTTGTAGTCATGCAATGTCTCTTGTATGATGTGCTCTAAGTATATGTTAAACAGTACTGGGGACATTATGCATCCCTGTTGAACTCCCACAGTTGTTTTGAAGAACTCTCCAATTGTATTGTGTGACAAGACAGCACTATTTGCATTTTCGTACAGAGCTTTACTAATGTCTATAATTGTGGTGTCAAAATTACATTTGCTCAGTATGTGCCACAGACCATCATGCCAAACACGATCAAAGGCCTTTGTAAAGTCAATGAAGTTGTGGTATAGATCACGTTGGTGCTGAATATGTTTTTCGATTAGTGTTCGGATGTTAAATATTTGTTCAACAGTGCTTCTGATTTATTGAATGATTTATTTATCCCTGATTTATTGAATGATGTCTCAGTGGGTATAGGGACAAAAATTATATTTCATATATATATATATATATGACCATATATCTTATGGTATATACCTTATTACAAAAAATTTGGAAGAAATAGAAAAGGGCAGTGAATGGGTGGAGGTAGATATTGAGAGGAAATCGCTGACTAAAGTAATAATACAACTAGATAAAGCGTGTCAAAAATGGACGGACGTCAGGACTCAGTGCACGAACTCGGCCGACTACACTTAAAACCACAAGACATAATTATATACGCAGATGGCTCCGTTAACAGAAACACAAATAAAAGCAGTTGGGGTTTTGTGGCCTACAGAAACGGCATGAAGTTGGTTGAGAAATCTTCAGCATATTCTACTGTCACATCGAGCATGAGGATGGAGATAGAGGAACTTACAGCAGCACTTAATTGGTTGATAACTGATACATCAACACACTCGGTAATACTCACAAACTCTCAAAGGATGCTGCGCAAGATAGAAAAGTTCATGCTAAGAAAAGAATGGTGGGACTTATTGAACAACTCAGTTGTCCAGAGCATTACATGGATATACTGCCCTGGTCATGCTGGGGTCAGAGGAAACGAGAGAGCGGACCTATTGGCAGACAATGCGGCGATAGACTGCACATTGCTGAGAAGAGATAAAGCAGACTTAATGAAGGCAGTAATAAATTCATTTCAAGATGCAGATGATGTCAATGAGGCTAAGAACGTACACATACAGAGAATGTTAGAAATGGGAGTATCTAGAGGTGAGGGAAGGAAAAGTAAGTTTTTTTGAAAGTTCCGAAGATCACACAATCAATACCTGACCGGGACTCTGAGTCAACATACAGTGGGATGGCTGCTAGAGCGGAGGTCGAAGCACTTATGGAAATGTTGCGCATACTGTGAAGCCAGTTTCTAATCAAGAATAACCTTATTACAAGACAGACATACCATGGTGTTCATTTGGATACATCATAAAATTGGGCTAGAATCACAATGTGGTGATGTGATATAGAGCGCGATTCAAATGGCCAAGGCACCTGGTTGAAACCTTGCAGAAGGTTGTTGTGCATTCTGACTCTCCAGAAAGCAATGGCAACCTACTCAACATATTTATATTACCTAAAAAATTACTACAGCCACAAAATTTTGGGTTGATCACCAGGGTCCTGAATAGGATATGCTACCAACATTATAAAATAATTACATTAAAATAGCATTCACACTAGTTCCACATTTTTCTTATCTTTCTAACAATAACACATCACATCGAATGCTACAGAAAAACAATCTAGGTTGAATATTATAATAGCTAACCATCCCTCCCTCTTTTTAAAAATTCCATTCCTTAGCAAAAGTAATGACGACAAGATGCCAAAGTAAGAGTTTCACAGGAATGCATAAAAAAAGCACTACATAAAAAAAGAACTATGGATTATTCCAAGTACCTCACCTTTACAAAAATGACAAGATGTCAAAGTATTACTATGAACGCTCAGGGCATGATCCATCACTCTGTGCATGCATTCATCTAGTTCCTAAAATAGACTGTACTGTTGAGATATGTACATGCCATACAAGGAATTACAGTGAAGCACAGATTATCTGAACTGATTCACAAAATAAGACATTCAGCAACTATTCAACTAGGGTGAGCTTTAGAAGCCCATGTTTTTAGAGGACATATGTTTTGATACTATAAAGTTGAGCTCGCATCAATAATTAAAAGAAGCATGACTTTTTGAGGCTTTAACTCTTAGTGGACCAGGGACAATAGGGATATATAGGGGGGAAATGACAAATACGTTGTCAATTGGTCCACTATGAGTTAATCCAACTCTATAAACCATTTACAAGTAATAATAAGAAAGAAAATGTGAACCTAAGTGAATCAGTGAAAATGTGAATCAAAAGTGAACCTAAGACCCTAGCATAACATGTTTTAAAAGACACAGCAAAGTATACTTTAAAGTTGAAGAATGCATAGCACATTGAATTTAACAGCCAGTCACACTGAGTCAAGAAACCTTTATGGATTTGAATGGAAGCTCTAGAAATGAACTGTTGAGAAACACCTACATGAAGCTATAAGTACTAGTACATGCTATATTGTAAAATCTCAGGAGCAGGAACTTAAAGTGATCTTTGGCTATCAACCAATCAAACACTATAGATACATGACTTTAAGTGCACTGAAATCTTATATTTTTTGTGTCAACTTGGTTAGTTTCACAAACACAACTTTATCAAACTTGTTTGTGGACCAAAAGCCAATACATTGTACTGGCAATGCGACTGGATATATGGCCTATTAGTGATGCCTAAAAATTCTACAATAGTTGAATAACAATGAATATAAATATGCTTCCATTTTTATTTATTATATTTGTGTGTACACTGTGATCATATTTGCGATTTTGTGTTGTTTCTATAGTTAAAATTTTATAATTATATATGATTTGACATTCACAAATTGCTATTGTCTTCTAACTTTTAATTTAAGCAGTTCTTCCTGATATAAAATAGATCCTCAAATTAGTTGTCAAGGTGATCTTTATTATACAACACATTCATATTTTATTTCTTCTACTGTTTTGATGTTTCTAATATTTTGACATTATGTATTTTTTTGCTAAAGCCATTTTCATTTGAAATGTGAAAACAACTTAAAATTATCATACCATTTATTTCACCATAGTGTATTTACAATCAGATGCATACTCTGTGAACCCAGAGGGTTTTTATTCCCTGCACAAAAGAAAGGAGTTCAACTTTTTGGATGATAGTCATAGGTCTCCATCACTCATCATCATTATTAGTCAGACCCATTTGATGATAGGGTGATCAATGTATTTGTGAATTAAGATCTTTGCCAGCTGTTTCCTGGTCTTTAAATGCAAAAATAAAATTTGTACATTTGCAGTGTCCCATAAGTTATTTTGGACAAAATTTGTTCAGCTTATCAGCAAAGCAATATACAAAAACTGTTTAAAATTTTACCTTAAAAAGGGTACCAAAAATATTTACTCAAGTTTGAACCCATATCTTTTAAACTGAGAAACATGTGCATTAACCAATCAGTCATTTATATTTTGGCACTTATTTCTTCTAATATAGAGAGATTATTATTTCCAAGCAAAGTATATGTTCACAAATTTCTGTTCAGTTTCTTTTAAAGCTATTTATCTACTATTGCCTGAAAACATGTTATTATTTATCTGTGAGTATGAAAGGAAATAGGTAAATTAATGTGTTACCATTAATAAATACAGAACACAGATGATGTATCAACAAAAATACATTAATCAAGTAGTAAATAACAATGAACCTACATAGGAACACACCTATACTACTGTGAGTTAAAAAAATCATACGACATGAGGAAAATGATAAAGAGGAGTATATGTCTAGTATAGCTCTAGGAGTATCGTACATATTTGTTTTCTTTTCTCTTGATACTGTGTATTATTTGAAATCAATAAGAATTGGAATTACTTTAAAAACTAAAACAGACTGAAATCTGAATCATTGACTAGGGTTCTTAGCAGACCGGAGAGCACTAAAGCATTCTCAGAGGGAGAAAAAGGGAAAAGAGAGGAAATGTCATATTTAAAAAATATGCTGATGCATTCTTTAGATAACATGATTAGGTTTACTGACATTTCAGATAGTATTTCAACTGTTTCAACTAGTATTTCACTGCATTATACTAAATTGATATCATTTTATAGATAACAAAACATTGCAATAAATTATATGCAAAATTATGTTTCCCACGTCTTGTGGATATTATAATATATCAGTAATAATTGAAGTATATCATATAACCTAAAGAAAATTATTTTTCAAATATTGTGGAATTTTTACAACACTAATCATCATAACGTGACATATATGCTTTCCAGAACGTTGCCTTTGCAATTGATGCCCGGAACCCGACTCTATCCTGTGCCAATCTGATGCATCTTCCAGCGATATCTTCAATCTTCATACAGTCTTTGATATCATCTGTCCATCTCCTTCTAGGTCTACCTCTTCTTCTACTTCTCAGAATTCTGCCCTCTAATATGCATCTTTCCAAGCCATTGTGACTTTTTAATGTCCAAAATATTTCAATTTTCTATGTAAAATTGTATTCACCAACTATTCTTCCTCTATATTCAGCATATTCAAAACCTTACGATTCCTTTGCAAATATCTAAGCACACTATTCTCATAGGTTGCCAGTTCTTTTGAGAAGAAAATCTGATTAGTTAAGCACCGATATAAGAACACATACATTCTTGTTGGCCATATTGACGGAAGTCATCCAATTATATTGACAGTGCAATTCTGACAATCTGTTTTTGAACCACAAGCAAGCTTGAAGCTAGCTGTCTTTTTTTTGGAAACAGGTCCACAAAATGTTCAACCACCAAGCCGACTAAATCTAACAATACATAGGTCTACTACTTATAAATAGAAAAGTTTTTTTCACAACCAATACAAGTAATGATCAATACAAATTTTAAAAAAGGGTTCCAGCACCACAAAATTGATCTGTCATATTAGAAATGGGATAGGTTTATATTTGTCTTACTTAGAAATATGATGGAAAATTTTTTTTTAAAAGATAGAGAAAAAACAAACATTTCAAGCAGCAATCCAAACCAAACAAAATTTATAAAATAATATTCACATTTTTGAATCATGTAATCAAAAGTAAACAAATAGGTACACTTATAGAAATTAACAAAACAGACATACATATATATATGCACGCATATGCAGACAAATTACTGTAGAAAATGGCTGCTACAATGATATAATATGCAATATATTATCTATGTATACAATAGAGACAGAATACATTCTTTCTGCAAAGGAAAGAGACTGGACAATGTTCTGATGTTTGTACATAATGTTTACGAAGGATTCTATTCTAATCCGATTATTGCAGTAATGATTGACTAGGAGAATGCTTATAACTAGGGCAAAGATGTTTAGGACAATCCATTAAAAAAAAATATATAATTGCAAACTTCAGTATATTGCACATTCCAAATGTAATTTTTAAATAATTTTTTTTCTGTGAAAGACCCCAGTTTATGAACATTTTTTGACCAAATAATTTTTTTTCTAATTAGAGTTACATTACATTACGTGACAACCGGAGATACAGGTAATTTATGTTTATATTTTTGCACTCATTCTCAAACTCCTGCAACGTAGCAGGGTGTCATCCACAGAATGGAATATGTTGTATTATGATTTACAGACTGACTATAATAGCTACGCTGTTCGCCCTGATACATGTGACTTCGGTATGGCTTCTGGTTTAATTTGACCCTCTATAGGTTGAGCCAGCCAATCCTACCCCAAAATCTCATGTCATCTATTATGACATGTGGCTGGTAACAATCAGGTTGTTTAACTCCAACATCATCCCTATTCTATCATATGGATGCGAAAGTTGGAAAGCCACAAAAGCCACAGATAAGAGACTAGACTCCTTTGAAAACAAATGCCTACGTACCATTCTGAATGTTAAGTGGAGTGACTTTAAATCTAACACTACTATAAGAGAGGAAAGCAAACAAACCTATATATCTTCTTTCATTAGACAAAGGCGTTGGACTTACATCGGCCATGTTCTCAGAATAAACAGCCTAAGAATTCCCCAGCAGTCACTATATTGGGTGCCACCTGGAGTAAGAAGAAGAGGGAGACCTAGAGAAACTCTATGAAGAACCATTAATAGAGAAGGCATGTCAATGAGGCTAAACAACACGCAACAATTGAAAGACCTGGCAAAACAAAGACAGAAAGGGAAAGCTATGGTTTCTGCCCTATGCGCAGCCTATGGCCCTGGAGGAACATAACATAACTGGTAACAATCTTGCAATTCTTCACGTTCCTTCAACACATAGGTGGTTTAAGAACGTCATCACCCGTAAGTTGCTGGGGCCCATATAGGGTCAGTGACCCAAAGCCATGCTGAAGCCGGATGTGTCAGGCCGAAAGGCGCAGATAACGCAGCAATGCTGTAAACCATGATACAACACATTCTGCTCTCCGGACTACATCCTGCTAATCTGCAGGAGTTTGAGAACAAACGCAGAAGAAGAACGTCATCAAATTAATGTAATTGCTTATTGTAACTCTGAGAAGGACAGTGACAATTAAAAAATGTAAATATTAGGTTCACTGTTTGTCATTTATATCTTTGTAACCAATTAACATGACAAGTTTGATTGATATGGTTAGTAGGTAAAACATGATCATATGCTTTTGAATGATTGTTTTCAATGTGTTTTTTAAATTGTCAGCAAGATACTGGCTTCCAGCAAAATGCTATGAACGTGAGTTACATCTATTTTTACACATGTTCTATCTTAAACTTCTGCATGTGGAAGATCTGATGGTCTCACCAATGGCCACCATGCAACGGCAAGTCCCTAGTAGATAACATGCTTATATAGTGAGACTTTCATCTGATGTAAGCCACACAGCACTTCATATATACAATTATAATGTTACCCCGATATGAGTACGGTCCCAAAACATTGCACACTATTGAGAATAGTTTTCTGGGTATGAAATAACACTGGAGAAATTCCCCGATTGTACAAAAAGATATATGATCTATATTGCTCATGTAGTGAAAAAAATACTTTAATATTTCAGAAGCACAAATTTGAAAAAGTTACATGATTATGTAAGCTATGTTGAGCAAATGGGTCAAAAAGCATGAGCCCATGGACCACTGGATCAGCAGCAATAAATATGGATCAGTAAATAAATAATGTGCAATATATTGAGCAAACATTACGGTGCAATATGTTTCAGCAAATAGGATTATATAGTAGCTGTGCACTTTCAGTAACAACTTCTAGTTCTCTTATTCCACCAAAGTTCACAGCTAATTATGGGTAAGGCATCCTGAGGAAGTATGACGAGGTCATTATTCCCAACTCCAAATACTACTTCATCTACTAAGGTAATTATCATCCATGCTTCAAAAGAAAAGATCCACATGGCCAGGTATCAGTAAGTGGATGATGCCCATAACTTCTTAAACTTCCTAGGTCCTGCATAGATTGTCGTGCCAATATTAGCAGTACTGAGACTACAGATAAGCTTGACTCTAAAGCACCCATAGCTTGAAAATTGAGGAAGGATGCAGGACAAGCTGCTTGGTGAAATCCTACTGAATGCAGACACAATAATTCATGATCTATTATGCGAATTCAGTATTAAATTAGATATGGGTAGAGCTATACACTATAGAGCAGAGTGATTAGTGTGTTTAATTAACAAGCTATGGAAACTATCACTATGTATACCCTTTGCTATTAAATTTGGCATCAGTCAATTTAAATAGTTTTACACAGAAATCGGCCTAATTCATAGTCAGCTAGTTAAAAATGTAAACATAATGTTAATTAAATGAAACACTTACCTCATTTATAACACTTCTACTAACATCATCTAACATCAAAACGTCTACAACGCCATATATATCCATCAATTTTGCTAGCATTTTTTATCACACAATTGCCCATGCACCAGATTCTATGTTTGTTGTTCACTTTCTTGTCCACTATTGAATCTTCGCGCGCTTATCGCCTCATTTCCCGCCTGGCTCATGCGCAACTAAAGACAGGACCAACTCTCGATGATGCAGACTCGAGATTTAATTGTTTTTAAATCACTTTATTATTTGAATTAATAAACACCCCTTCCTTTATTAAGATATTTTTTTAATGGGGGGGGGGCACAACTACAACTTTCACATTGCTGCTTACTACCAGTGCAAAGGTTAGGCAAATAAATATTTATCCCTCGAAACTAGGACAAAGTGATATCTTTAAAAAAATGCACCTGCTTGCACAAAAAATGCACAATTATCAGCTTGGCTACATTTTGTGGTCACAAGTTTTATTTATATTTTCCTATATACTATATGTGGTAAACATGCTTTTTCGTCCACCGTTGTTATATATAACATCACGGATTTCCCTTGAATAACCAATCATATCGATTCATGCCTTAGACAACTTTATTAGACAAGAATTCTTAAAGAATTAATTATAAATTCTAAACACTGATTCTAACCCTTCTCCCCCTCCCAAAAAAATTTATAAATTAATTCTAATCCTACTTTAAATCCCCCTAAGTCACAACGGTGGACGAAATGGCTGATGCGACCTATAATAACCTATATGTTACATAAATTATTTTGATAGTCAAATTAATTGAAAAAAAATTCATAACTTTCTTTTTTTTTTCAGCGTTGACATACACACCACACCACAGTGTTAGGGGTGTTGAATTTAAATTTAACTACACTCGCCCGTGTGTTCCCGGGGCCCGAATGGGAGCAAAGAATAGCAACACTGTTTACCTTCCCCGCATGTCGTAAAAGGCAACTACGGAGGTTATGGGATGGAGTTGGCTGTCCCATCCCATATAGGGCCAGTGACCCAAAGCCATGCTGAAGTCGGATGTGTCAGGCCGAAAGGCGCGGATATCGCAGCAATGCTGTAAACCATGACACAACGCATTCCTTTCTCTGGACTACATCCTGCTAATCTGCAGGAGTTTGAGAATGAACGCAGAAGAAGAAGAAGAATTTAACTACACTGACTATTCACTACACTCAGTATTTTTAATGCTGTAGGTAGTACTTATAAGTTATTATTTTGAGTCTTCTGATGAGTTGTTTTATTTCCAGGAATCAGTTTCAATTCGTCATTGAAGATAAAGGACTTACAAGTTACTAACTACCAGTCACTGTTACAGTTTTACACTGACTAACAACAGTGTGTAGGCTTACACACACCACATCCACCACACTTTACACTGTGTCTGTACAGTACAGTACAGGACTAGGATCACGATAATCTGTTATTCAAATTAAAGTTGATAAAATATTAATTAAGTTATTTAAATGATTGCCATGCTGAAAGTGTTGTTTCCAAGACGCTTCTTATGTATTATAATAAAGAAACTTTACTATGTGCTTGCAAACTTACCGTTAAACAATCACTTTTGGCTGCCTTTGTTGTTTTTTTTCCAGTATTTTTTTAAAGGATGACTCAATGGAACGTCGGAAGTGCCAGAGGAGGGGCACTTGTTCTTCACTCTAATACTGAGCACTGAGCTATGATTTCACTACGTAAACGAGTAAAAATTAAAATTAGTTTTAAAGGATACTCATATATTGAAGTAATTAGTGTAGAAGCAACAACGTCGGAGAAATCGTAGGACCTACACTAGTCAATGACTACATCAAGAGACAACAAATCAAATGGTTTGGACATTTAATGAGAATGGAACTTGATTTCCTACTGTCGAGACGTACAACAACAGACTATCCGAGACGAGGGAAAGAGGAAGGACCAAGACGTAAATGGATCGACAATATCAGATGCATTTTACACCCCCATGAGATTACAACAACTACAATAACACAATTGTCAATAGAAATTGCCGTTTCACGGCATAATTGGCCAAGACAAGAAATTAGTGTGGACTGGAGCAGAAACATAAATAGCGAACGGTAATCTGGATCACTGGCGTAGTGTGACTTTTTATAGTGGGGACGTCAAGAGACCTTTCTATTAGTAGGTAGGTAGCTCCCCCGCCCTCATTGTTTGGTTACATTAGAAACACATTTTTACTTCCCTATATACAATAGTAACTAGTTTTGTGTGTTTAAAAAACATAACTATATAATATTGTACAGCAGCTCCGAACGTCTGTACTTCTTTTCTGCAAAAATGTTCAGTACCCTCTCAGTAAATGTTGATTCTGATGAAAGGGCACTTAATAGTTTCTTCTCTATCGCCAAGGAATTCAAACATGACAGACGAGTGTTGTTCCTGGAATTTCTGAGATAAGTTTTGATTCTCTTCAGGGTGTTCATACTCATACCCTGCTGGATGTAGTGAAATGTATATTTAACATCAAGTGGAGTAGTTTTGTTACTTCCTGATAGATTGAGTCTAGACCATTTACAACCGAATATGCAAGGAGGAGTTATTTAGGAGTAAATGCTTTGTCTCATCTGCTTATTTGTTATGAAGTTCATTTACAAGTAAGTGGCTATCAAAGAATGAGTAATGTTTTATGAAACATATGTCCATCACAATCAGTGCACTGTTTCTCATCCTTTTTTGGTCCATCTCCCCCATGATAATGAGCCATAAATTATGTACTGCCGCCCACCCTACTCGTATCATTATGATAGGTAAAATATTTAACTAATAATTAATTGTGCATTTATTCAGAATTGTGCTACGTGATGATGATAGTAAAGTAACAGTTTGGTTAAAGCTCAACTTAATTTATTATTGCCATGTTTACAATATAAAAATGTCATGTTGTACTCATTGTTACTCAGGAAATACTCAGTGTCTCTTGGCTGAACTTTATGAAGTGAAATCAGTCTGGTCGAAAATCATTTAACAGCAATCTTAAATCCCCACGTTGAACAACGTGCATATGATTTCTTTGTGAATGTAGTCTGACGACCGCACTAAACCCACGCTAAACCAAATATGATGTGGGAAATGCAGTAAGCAAATATTTTACAATTCTCTGAAGTTTTGGATAGCGATCGGATATTTCTTTCTCTAACCAGAAATCTTCGTACGATTTCTTAAACTTGCATTTAAGTTCAATGTCATTTCTTAATTCGAGCAATTCTTCATCCAATGTTTGATTGTCAACTTCTTCCGTTTCTATAAGTGGATTTATCACCCAGTCCATGATTTCCATTGAAAGCAGATCGTTAAATCGCTCTGGCATATCTGTATGCAGCATACCTATATAAGCACATTAAATCTACAGACTATCATCCAGTATCCCATTTGTTTGTTTTTGTTCTTATTGTGACAGGCTCGGGAACTGATATAATTCAAGATGACGTTTGAAAAGAGTTAACTTTGAAACATATTTTGGCTTAATACAATTGACCTCATGATGTCCATTCAGTGGTGAGTTTACTTCAGTTTACATCACCAGTGGACTGCCTGAGACGTGTTCTGGCTCCACACTCGACTGACAGCCTGTTAGGCAGTTATAAAGTAGCTGATGTCATGCTGAGACTGTCTCATAAAGCATACCGGTCATGTCTAACAACTACACGTAAAGTCTGATATTTGGCGAATTTATGTGTATGGGGTATGATAGTTTATCGGCCCACTGGGTAATGTAGGCGAACACCAGCAACATGTTGTTGACTGAAACAGGAATGGTGAGACACGTAGAAAACCATGGTCATCCACTGCATCATACTTCACTTCCAGGTGTCTCGATTCATCTTGCCACTGGTTTCAAATGAGGTCCGACAAAAGCGTGAGGTCGACGCTTTGCACAACACCTCCTCACTTTAATAAAATAATCCCCAGTGCAATTTCTCATCCATGAAAATTCATTCAAAATCAAGGTCTAGGAAAGAAGTACTCAATTGCAAACGGAAAATTATACAAAATAAACTATGCCATATGAGGGACTCATGGTTGAGTAATAAAGCAGATGAGATACAAAGATATGGAGACACAAACGATTTGAAAAACTTCTATGATGCACTTAAAACATTAGGCCTATATGGTCCAACCTCGTCAGGATCTTTTTCCCTTCTCAATGCAAATGAAACACAATTAATCGTAGAGAAAGATAACATTTTGCAGTGCTGGGTAGAACATTTGGAGCACATTTTGAACAACCCATCATCAATAAATGAAGAGGCTATCAACCAACTACTGCAGGTTCCTCTCACTGAAATGCTAGGAGACATCCCTACTTTAGAGGAAACTTGCAAAGCAATTCATCAACTTTCTAGTGGGAAAAGCACCTGACTTGACTCAATACCAATCGAAATATACAAGTATGGTGATAAAAATCTTATTGAAAAACTTCATATAATTTTCCACCAGTCATGGAAAAGCGAAACTGTTCCACAAAATTTCAGGGATGTAACAATTATACACCTGTAGGTTTGTTGGTTGGTTACTGATCCAGCAGTCCATGGGCTCATGTCCTTTGACCCAATGTCATTAAAATGGCATTATATTACTGGGAAGTCTGTGGATTTTCTGCCCACCTCTGGACAGAGCCAGAGAATAACTATCACATCTCCAGGAGGGTAGGTTTCAACCTATGCACTGCTTCCAGCCACTGTAGCCAAGATAGGGTTCAATGTGCTCATTCCCTGCCACCAATAGACTACTGGTTATGCCGAGCTTCTCTATTGCTCCAGGCACACAAACAAATGTTCAAGTCAAAAGGATTGTCACGTCCTGAGTCACTGTGCCCCTATAATGGGTCTCAGCTAAAGGAGAAAACAGTGCTGTCAGTTTCCTCCTCCTCAGTGCTGCATAGTATATCTCTGGCTCCCTCCCAACCACAGAGTGTGCATACATATATATTCAAGTAAACATGAAACACATTTCAACAACAAAATAAAAGCATAATTGTATAGATGACGTGCCATGAAGTTTCTATAAGAAGATAACCTCCATATAACGGCACGTCATCCACTAAGGTTTTCTGTTGCATGGGAGGTTTGTCTAGTGGGCCATTGTTGAGACCCACAGATGAACCAAATGTGTATACACCTGTTAAAAACATAAAGGGAACCGCCAGTCCTGTAATAATCATCGTGGTACTGTCCATCGCTGGAAAGATATTTGATCGAATCCTTTTGAACCGTCTTACATCTCAATGAAGGATTATTACCGGAAAGCCAAGGTTTCAGAAAAGAATGCGGAACAACTGTTTTGGTCTTTGCTGAAAGACAACTTCAAGAACAACACTGTGACCTGTACACAGCATTCATAGACATAACAAAAGCATTTGATACTGTGAGTAGAGAGGGGCTGTGGAAGATTATGGCAAAATATGGATGCCCACAGAAATTTATCACAATGGTGCAGCAATTGCATGATGCAATACAAGCTAGAGTTCAGGATGATGGAGAGTTATCTGAACTGTTTCCTGCCAATATGGAGTAAAACAGGGATGTGTATTAGCACCTACTCTATTTAGCCTCATGTTCTCTGCTATGTTGGATGATGTTTCCAGAGATCTAGACTTGGGAGTAAACATCATATATCGTATAAATAGAAAATTGTTCAACCTTCGGCAACTCCGAGCATAAACCAAAGTCAAATCACACACAATCAGGAATCTCCTATTTGCTGATGACTGTGCCCTAAATGCCAACACTGAGTCTGATTTACAATTTATTATAGACAGATTCTCCCAAGCCATACCAACTTTGGACTTACTATTAACACAGAGAAAACAGAAGTCATGTTACAACCAGCACCTGACAAAAGCTATCTCAAGCCCTGTATAAAAGTAAATGGCGTAGCACTGAAAGTTGTGAATAGATTCACATTCCTAGGTAGTACATTATCACAAGATACCAACATTGATGATGAAGTGTATACAAGGATCACCAAGGCAAGCAGCACTTTCGGCAGACTGTGTAACGTAGAAATGCCATTAATCTAAAACTAAGCTGAAAGTCTAGAGAGCAGTGATACTCCCAGTGTTGTTATACGCTAGTGAAACATGGACTGCGTATAGACGTCATGTGAGGAAACTCTATCACTTTCACACAACTTGTCTCAGAAAAGCTATGAACATCAAATGGCAAGACAAGATTCCAGATACCACTGTCCTTGACAGATCTGGTATCCCCAACATTGACACTTTACAGATGCAGACACAGATTCGTTGGACAGGTCCTTTTTTTTATACATATGCCAGACCATCGCCTGTCAAAGATACCTCTTTATGGTGAGCTGGAGAAGGGTAAACGATCTCAAGGTGGCCAAAAGAAGTGCTACAAGGACTCGTTAAAGACTTCACTGAAAGCGTTTGAAATAGACCAAGACACATGGGAAGTACTTGCACAAAATAGATCTGCATGGCGCTCTACAGTCAAAAAGAGCGCACCATCTTGTGAAAAGAGGAGAAATACTGCAGCTCAACCTTGGAGAGTAGCTGAAAAGTCACAGATAGACTGAAATCTGTCTACAGTGGTCATTCCTGCACTGTCCAAGGACATTAAATAACCAGAGTATATTGTTATTATTATTTCTTTCTTCTGTGATTTATCTATATTTCTGTTTCAATAACCGAAGTAAAATGTCATTAGTATGTCATTCTTCTAAGAATTTTCTATATTCCTGCTTAAATAACTAAAGTAAAATGTCATTAGTATGTCATTCTGAGAAATATCTATATTCCTGCTTAAATAACTAAAGTAAAATGACATTAGTATTTCATTCTTCTGGGATTAGTATATATTCCTGGTTAAGTAACCAAAGTAAAATGTCATTAGTATATCATTCTTTTGGGATTAATCTATATTTGTTTTGTATTAATCAAAGTAAAATGTCATTAGTATTTCATTATTTCATTTATCTATATTCCTGCTTAAATAACCAAATTAAAAAGTCATTAGTATTTCATTATTCTGGGATTTATCTATATTCTTGCTTTAATAACTACCCGGTAACTAAATTAAAATGTCATTAGTATTTCATTATTTCATTTATCTATATTTCTGTTTAAATATCCAAATTAAAAAGTCATTAGTATTTCATTATTCTGGGATTTATCTATATTCTTGCTTTAATAACTAACTAAATTAAAATGTCATTAGTATTTCATTAGATGAGGTTTATCTATATTTCTGCTTTAATAATTCAAGTAAAATGGTATTAGTATTTCATTCTTCTGGGATTTATCTGTATTCCTGGTGAAATAACTCAAGTAAAATGTCATTAATATTTTCATTCTTCTTTCTATATTATTGCTTAAATACTTAAAGTATAATGTTATTAGTATTTCATTCTTCTATCTATATTCCTGCTTAAATAACAAAAGTATAATGTCTTTAGTATTTTATTCCTTTGAGATTTATCTATATTCCTGTTTAAAGAACTAAAGTAAAATGACATTAGTATTTCATTCTTCTGGGATTTATTTATATTTTTGCCTAAATAACTAAAGTAAAATATCATTAGTACTTCATTCTTCTGAGCTTTATCTATATTATTGCTTAAATAACTAAAATGTCATTATTTCATTCTTCTGGGATTTATCTATATTCCTGCTTTAAATAACTAAAGTAAAATGTCATTAGTATTTCATTCTTCTGGGATTTATCTTCTTCTTCTTTCGTTCACTTGAAACATGTCTATATCTGTAATTCTGTCTCCTTAATAAAACTCACTGTCTTTTGTAGCCCATAAAGTGTCCCATAAAGCTTTGATTCCAGTGTTGTTTCGTCTGGCCAATATGTATGCCTCAGCGTTTCATGCTCAGAACACTCTTGAAGTTTGGCACTCTGTGCTGCCTGTATTCATGGCCGTGTTGCCAATCTTGAACTTTGTATACACGTGACTGCGGAGTCGGTTGTGTCCTGTTCTGAGACGTAGAATTATAACTTGTTCTGATCTGTTCATAATGTGATAGTCATCTTGTGTTGGTGTTTGTCGCTTTCTTATTGACTTGATCATCTGTTTTTTCTGATGGTAGGTGGTTGGTATATCTGGTTGGTCTTCAGCAGCACCTTCCTTAGCCAGTTGGTCTGCTTTTTCATTTCCTGGAATTCCACAATGAGAGGGTATCCACTGCATGGTTACCCTATACTGGTAAGACAATTCGCTAAGTAGTTTTTTCAAGTCTATTAGTTTTCCAGACTGAAGAGCTTGAAGCACTGACCTTGCATCTGTCAGGAATACCACAGGCTGTAGGCCAGAGTTGGAGTTCAGCAGTTTTTTAGCTGCCACACTAATTGCCTGGATTTCTGCATCATAATTATTGCAGAATTTTCCTGTCAATGTTTTTCCTGGCTTGTGTGGATATTCTATATATACACCTGCACCTCCATTCCTCACAGCATTCTGTGCTGACCCATCTGTGTACACTCTGACCCATATATCTTGTGGATATTCCTCCTCCAGGAAACTGAGGGTGACTGTCATTCGCTGCACACTGTTCTGTTCGTCCTCGCTTAGTATTCCTTTCACATGGGTCTGAATGTATATTGGCATTCCATGGCTTTCACTCCACGGGGTTTGTTCTGGTACAGACCTTAAGGGGCTGTCAACTTCAGATAGGTCTGTAAGTTGTCTACAGAGTCGTTTAGCTTGATAGATAAAGCTGCTCCTTTTCAGTCGCCCCATTGCTAGATTTTGGAATCTTTCCTTCATTGGATGACTTGGCATACACTGAAACTTTTCTGCTTGAATTAGTACTTTTGTGTCTCTGCGTTCGCCAAGTGTTTGCATTCTTCCCATTTTCTGCATCTCTGCTATGGGTGTTGATTTCATTGCTCCCAACATTATTCTAAGTGCCTGGTTTTGCACTTTATCTAGATCTTGTAATGTTGTGTTTGATGCAGGACACCACGCAGCTGAACCATATTCCAGGTGTGGTCTTATGCCTTTCTGGTAAACTTTACTGAGTATATTCCCACTGGCTCCCCATGTGGTTCCACTTAGTTTTCTCAGGATAGCTAACTTCCTCCTGGCTTTTGTTGTTGCTTTGTTTATGTGCTGCTTCCAAGTCAGCTTATCATCAAAAGTAACTCCGAGGTATGTGGGTTGTTTGTCTTCTTTCAAGAGCTCTCCATCTATCTTGATATGACCAGCTTTTTGTTTTGGTGAGAGGGTAAAGAGTGTAGTGCTGCACTTATCTGTGTTAATGCTGACGCACCATCTATTTGCCCATAAGGTTAGAGCATCGATAGCTCTTTGTATTTGTTTAGTGGCCACTGTTGCATGTTCTTCCGTGCACCAGATCACCAGGTCGTCAGCATACATTGCCACTTTGATCCCGTGTGGTAGTTCAGCAACTAGGTCATTGATGTAAACCAAGAAAAGTGTGGGTGACAGGACTCCTGCCTGGGGGACTCCATGACGCAGTAGAACTTTCTTGCTCTTGCGACCATCTAATTTTACCCTGGCTCTTCTATTATGCAGGTATGCTTTTACCCATTTGTACATTCTTGAGCTAACCCTGCAATTTCGCAATTTCTTTAGGAGCCCTTCTTTCCAGACCTTATCAAATGCTTTTCTGAGGTCTATCCATGCTGCTAGTACCAGTTTCTTTTCTTGGAAGGCATCCTCAATCTCTTGGGAGAGGTAGGTTGCCTGATCTTCAGTAGAGTAAAAAAGTAAAGTAACCCATAGCATTTATTAATGCTGTAGGGGTGTGAGATGTTAGCGATCTCACATTTCACAGGCTCTGCAAATGAGGGCGGTAGCCATCTCCTCTCCCTCGCAGTCTTTACTTCCCGGATTAATCCGGTACCCATTTAAGGCTGGGTCGACCTGGGAGCCATTGCGATCTGAAAACATTTCCGCCTCAACTGGGGAATGAACCCAGGACCACTCATATGCGAAGCCAGTGCGCTAACCACTGCGCTAACGTGGCTCCCTTCAGTAGAGTAGCACTGTCTGAAACCTGCTTGCTGTGATACCAGAAGGTTTTCACTTTCAAGGTACCACTGCATCCTAAGATTGATAATGCGTTCCATTGTTTTACATAGACAGCTTGTGAGGCTGATGGGCCTGTAGTTGGAGACTGTGTTTCCATCTTTTCCTGATTTGAGGAGTGGTATTATTATTGCTTCTCTCCACGCCTGTGGTACATTACCTGTGCACCAGCTTGTGTTAAAGATCTGCAGTAGCTTTGCTCTTGCTGCAATTCCCAGGTTTCTAATCATTTCATTGGACACTCCATCAGCTCCAGGGGACTTTTTCATTTTCAATTTGGATATTGCATGCTCCAGTTCTCTCATTGTGATTGGTGCCTCCATGACTTCAGGTATAGGTTCGCCTTGTCCAATGTTTTGCTGGTTCTCTCTAACCTCCTGTTGTTTGTCTGGGCTGACTTTGACATTATTGTCTTCTGCAAAGGAATCTGCAAAGTAATCAGCTGCATGTTTACCTGTTAAAATGTTTCTATCTTTATAAAGTGTGATCCTGGTATTTCTCCCTGTACCTTCATCATTTAGTTGTTTTACAAGTTTCCATAATTTCCTAGTATCTCTTTCTAGGTTCAGCGACTCTGTTTTTTTCTTTCCAGCTGCTCCGTCTGGCTTGTAACTTGGCTCTTTGAAATTTAGCCTTTGTTTGCTGATATTTGTTGTGATGTTCTTGGCTAGGTCTGTTCTCAGCCTGCTGTCTAGATGTTTCCATCTCATTTTGCAGCTTTTCCAGTTCATCATTCCAGTAGGGTTTGTAGTTTTTGCGTGCCCCCCTGGGTATGGTTTTACTAGCAGCATGTAGTATACATCTATTAAATTCACTCACTGCTCTATTGATGTCTTTGTCCAAGTTCATGTCCTTAGTTAGAACACTGGTTAAATGCTGGTACATTTTCCAGTCTGCCCTTTTATAGCTCCACCTAGTGAGCATGCTGCTATCCTTGGTAAATTCATTGTGGATTTCCAGAAATACTGGTCTGTGGTCACTACCTCCAAGCTGCTTTCCAATGACACGTGTGATGTTCCATTCCAAGCCTGGTGAGTGGGATGCCAGGTCTGGTGTAGAGGTGGTGTGCCATGCTCTCGAGTAGAAGGTTGGTGAGTCTGCTGGCTGGTTAATAAGAATGAGATTATTTTCATCCTGCCAGCTCTCAAGTTCCTCACCTCTCTTGTCGATATGATCGTAGCCCCAGCTCTGGGAGTGGCTGTTGAAGTCACCACACACTATAAGTCTCTCTTTGTCTGGAATTGTGTCTAGTGCCAATGGTTTATCATTTGGACAGTAGTAGTTCAGGAGATAGAATTCTGCACTGTCTGTTTTTAGGTGGAGCATCTGGTATTCTGCCCCTTCCATATATACTTCCAGCTGACATGCGCTGATATTGTTTTTAACAAGTGTCAGAATTCCACCCTTTCACCTGTCCTTTCTGTCAGACCGGTAGCACTGGTAGCCTCTGATTTTGAAGGCTATGTCACTGCTGAGGTGTGTTTCTTGGATACAGCATATACTAACTTGTTCTTCACTGAGGACATTTTCAATTTCCAATTTTTTGCTGTATCCATCTCTTTTACTGTTGACACACTCAGCATTCCAGTGCATTATTTTTATTGGTCGTTTGTTTGTTTGGCCAGTAGCTCTATTCCCTTGCCTCCTGGCTCCTCAGGGCAATTAAGAAGGACTTCCAGTAACTGAGGTTGGGCCCTTTCGAGGTATAGGGCCCGGCACCATCCCTGCCTGAACGTCCGCCACAGGGCAGGCACCATAACTATTTATAGATGTAGACATGTTTCCATTGTGTTTTGTGTGTGGCATCCTGATTATCTGTGTGCCTTTTGGCTGGATGCCTCCGTCTTCAGCACTCTGCTTACTTGGGCAGGACTATGGTCCTGCTCGAGTGGGACTGCCCGACCAGTCTTAGTTTCCAGCCCCTGATGGCTGAACTACGCCCCATCACCTCTGCACGGTGCTGGTCTCGATGGGGTGGGATTTATCAATATTGCTGTTTAAATAACTCAAATAAAATGTCATTAGTATTTCATTCTCCTGAGATTTATCTATATTCCTGGTCAAATAAATCCAGTAAAATGTCATTAATATTTTCATTCTTCTTTCTATATTATTGCTTAAATACTTAAAGTATAATGTCTTTAGTATTTTATTCCTTTGACATTTATCTATATTCCTGTTTAAAGAACTAAAGTAAAATGCCATTAGCATTTCATTCTTCTGGGATTTATTTATATTTTTGCCTAAATAACTAAAGTAAAATATCATTAGTACTTCATTCTTCTGAGCTTTATCTATATTTCTGCTTAAATAACTAAAATGTCATTATTTCATTCTTCTGGGATTTATCTATATTCCTGCTTTAAATAACTAAAGTAAAATGTCATTAGTATTTCATTTTTCAGGGATTTATCAATATTGCTGTTTAAATAACTCAAATAAAATGTCATTAGTATTTCATTCTCCTGAGATTTATCTATATTCCTGGTCAAATAACTCCAGTAAAATGTCATTAATATTTTCATTCTTCTTTCTATATTATTGCTTAAATACTTAAAGTATAATGTCATTAGTATTTCATTCTTCTATCTATATTCCTGCTTAAATAACTAAAGTAAAATGTCACTGGTATTTTATTCTTCTGGGATTTATCTATGTTCCTGCTTAAATAACTAAAGAAAAAAGTCATTAGTATTTCATTTTTCAGGGATTTATCTATATTCCTGCTTAAATAACTAAAGTAAAATGTCATTAGTATTTCATTAATAATATTGATTAAAAAGTTCTCTTACCATCTGTGATTCTTTTCAAATATACAATATATGTGCACATTTCATACTCATGATTTTCTGATGACTAAAATTCTCATTATCAAATTTCTGATGATCAAATTTCTGATGACCAAATTTTTTATTTATATTTATTCTATTTTAGGCTGAAGAACCTCCTATTGCCAATTTTGATGTAGACATCAACTTCTATGATCGACATGTGTTGCCAGCTCTTACAAATCATGTACCATGTTTCCAATCATCAAATGTATGTGTTTCATTATTTATTGTCCACTTGTATTCTTGTTGTAAATGTGTTTACTCTTAATATACACATGCTAAAATTCAATCTGTATGTGCTGCTTCTTCTTGTCTGAAAGTTTACTATTTACAGCCACTTGAAGTGGTAAACACAGGACAACTGAAAGTCATTTTCTGGTGGCTTTTAGTAAAAAATTGAAGATGACTGGAAGCCACTTCTTGTGGCATTTAGTAAAACTGAATGTGAGTGGAAATTACTAAAAAAAATGTATTTATCAAAAATAAAATGAATACCCTAACAACATTGTACAAACTATACTACTGTACCAAGGGTTACTAAACTATTATACTGTACCTAGGGCTACTAAACTATTCTACTGTACCAAGGGCTACTAAACTATTCTACTGTATGAAGGGCTACTAAACTATTCTACTGTACCAAGGGCTACATAACTATTTTAATCAATAGAAGGTAGAACTCCATTACCTGTCTCCACTTGAGTATTATTTTCATAACTATTCTACTGTACTGCAGTCTATGAAATTATTCTACTGTATCAAGGGCTACGAAACTATTCTACTGTGCTATGGTCTATGAAATTATTCTACTGTACTATGGTCTACGAAATTATTCTACTGTACCAAGGGCTACGAAACTATTCTACTGTACCACGGTCTACGAAATTATTCTACTATATCAAGGGCTGCACAACTATTCTACTGCACCAAAGGGCTACTAAACTATTTTACTGCACCAATGACTACTAAACTATTCTACCGCACAAAGGGCTACTAAACTATTCTTCTGCACCAAGGACTATGAAACTGGTCTACTGCACCATCATAAAGTGTCTTTTCCACAACGAAGGTTGGCTGCAACAGACCTCTAACATCCCATGTCTCTTGTTTTGGTGGTGCACTCTTCTAGACTGTAACCTGTCCATCTTGCGATGTTACTCTCCCACTTGTATATCCCACTTGCCTTCCTCTCACTTGCTTCCTTTAACTTTACCCTCAAGTAAGTTCTTCAAGAAGGTGTCATGTCTTTTAATGTGTCCAAAATATTTTATTTGCCTGATCGTTATTTCCTTTAATAATTCCTCCTTCGTTCTAAGTGTTGTTAGAACCTCTTTGTTTGTTTTATTCTCTTTTCATGATGTTCTCCCTATTCTTCTATATATCCACATCTCAAAAGCGTAAGTTTTGTCTTATTGTTTGTTTAGTGTCCATGTTTCTGGGCCATACATTAATATGGAATAGATGTAGCATTTTATAATTCTAATGTTTAACTTGTTTGTAATTTGTTTAGATATTAATAATTTCCTCATGTCATTGAAGGTACTTTTAGCCATTCCTAATCTCCTTTTAACTTCTGTTTCACATCTGCCATCATTTGTGACTGTGTCCAAGATATTGATAATGTTTTACTTGTTGCAGTTTCTCTACATGTATGTTTATGTTTAGCTCCTGTCCTGTGTCTTTACTGATTATCATGGTTTTTGTTTTTTGGATATTTATATCTAGTCCATATTCATTACTTAATTTATTGACTTGATCTATTAGTCTTTGTAGTTCATTCTCACTTTCTACCAAAAGAACAGTGTCATCTGCATATCTAAGGTTGTTTATTATTTTCCCATTGATCTTGAGTCCTGGTATTTTTTCTATATTTTTAAAGATATTCTCTGTGTAGATATTAAATAGGCTTGGTGATAAAATGCATCCTTGTCTTACCCCTCTTCTTATTTCTATGTATGATGAGTAGCTGTTTTCACACCTTATTGATGTAGTTTGTTCCCAATTTATATTTCTAATCAGTCTGATGTCTTTTCCATCTACCGGGTATGCCTATTTCTTGAAGACATTTGATTAATTTTTCATGTTGGACTCTGTCAAAGGCCTTGCTGTAGTCTATGAAGCAAATATAGATACTTTTTTCTACTTCTATATATTTATCTATCACTAGTTGGATACTCAGTATAGCTTCTCTGGTTCCTTTGTTTTTCCTAAAACCGAATTGTTCTTCATCGACCTCCGTGTCTATCTTGTTCTTAATTCTTTCATGTATTATCTTGAGTAGTATTTTAGTTAGATGGCTCATTAGATTTATTGTTCTATATTCTGTACAGTCCACAGCCCTGGGCTTCTTAGGTAGTGGTATGAATATTGATGATGTTAGGTCTTTAGGTATATGGCCTGTTTCGTATATGTCATTGTAAAGTTCTGTGATAGTATCTATACCAAACTCATTTAGAGTTTTTATTATGTCTGCTGTTATGTTGTCGGAACCTGCAGCATTTCCACATTTTATTGAATTTATTGCATGTTCTACTTCTGATTTCAGTATTGCTGGTCCATCATTGTTGTGTATTGTTGGTTTTTTTTATTCCGTTGGTCATCAAACAGTTCTGTTACATAATCTGCCCATCTTGTAAGCACTTATTTTTTATTAGGAAATCATCACCCAGTGACAAATCCAGCGCAACATAATATTAATAAGGGCATATTGATGCATTCATTATGAATAAATTATGAAATACTAAAAGATGAAAAACTAAAGAAAAGGGACACCAAATAGCATTGCAAAGGACGGGGGGGGGTGTTAGTGGGGGACGGGAGATAAAAAGGGAAAGGAAAGAGAAAGATAGTGCACACGGGGGGGGGGGGGGGCGCTACAAATAGAGGGAACTTAGAAATGTGTAAAGAAAAATAGCATTTGGCAGTATAGGATAGATAACGAAATATATACACATCCAAATACAAATATGTATACATTCTATTTGATACATACATGTATATAGGTAACTACACACATGCACACACACACATGTTGTGTGGGTATCTTTCATATATCTATGTATTGATCATGTTAGATATATCCTTGTGTGTGTTCCTAGTATACTTGTATTTGTATGTATGTTTGTAAATATATTGTTATGCTTATGCATATATATGTTGTTGTGTGTACAGTTACCTAAATACATGTATGTATCAAATAGAATGTATACACACAGTATTTTTTTAGTTCGTGATTGTATTTGGATGTGTATATACTTCGTTATCTATCCTATACTGTCAAATGCTATTCTTCTTTACACATTTCTATGTTCCCTCTATTTGTAGCCCCCCCCCCTCTCCTGCATGCACTATCTTTCTCTATCTTTTCCTCTTTTATCTCCTGTCCCCCACTAACCCCCCCCCCCCATCCTTGGCAATGCTATTTGGTGTCCCCGTTCTTTAGTTTTGCATATTTCAGTATTTCATAATTTACACATATTGAATGCATCAATATGCATTTATTAATATTGCTTTGCACTGGATTTGTCACTGTGTAATGATTTCCTGGTGAGAGAAATCATTCTCCCAGCCATTGTGGTTAAATTCGTTATGGTTTTGTTTTCTTAACTGTTTTTGTTGTCTTGATAAAGGTCCCATTTGGACCGACATGTTGACTATTGTATTTGTTCTTTGTTTTTTTATTTTCTATATTTTATTATTTTATATTGACAGTTTTCTTCAGTAACCTATTTACCTTATTTGCATTTACCTCTATTTGTCTGGTTACTGCGGCACTTCCTTTGTGTCGAACATCCTCCGATATTTGGGTTATTTATATTTGTAATTTGTTTAGATGTTAATATTTTCCTCATATCATTAAAAGTATTTTTAGCCATTCCTATTCTCCTTTTGCAACAAATCCTATACAACAAGTCCATATGGATGGATACTAGAAAATGTGTCCTCAAATGCTACATTAAACCAGTGCTACTCTATGAAAGTGAAGCATGAACAATAAATAAGACATCACAAAAATCATTGGAGGCAGCGGAAATGTGATTTATTCTAAGAACTTTACACATTCCTTGGACGGCAAGGATTACTAATGAAGAATGTCTTCGACGGATGGATGTGAAAATATGCATTATTGATAAAAGACAGTCAACATTTATTGGGCACATAATGAGAAGTGGAGGCATTGAAAATATAGTGACAATGGGAATGATAGAGGGGAAAAACCAAGGGGAAGACCTAGAGAAAAGATATTGTACAGTTTTACTAAATGGCTTCAATTGACGACACCAACAGAGATGATGACATATATGGGGATCGATGTACATGGAGAGATATGATCTCCAATGCCATTCGACATGGCACTTGATGATGATGTTGATTCTCCTTTTAACTTCTGTTTCATATATCTTTTTGGCTGCGATAGCCAATGGATTAAAAGTCAAAACAAAGAATTAATTCTTATCTATACTATAATGTAATTCATAAACTTGTTAGCTGAATCATTATTGAACCCATCTAACAAATACAAATCTGTCAAACTCGCTCGGAGTTCAAAACCTGGTCATGAACATTGTGCTGTTGATACAATTGAATGCATTGTGGTACAATTGGATGTATTGGTGGTATAATTGGATGTATTGGTGGTACAATTGAATGCATTGGTGGTACCTAAATATTTCAGAATAGTTGAAAAGCACAGACAATGTGCAGAATAGTGAAAAATTACATTGATGCAGCAGAGATGTGGTTTTATAGAAGAATGTTAAGAACACCATGGACATATAAAAGAGCGTAATGAAAATGACTTGAAAGAAATTAATTTTTTTTAAAAAGCTGCTCACCCGCATCAGAAAGAGACAGTACACATTTTTTGGACATATCATAAGAACAGGTAAGAGGGAACACACCATAACAACAGACAAGTTGAGGAGCAAGAAGGGTCAGTCATTCAGTTCCTCTTTTGCCAAGTTTGGCACATTGGGCGGATGTCATAGTTCTCCATGCCTGTCAGTCAGTTGCTAGGGATTGCAGGTCTTGTGCATTTATGCCTGTTGATATTAATTCATTCATAAATTAGAAGGGTAGGGGAAGAAAAAGAGAGAAGATGCTGGACAACCTAGCATTGTGACATGAAAGATCAACTGTATTGGAAATTGACTGCACATGAAACAGAAGGCTGTTGATAAACATACCCAATGTCACATGACATGGATCATAAGAAGAAATGATTTTCAGCACACGTAATATTTGAATTATTTACAGAATATATTTGAATTATTATTGTTAGATATTTATTTTGTTTGTAAAGATGACACTTCCCTGCCTATCTTTGTTAAATTAATGATATAGTATTTTGCATTTTAGTGTATATAGTTGTCTTGCTATGACCTGATCTGTCTGCGTACTGAATTTACAAACCAATAATTTGGTTTTTGTTTCATAATTTCTCTTACCTTGTATCCCTCTTTTCAGATAAAAACTGCTTGTCTGGCTACAACGACTGCAATTTCTTTGACCAGAACCTGGTGGTTGGACCTCATCCTTACCTGAAAAATGTAATTTTTGCCAATGTATTGGGTGGACATGGGTTATAACATGCTCTTGGCATCGGTCGTACAATCACAGAGTTTATTTTTAATGGAAATTATATAACAATTGATTTGGAGAGGTTTCATTTTGACAGATTTATAACAGGGGATCCAGTAAAAGAGGTGATGGATCTTCATTATAGCAGATAGTTTTAATTCTGTATCTCCAAGAAGGTTTTTTTTAGAAAAAGTCATGTCATATTTAGAACTCACTGTAAGAATGGAAGATTTATTGACGTATAATTCTTTGGGTGTCTCCGCCAACATTTTTTCAGACCTGTCATATTTAGAGCTCACTGTAAGAATGGAAGATTTATTGACGTATAATTCTTTGGGTGTCTCTGCCAAGATTTTTTCAGACCTGTCATATTTAGAACTCACTGTAAGAATGGAAGATTTATTGACTTATAGTTCTGTGGATGTCTCCGCCAAGATTTTTTAGTCTTGTCACATGGAAATATACAGCTGTAAGTTGTAGGCTGAACTTACTCCTGCCACCCAAGCACTGCAAACATTTGCTAAATTATTTGGTAACCAGTTTTACATCTAGAGCAGAAGAGGTCATCCTAATTTTGTCAGCTAGCTAAATTTAAAATTGCACATCAAGCTAAACCTTTTAGTTCTATGAAGTGCCAATAAAGTCAGTTTTCACCAACTGCCAAAAACATCAGGAGACTTCCTGCTTTGGAAGTAAAAATTTTTTGTTTCAGTGTTGAACATCAAACGTTTGCAGTGGGCACTATCTCCAGAAGTCTATTCTGTTCTGAGCACTGTTTGAAAGCACACATTTTCTCCATATGTTGGCTCGGTGGTAGAGGGGTTTTTTAGTTCACTTCACAGACCCAACTTGGTTGAATTAGCTTGTGGTTTGAAAGCCAATCATTCACATTGTACTGGTGATATGATTGGATGAAAGCCAATCGTTCACATTGTACTGGCGATGTCATTGCATGCATTAGTTGTGTCATAAAATTTGATCATAGTTAAATGGCAATGGTAGGAGAAGATGAGGTGGGCAAAAGATACTGACATAATAATAAAACCCATAGTCCGTCAAGGTCGTAGGAGTGTCACATTGATAAATTTGGTACAGAAAGATTTTCACACATCTCTATCCTCTACCATCCTGATGAGTTTTGAAACTTCACACCCTGCCCAGTCATTGATATTATCTAGCCATGTCTTCTTCTGGCCTGCTAGTCTTCTTTCAACCTCCACCATACCTTAAAGAATGCCTCTTGTCAATGGACACAACACGGAAAGGGACAGTTTACAAGTTTCAATTTCTCTTAAATTGGTGGAAGTTCACTATGAGTCACTCATTTCAGTGAGAGCAGCAATTTAGTTGTACTTGTCAGCTAACACCTGGCATAATCTGCACTGTTATTAGGTGTTGTCCATTATTTCTGCCTGCCTCATTGGACACATTGAAATAGATGAAACATGGGAAAACTGATTTTAATAATGTATAGTACCTAGACAAAACAAGCAATCAGTAATACTCAGACTGCGTACATGGAATGGAAGAACCATATGCCTTAAACACATCTGACATGACAAATGAACCATCTATTCATAAACCCATAATCTGTCAGGGTCATTGAGGTACTACATTAGATGCACCTCCTTTGTGGTATTTCTTTAGGCGTACAGTATAATTGGTCATAACATTTTTCTATCTTGCACAGCATACTTTGAGAGTTCAATAAAATCACTGAGTCTGTTGGTGATTTCGTCGCCAGCCAAGTGAGATCTGCTGTCACTACCTCTATTTCCATTCTCGTACTTGATGTTATAGTGGGATATGCAGCTCAGTTCTTAGCTAATTTCCTGCCATTTTGGTAGGCCACGAAACCCCAACCACACATGTGTGTTTCTTGTGTTACTGAGCCATCTGTGTAAATTATATGTAGCTTCAAGTGCTGCAGTATGAGTTCTTGGATCATCCCTCTGTTCTGTTGAGACAGCCCAGTCACTGCACTCTCGTCCCAGCTGAATCACAGCTGTTGTCAATAACTTTCTATCTTTGCTAAATGCCACCCATTCACAGCTTCTTCCCACTTCCTCCAGCTCACAAACTCTTGAGTCTGTGATGGCCAAAGTACCGGGTTTAAATCTCACCGCAGACAATTGTATATTTATATTGTTCAGAGAGATGCCAAACTACTGAATGTATTTATATTGCATAGAAAATAAATAAAGCCAAAAAATGCTGGGTTGATGCTATGTCCTGAATAGAATACACTACCAAAACAAAAATATTGATGAAGAAGCACTCTGAGAAACTAGATTTTGAGTTTCTTGGTACCATCACAGATAAACTAGACAAGAGTCTTGGTACCATCAAGGAGAAACTAGACAGGAGGTTTGGTACCATCAAGGATAAACTAGACAAGAGTCTTGGTACCATCAAGGATAAACTAGACAAGAGTCTTGGTACCATCAAGGAAAAATTATAATTGAGTATTAGTACCATCAAGGATAAACTAGACAAGTCTTGGTACTATCAAGGATAAACTAGACAAGTCTTGGTACCATCATGGAGAAACTAGACAAGAGTCTTGGTACCATCAAGGATAAACTAGACAAGAGTCTTGGTACCATCAAGAATAAACTAGACAAGAATCTTGGTACCATAAAAGGAGAAGCTAGACAAGTCTTGGTAGCATCAATGAGAAACTAGACAAGTCTTGGTACCATCAAGGAGAAACTAGACAAGTCTTGGTACCATCAATGAGAAACTAGACAAGTCTTGGTACCATCAATGAGAAACAGTTATTACTTGAATGTTTTATGTGAAGAACAATCAAGAATGGAATTGGTTTCACCATAAGAATAACATGCATCAACTACATAAATATTCACAATGCTATAGTACATGAGGAAAGGAAAGTTAGTGTGTGAGGAAAGAAATGTTAATGTGTGAGGAAAGAAAAGTTAATGTGCAAATCTAAATACATTTTGAACCAAAAAAATGCAATGTTTGTTTTCTGTTTATCGGTTTATACACTATGTAGGTCTTTTTTATTCTGTTTGTTCTCAAACTCCCATGGATATCTTTTATAGTAACACAGTGATCCTACAAGCTTTCCAACAAAATGTAGTTCACACAATGGAAATGTGTTGTGTTGCCGTTTTATTTGCACCAATGGCCTGACACCTTTGGCTTTGGTAACTAATACATCAATGTTTCTACCACATCTGCTGAACAGTGTACGTCTGTGATTATATCGATAGTATAATCGACCAGCCATACAAGAGAATATTGCTGAAATGACTAATGTCTCCATACAAGAGAATATTGCTGAAATGACTAATGTCTGCTTCACAACAAGGTAATCTAAACTATATTATGGATCTGAAACATGGACAACCTACACAGGACATGAGAGGAGACTAAACACATTTCAGCTAAGATGTCTCAGCAAAATCTTACATTAAATGGCATGATAAAATTACCAATATAGAACTTTTATGCCACACTCAGCTACCATCTGCTATGGAAACACTTAATAAAAATAGATTGCGAGGACTGGACCATGTCCACAGAATGCCAAATTGTTGCATTCCACAATAAGTGCTTTTCAGAGAAGCTTCTGAAGGCCTGTGGTAGTCCACTTCTGAAGTACAAAGACATTTGTAAGTCCTCAATGAAAGATTTCTCCAAAATCTGGCAAACATGGTCAAAACTTGAGCTGTCTGGAGGCACAATCTGCACGCTCGCTGGGGCGATGTTGTTTAGGAACAATATAATAAAAGATATGGAAGATAAAAGGGAAAGATGAAAACAAACATCTTTTGTTGCTTTAACAACATGATCGCTTAGAAAGTCTTCCATTACTGAGAGAAAAGGCTCAATTGCTTGTTTTTGTTTGTTTTCTTAATGAACGTCTGCAAGATGCAAAAAGCCATTCAGTAAATTCGAAATATTACAGAAAGTTATGCTATATTTTTATAAAGAAAATTAAATGCTTGTGTTACAGTGATTCAATGGTGGAACAAAGATAAATAATACTACAATCTGCCATGTATGCTATGAAAGGAAACTAAGAAGATGTAGGGTCTATCATAGTGGAATCACCTTATAACAACTTGGTCCAGACCAGCAAAATGTGTATGTAATAACAGAAATTTACCATGTACAGTACAAACAATAAAGAATAAATATAATTGGGGATTTTTTAATGTGTTGCTATATAGGGAAATGTGTTATAAGAGGATTCTCTATAGAGGAATTCCACTATACCAATCCTCATGATTTTTTTCTGCAATGACTTCTGGGAAGAAATCATGCCTGAACTTCTGATAAGGAATGAACCCTTTTTACCTAACAGTTTGTCTCAAAAATGCAGAAATAGAGACCTCTCTAAAGTAAAAGACTTCCCAGATCCTAGCATTGCTTCCTACAGTTACATTTAACCAGTCACCTTGGACTTGCTTCCTACAGTTTCATTTAACCAGTGATCTTGAACTTGCTCCCTACAGTTAAATTTAACCAATCATCTTGGACTTGCTCCCTACAATTACATTTAACCAATCATCTTGGACTTGCCCCCTACAGTTACATTTAACCAATCATCTTGGACTTTCTCCCTACAGTTACATTTAACCAATCATTTTAGATTTGTTCCCGACAGTTACATTCAAAGTCATCTAGGACTTTGCAAAATCTATTTTAAAAAGCTGTTGTCTTTCTCCAGGTGAATTATGGTTGATAGTATTCACACCTGCCGTTCTTCTTTCTTTCTAGCACCAGGAATTGCAAGCGATTAGCTCTTACTTCCTATGTGCAGTGAGGTGGTTTTTATGAGCGTTCTTTCATACCCAGGAGACTTTGGCTTAATGCAAATGCCTTATAAAGGAGCATTCTACTCGGATGGAGTGTTGCTGATCCAGGACCAGATGTGTCACCTTGGTTGAATTGAATCCATGTTTGTTCAAGGTTATCTTGATTTTTTCTATCCACCGTTTTTGTGGTCTGCCTGTGGCTTTATGTCCGGATACTCTTTTGTTATATGCTCTTATTGGTATTTAGGTTCATTCTCATAAGGTGATCAAACCATTTTACTTGCTGTCTTTTGATATGTTCAAGACATGATATTATACCTACCCTTTTCCTAATTGCTTTATTTCTTATACTATATAATACTAATGGTTACTGTTATAGCCTAACTATCAATGTAAAAAATAAATAAATAGTAATAAACAAAAGAACAAAGACCTTTTTTCTACTTTACGGTCCAACTGGGACCTTTTTCAAGAAACACATACCGGTAAACAACAAAAACTTAAAACTTTTGTTACTGCATGTTTTCCTGTGAAGGAGTGCAGGGAGACTTTCTATGGGCTGTGGAAATAAAGGCTGCTTTGCCATAGCAGATGCCTCAACATATATAGGAAGGATTTTAATTGTACCTCCAAATAATAAAATCAATGTCCCAACCGTGGATTGAACCCGGGACATCAAGGGTCTGAGAACAGAGTTCTAACAACATGGCCATGCGCTCCACTAGCTCCACACATAAACAAGAAACACAAAATTATCAAAATATACATTTGATTATTTGGAGATGTCTTTCTTACTCACAATATTAAAAAGTTGGACTATGGACACGTGATGTGGCCACATCTCCTCATAAAGCACCATAATTTTTTTTCATACACAGTGTTGTGAGAATTTTGTTCACATTGTGCTAGCAAAGAGACCAAAATCAACGCTGAATGAAATATGATCTTGGTTAACAGCGAAGGTACAGAAGCACAAACCAACAACATGATAAATTGGTATAAATTTGAGGACAAATATTTTCAAATACCTCGGATCCTGGATAGGCCTATGCAGCGATGGAAAACGCAAAACAGACTTAGAGATAGGTCCCTAAGGCTGGAGATGGATGTAGTGGATATGTCAAGGTTAACTTTAATGTGGAAAAGCAAAATCAGTGTTAGTGTGAAAAACTAACTTTGAAACTCACTTATGTTGTCTATTGTGTTGTATTGGTGGGAAAGCTGAACACTCATTGCAGTCATGGAGAGAGATTACAAACCTTCGAATACAAATGTTACAGACTAATTCTGCGCATCTCCTATAGAGAGCATGAGACAAATGTGTCAATCAATTGCCATGCCGAATGGAATAGGCGATCATGTTTCTCCATGACTCTCTGCTTCTCATGTTGTCAATAAGCTTGGTTGATGAGCTTTTACCAAGCCACAATACAAGTCCATGTTGCGACAAATGTGTACGTTACAAAATAAAATACATTCATACAGGTCTATAAGTATCATTACTGCCAATAGTAAAACAACAAATATACCTACTTGTATGGTTTATAGGTCTATTGTTAAGGGAAGTGGGTGTTCAACTTCACCCTCCCACCCTTAGGAAATCATAACATGTTTTTTATTGCTAGGAATTTAGCCAAAAGGTGGGATAAACTCCTACATTAACGATTTTTTACAAAAAGGTCATCTTTCTCATTTAAAAAAGTCATCACCTTTCTCATCAAAAAGTCATCACCTTTCTCATCAAAATAGTCATCAGCCTTCTCATCAAAAAATTATTGGCTTTCGCATAAAAAAATTCATCCGCTTTCGCATCAGAAAAAGTCATCACCTTTCTCATCAAAAAAGTCACCAGCTTTCACATAAAAAATTCATCAGTTTTTGCATTAAAAAAGTCATCAGCTTTCGCATCAAAAAGAGGGAATTACATACAAAAATGGACGAATGCCTTTTTTCACATTATTTTATAGGTAAACCTTCCTCAATGAAAACTTGTCTATGGCCCTGATGGTTTTTGTGGACGTGTGATGATATAATTATTCATCATAAACTATACTACAGGGAACAGTCGAGGTTGGAAGAAGCAGACGAAGACTAAGAAAATTATGGACAGGCAGCATCAAGTGCTGGATAGGTCAAGTTATTTTCACACTCATCTGCGATGCTGAAGATAGAATTTGCTGGAGAACTCTGGCTGTTATTTCATCCAATGTGGTACTCCTGTGAACCTGGCAGGTTATAGCAGTGTTACCCAACCTTTTCTTTAAACCTTTCCCCACCTCAATCTTTCAAAAATTCTGATGTCTCCCCCCCCCCCTCATGTAAACATAAAGGGTTCTATATTTTTATAGGTCTATTCAAAAATTGACTTATTCCATAAATGAAACATAATTATAACTTGTTCAGGACACAAGACTTAGGTTTTAGGAAGAAAGCACTAGAAAATTATTAGAAGAAAAAAAACAGTTAAGTAGGCTAAATTTTTAAAACATATAACAGACAACTAAATCTCAAGTACACAATTTTTGTTTCCGAATGTCCCCCTAAACAGTGAATCTTCCCCCCCCCCCTTTCCACCTGTGGGACTGTGCCACAACACCGGGTTATAAACTTATAGCATGTTGTGATAGCAGGGAAAGGAACATGAGGTAAATGGAAATGGGGACTGTTGCTGACCTTTCGTGCGAAGACGGCACCCCATCTTAAATAAATAGCCTATTGTAATGTTAAACTTCTGTCATGTTTACGGGGAAATGTCACTTTTTTAAAAAAAGTACTGTCAACCCTGATTAAGAATCTCGAATAAATAGGTCAGACTTAGGCCAGTTCAATCGTTTCATTTTATCCTCACGGTAACCCCTATCCCCCCTACCACAACACAAAAAAGCAACAACCAAGAAATACAGGAATACCCAAAAACTGTAATAACGATGTACACAGGAGACACATTCACGTGACATTTACAGTGCATGAATAAATGTCTCCTTAATTGATGATTGGTCGATAAGGGATTAAAACCTTTTGGTTAAGGTATGTTGATATCATGAACTGCCAGAAAAACTAATGTGGAAGTTTTGAAAAAGTCAAATGCGAAACGGACTTTAGTCAATAATATAAAAAAAGACAATCTTCATATTTTTGGCCACTTCATGAGACAAGGTTTGGGGAACATAGTCACAACAGGCAAGATTGAAGGCAACAGAGACAGAGGGTGACAATGTGAGAAAACATTAGACAGTTTGATAATCTGGCATGGCAGGGAAACAACAGCGAACTTGATACATAACACTGGAGACAGAGAGATGTGGAGAGCCATGATCGCCTACGCCAGCCGGCATAGCACCTGATGATGATGCTATTGATATCGTCTTAGTGGAAATAGGCTTCAATTTCTAGCAAGTGTACTTGCGTTACAGCAAACACACACATCGTTAGGCTGCTTGTTGTTTGGTGAAGGCTCCACTGGCTTCGTGAACTGTTCTTCCACGTGATATGGTGGTAAAAGTCCATTCGATTGTGGATTATTTTGATCGTCTGTGTCTCACAACATCCGTGTAATGAAATTGTTCGGAGATGAACTCCGTGAACACAGCATTCATTAACATTCATATGTTTATTAATGAACTGTCTAGTGATTGCAAAGATAGTCTTGAAAAGATAATCCATTCTTCACCAAGATCAATGCCTTCTGGTGCACACATCTGTTCAAGATCGATGCCTTCTGGTGTAAACATCTTTTCAACTTCATGTTTCATCTTCTGTGTCCATTCTCAAGCTCCTGCAGATCAGCAGGATATAGTCCAGATAAAATTTGTGCCATAATTGACAGTTTAACTGACAAATCGAACTTCAGCATAGCCTCTAGGTCAATTTGACACTGTGGGGTGAGACCAGTGTTATAAATATGTTATAAAGTAGGGGAGGGGGAGGAGTAATTCCCTTAAAAAATTCATGTGTTTCGTGTATCAGATCTTCTTCATGTGATGTTCATTTTGTAAAAATCTCTACGGGGGGAGGGGGGAGAGACTTTTTACCCGCATTTTGGCCAAATTTCTAATGCTAAAAGGCATAGACCTATTCTGATTTGCTAAAGGACGGGAAGTTGAATATCTCAACACTACAACCTCCTTATCTACGGGCCTTTATGGGACAACAAACTCCACCTTAAATTCCTCTTAGTTGCTGCTTACGATATGCTTGACAGGTAACAGTTTAGCTCCCCATGCTCCCCTTTTTCAGACTCGCCAACCAAGGACGATTTCTATTGGAAATTAAGTTTATCACTACGTTCAGATTTTTGTTTACTAGAAACAGATTCTTGAAGAGATTCTTTCTTTTTAATTATATCAAAGAACATATGTCAGCTGTGTTGGAAATTTAATTTATTTATTGGATGATCTCCATGACAGAGGACACATGGCAATCACATAATACTGTGAATTAATTAATACGTCTACAGAAAATACCGTATGACCATTGATCTATGTATAAATAAATCAAAGTATTCACGCTCGACCGCATTTAGGGTTACCAAGCGTGTTTATTCGCTTGAACGAAGCGAGACCAAGTGTGTTGATTTTAACACGTAACATTGTTGTTGTATTTGTAAACTGTTGTAGAAACTGGGACATAGGCAAAACAGGGCGAGATATAAGTTAGTGTTATAAAACCAAGACAATCTTGGTGAGACCTGGACACATCTTTGCACTCAAAACATACAATTACAACACATATGTGCCATTAACATAAACAAATGTATATTTCCGCAATTTTAGTAAGCAATGTATCAAGTCAAAATATTTTGAGTTTACATTATTTTAAAACTACATTATTAAAAAACATATGTGGATGTCGTTATATTGTGAAATTGCGTTATTGTTGAAAGTAAATTTTCTCTCAAAAATGAAGCGTTTTAAAACTCACAAATTGCAATCTCATTATTTTCCCTCGTGAATACTAAATTTATTTTCCTTTGTTAACGAAATTATAATTAGATAATTAAGATCTTTTAAATTACGAATTAAGAATTATGGCCATAAAAACTGTAAGACTACATTACTACTTTTAATCAAATACTTTATTTATTCTTTCCAATAAATAGCAGTATCCAAATGTTAAATCAAAAATACGTTTAAGTGTAAGGGTGTAAATACAAATAATAATAAAATTTAAGTAATTACAAAGTTATTTCATGACAAAAAAGTCGAGTGAAGCACTTTCTCCGCAGCTCTCCTACACCCCCGTAATCCTCTCTCGAGGCGGTATGACATAGAAGGCGCCGCAATCGAAAGCCACTCGGACGCTGAGTACAGCTCACCACTCAGCAGAGCACGTTTATGCTGTTAACATTCCGTACGACCGAAAACTTCACCCCGGTGACTTCATCCTGTCTTAACATGTCATATGGGGAGGAACCAGCCTAGATCCCAAGCGGTACTGTGACGAGCGAGCTGACTCGACACTGGCTGAACCTTGACCCCGCGGTGGAGTCTAAGACATGTGAACGGACTACTGACACTAGTTCCCATACAAAGTCAAGAGCCAACTTTTGCATGTAAAGTTCCGCGGGGAACTTGAACCTTATACGGACATTATCCCTTAACATCCAAAAGTTTATGTGCCACACTTTTGTTCACCATGTCAACGGTTAGGGAAGAATGTCGTGCATATTGCTTTCAAAAAAACGTTTTTATAAATAGTAGAACGGGGAAGTTACATAAAATCACTCAAGATAAATGAGAGTTGTTTATTTAAATTATATTACCACATGATCAGATCAAAATATTTGTGTTCTTATGATTTATTAATATATTTGCACATATTAATACATTTCACATGTATTACATCCCCTTAACTGATAGTATCTGCGGGGTTATGACCCTTAATGAATAATGGAAATGTCCACTCTCTATAACCCTGCTATCCTAGACAGAGCCTCAAAATACATTTCACAAAATTATTTTTCCATACAGAGCCTCAGTTTTTATCCCATTGTTCCATTGCAATCGCATTTTTATCTTCTTAAAACTTCAAGTACAAAAAGATCCATGTTTTTATGTTGTGAGTTTAATTCAAGTACAATTAGTTTTCGCAAAAACAAAACACATGACATTTGTTTGGACAATCATTCAATCATGAATATTACATTTTTGTTTGTAAATGTTTTGTGAGGTGTCTTTTGCTAGGTCATATCGACTTACTGTACCGTGTCTGTCGTCAAATACAGTCACGTCAACTCATTCTTCTAAATGACTTTACTTGACGTTGATTTGTCATTGGCTGTCGACACAATGTATACACAAGTGACCAATGAAAATCACTGTAATGGTTAAATAATGTGACTTCAGATGGATTATTTTCAAATAGTCCACACAACTAATTGAGAGACACGATTATACAGTATAGCAAACAATGTGTAATGGGGAATTTTTGATATCACGCTGGTATATTCCGGTCATTTCTATTTGTACTGTGATGTTCAGCAGACATGGGTCACATGCGATCTGTTGCATTCTTTATCTATATAATAACTAATGAAACCAGTATTCTGGTTTTCACACTTTTCTTTTATTAATATATGATATGCAAGTTGATTGGGAAAATTAGCAGTATATTGCCCTGAATGATTGATGCACAAAATAACCATCTTTTAATACGTAACTCGTTCCGTCAAAAACACCAGACAACACACATTGTTTTTAAAAAGTCACACACCATTAGTTTTTTTTTTTTAAAGCCTCGAGAGGGGAACAAAGAATAGCAATACTGTTTGCCTTACATGTACATTTTAAGAAGCGACTAAGGAGGTTATATGGTGGAGTTGGCTGTCCCATCCTATATAAGGTCAAAATGATCCAGTGCCATTCTAAAGTCGGAGGTGTTAGGTCAAAAGCGAAGATCTCGCATCAATGTTGTGAACCATGACAAAACGCATTATGAACTACATCCTGCTAATCTGCAGGAGTTTGAGAAAAAACGCAGAAACTCAATTATCAAGAGTGAGAACTAAGATGGAAAGCATCTATGTCTTGTTGACCAGATCTCAATGTCCTTTTTATCTCCTGTTACCAGGATTGATCACATCGTCCGTAATATCACTCCCTTAATACCCACTTGTGCTTCACTTCTTTCTCTCTCACTTTCATCATACCTTGCCTCCCATTTCGTCATATGTGTGTTTCTATTCATTGCTAGTCAGCTATAGTTTGTCCTGATGATGGTTTCTTATTCAAAACGTCGTATGTCTTTACGTCTATTCGCTAGTATATCGTGTGTATACATATTGACAACATTTGTATCTAAATACGATTTTCCTTATATTGCACTGTGTTGCCCCAGCTCTCGTATTTCCAGCCGATGTGTTGTTCCAAGCACTAGAGATTAATTCCTATAGACCAGAAAAAAGCTTGTCATATTTTCTCAAGGATTATTATTAGCGTATATCTTATGCGTCGCATAATTCTTTTCTCCTTCTTCCTCGTTTTCCTACAGGTCAGATGCTGATATGGATTCCATCAAAGAACTGTTCTGTAGTTAGCAGCTCCAGTGCAGTAGTTAGACAGTACAGTAGTTAGACAGTGCAGTAACGCTTTCCGCCAGAGCTGTTTCAGATAGCCATCGTTTCCCCCTTGTGCTGTGATATAGTTTGCAGTTTTGTAAAAGAATAGAAGTATTCAAAAACATATTTTTGTGTCGCAGATCTGGAAGAATCTGCGCCATAGTTTCATTTTTTGGTGCAATTATCCCCCTCCCTTCAAATATATAGCCCCAAACGTGGACCTAATTACATTTTGAGAACCACTGATCTTTATCTGCTTCTTCTTTTTATGCGTTCGTCCTCTAGCTCCTGTATGTTATCAGGATGTAATCCGGAGAATGGAATGTGGTATGTCATAATTTACATCATGGTTGCGATATCTGCGCCTTTCGATCTAACACACCTAACTTCAGCATGATTTCTGGATAACATGATCCTCTATTGAATAGGTGAGCCAACTCAACCACCCAAAACCTTCTTAGTCACATTTTACGATGTGCATGATAGGCAACAATAACAGTACCACTAACTTTGCTTGATTTTCCACACCACATTGGCAACACTGATCTAAATCACATTGCACAGTCCACACCACACATTGTTTGTGTTTTGGTTTTTCTTACTAGTCCTAATGTTGACATCTCAAGAGCAATCTTACTTTCGTGAACTGTGCTCACGAGATAGAAATAGGGCTCTGTTTACTGGAAGAAAACTTGACTATTGTGTCTTAGATAGTCACACTGACTAAACATAATGATTCATTAATAAAATATAATTTAGTCACAGTAAACAGAGAACTTCCCACTTTATAGAAGGTGGTTTTCAATTTATAGAAGGTGGTTTTACGTTTGCAATGAAGGGGAGATAATATGCACAGTTGTCAACAGATTTGTTTTAATTAATTATTGTGTCAAAACAAAGTTGAGAATCTACTCCTGTTGTACTTTCACTTTAAACTTGCATTTACCAATTAGTGTGTTCTTTTTTTAATTGTATGCATCTGTCTAAAATATTTTAACAAATTATTGTTTCCTATATACAAAAACGAGAAATTTGGATGAGATCCCCTTGTTCTATCAATTTAAAAAAATCATATGGTTACTGTTTCATTGTTACTCTTACTCTTACTGTAATTACTGTTACTCATTGGAGCACCTGCCATCTGATGTTAAATGCTGCCAAGATACTTGACTTTATCCCCATGATTTAATGCTGAATCATAGACAGTAATGCTGTATTTTGGCGGTGTGTATTTCTTGAAAAAGCCATTACTTCTGGTTTCTTCTGGTTTAGACTGAGAGCTTTGTTTTCACTTTTTTTACTACCATGTTCAACAAGCTTTAAATTTCTTGTTCTCTCCCTGTAATCAGAACTGTATCGTCAGCATATCTTAGATTATTCCGAATTTGTAACCTCCAACTGCTATTCCTAGCATGCTTTCTAAGTCTCACATAATATCCTAAGTATACAGAAAGAAAATATCTGGTGCCCATCTCTATCTTTTGAAGTTCTCCTACATTACCGTAAACCCTCGACACAGCTGTTTGTTTCCAATACATGTTTCTTACTATCTTTAGATCTTTTCCATCAACATAGCTGTCATCTTATTTTTACATAGTCATATGTAGTATAATTTATATGCGTATTCTTATACAACTTCTGATTTATGAAACAACAGAGAATGAACAACGTAAAAACAATTTATCGCTGACGATAAAAACATCATGTATGATGATGAAGAAAAACTGCAAACTCACTATCACTAATATGCAATAAATACAACAAGCGGATCAATAGACAAAAGGCAGAAACTATGCAAATAACGAAATCAACAGAGCATTTAAACATTCAAATAGAAAACACAAAAATAATACAAGTCAAAGAGTTCAAGTACCTACGAAATATCTTCACAGAAGACGGACGAGTCAATTGAGAGATAGAAACAAGATGTCAAAATGAAAATATTGTGATATACCAGATGTCACTTTTGCTAAAGCACCCAAAAAACAACATGGAAGTAAAGAAACACATAAGTAGGAGCATCTTTGTGTCAACATTATGCTACCAATTCCAGAATTGCAACTAACACCTACACATAAGAGAAAGATCGAAACTTGCGATATGTCTAAGTAAGGCTATTTGTGTCACCAGATTCGACAAGGTGCGCAATCAGAACATCAGACGGATACTAAGTATAACATAGTGCATCAAGTATATAGAGAAACAACCGATAAAATTGTTTGGACGTCTTATGAGGATGAACGGTCCCATAAGAGCTTATAACAAGATTTAAATAATGATACAAAGCCAAGGGCAGACCTAGGAAAAGATAGATAGACAACATCAAGACCATCCTGAATAAACATGACTGCACCATAGCAACACTACTGACTCTGGAACACAGACTACATCTTCTGTACAAACCTCTACTCCCAGCGGCAAGTGTGGACGTTATGACAATAGACAATTCTCATAAATACGTCCGTATTAGTAATAATTACTGAAATTTAAACCCCCTCGCTCCATTATCCAAACTATTTTATTTGTTGTTTCTATATATATATTCTATGCATGCTGTTATATCTATTATCTTTCTGATGTTCTCATTGCGCATTTTTGTTGAGTCTGGTGATTCCGATGGCCTTCTTCGGGCATTTCATTTTGCAAGTTTTGATCTTAAATAAATCAAAAATCATGTACACCATTCAACATAACTGCAGAATGTTCACAGTGCTCAATAATTACATACTTAACCCATACTTGACCAATGTATTGTTCACTTTCTCCACCTTGGATTCACTGGACATTTATGAATCATATTTATGGATTTAGAAGTTATTCATCTGACATTGGACTATTCAACAATCTCAAAAACATTAATCTATGTTTTTAACCACGTGCTCGCTTTTTTTTTTGCGGCGTTCTTTGCCAGAGAAACTTCTACCATTTATTCATTTTAACACAGGTGGGAGAGTTGTAAAGAATATAATTTTAACACAGGTGGGAGAGTTGTAAGGAATATAAATTTAACAGTGTGTTGTCTAGTATTATTATGTTTAAGGGTTAGTCATGGTCGCTGTAATTTATTGAGTAATGGTTGATAAGTTTGAGTTTTCTGTAAGGTGATACACATGACAAATTATCACTTTCATTTATTCCAAAGACAGTGAGTGAGAAAATGATGCGTGGATGTTAGAGGGTGAGGTCTATGGCACCATCTTTGTCCTTAGGTGGTATGCTAGTCATGTTAAGCACCTGCGATTCAAAGTACACAGATTGAGTAAACTGTAGCTTATAACACCATATATATTGTTAGTTTCTTTGCCATTCCTGCAATACGAAAGTTATGAATATATTTGTGAATATATATTCACAGTATATTCACAGTTTACCGAAATAATCACCCTTCTTCAGTTTTTCTTTTTAAAATATTAAGAAAGTATCTTATGGCGAGATGTGCGCTTTTCAGCCACAAAAAAGGGTTACTGTTTTAGATAATCCTGTGACCATGATTCCAATATTAACATTGTGATGACAAAAACGTATTGGATATATAACTCGGCGGTTATGGTTCTTCACCACTCCTTAAATACATACTCTCGAATTCGTGGTGGCTGGATTACCAGAACTCTATTATTATTTTATGGTTAAAAAATTATTATATAGCCAAATAGGCGCCCGTGTGTTGCCAAAGGACGGAAAGAAAGGGGGGGGGGTAAAGAATTGCGACATTATTACCCGCCAATTATGTTGTAAGAGGCGACTAAGCAGGTCTTGGGGTCACGTTGGTTGTTTCATCCCCAAAAAGGTCAAAGTAGTAGGATGTGTCAGACCGAAAAGCGCAGACATCGCAGTTAAGATATAAGTCATGACACAATGCACTTCGTTCTCCGAACTACATACTGCTAATATTCAGGAGTCTGAGGACGAACGCAGAAGAAGAGGAGAGAATTTGGACCATGTCTGCGATTGAAAGAAGCGCACCTCACCATAAGGTTACCTTAAATAAAATTAATTATAATAATACCATAGTTTGTGGTACAAACAAGGGTTAGGTAATAACGAAACATGATGTATTAAATGATGACAAAATGGATGACAAAACAGAGATGTATTACATAAACATATTGTGGTCAAAATTATTCCTTGATGAGACACACAAATTTAAGTTTACACAAGGGACTGCTTGACCATCATGTAATAATGAATACATATATGTTTGTGTGTGCGTGCATGCGTGTGTGTGTTCGTCCATCACAAGTGAAAATGACCATTTTTTACATCCATTTTTGAAAATTAAGTTAGAATTATGACCATGTCTAATAGTCCGTAGAAGTCTAAAGAACCTTATTCGAGCTGTAAATGTTCGTGGGCAGTTCGGACATGGAATGACCACTGTAGATGGATTTTGATCTATCCGTGACTTTCTTTTTTTTTTTTATAGCTATTCTCCGCTGTTGGACTGCAACATTTCCTTTTCTTTTCACAAGATGATGAGCTCTTTTTGACTGTAGATCGCCATATATATATATATATATATATATATATATATATATATATATATATATATATATATATATATATATATATATATATATATATATATATATATATATATATATATATATATATATATATATATATACAGTGCTTTTTTCTAGGAAAAAGGTGGGTATACGGCGTTTACAGAAGTGGATGGTCAATACTTTAACATGAATAGTCACCACCTCTCCTCCACCCTCCCCCATTTGGCCGTCATACTTGGCACATAGGGAGTTTTGAAAAAATTAACAACCAAGCTTATGTATTAAACATTTTGAGCAATCAAATAGTTTTCTTATAGTTCTGACAGTTTCTTATATATAGACAGTGTGGTTTGTTGTGTATTATCCGTAGCGTTAATTATGAGGTACGTTATCTAAAGAGGGATGGTTTAATCATTTTGTGTGGTGACAGTGTCAGAAGGAGGAGCAAAGAATATTAACACTCTGATCTGCCATGCATGTCATAAGAGACTACTAATAGGTTTGAGGTTAGTGTTGAGTATGAGAACGAGCAACAAATAGAACCACTCAAACCTTCCCATATATATATATATATGGCCCAAACAACCTCCACCCATACAGACACACATACATACATACATACATACATACATACATACATACATACATACATACATACATACATACATACATACATACATACATACATACATACATACATACATACATACATACATACATACATACATACATACATACATACATACATACATACATACATACATACATACATACATACATACATACATACATACATACATACATACATACATACATACATACATACATACATACATACATACATACATACATACATACATACATACATACATACATACATACATACATACATACATACATACATACATACATACATACATACATACATACATACATAAACCCACCCACCCACACACACACACACACACATACATGCACTCATATAATGCTTACTCTAACCAGGTTTATAATAAACACCATAATTTATCCATGCCTTTATAAAGTTCAGTATTTCTATTTCGTTCCTTGCTATTTTAATCTGTTGCTGCCTGGTGCCCAAAAAGCCGTTGTTGTTTTAGTGAAGCCTCCAAGCTGCCATGAAAGGAAACAGGACATATTAATTGGTCATCTTTTCTATCTCTATTGTAAATAGGAATTCCTTGGAAAATTAGAGACTTGGCAACTTGTACAGCTTTCTGGCAGTTCTGTCCGGGTTATGATCGCCTATCTACAAACAACTGTATAGTGTGCTTAATTGCTTTATTGGCACCATTTGAATTTATGTTTCGTTCTTGCGATATCAGGCTAAGTTCAGAAAGCTCTTGAAGTACATCACACATCGATCCTAAGTCTAAAATAAAATTCACACAGTAGTAATCTTCTTAATCAATCCCTTATATGTGCGCATATCTTTTTTTTTTTTAAATCTCTGGAATTATCATCTTAAGCATTCTAAAATGACAAACTACTTTATGATCCAACCAAACTGCAGATACTGAGCGAAAGCTTGATGCTACCCAACTAATGCTTAATATTCGTCTAATTTTCAACAACTGCGCTTCCTGTGAACTGGCACATACATGGAGTTCGCGATTATTTTTTGGTCGATGCATTATAAAAAAAAGTGTTAATATACGATTTGAATCTATTAATTCCAGAAACTTTCTTATCAGCATCGTGGACAGATAATTCCAAATTATGCGTAGCACAGCATCAAACAATTAATGATGGAAATTTATCTTTTAGTAACTTTATTTTACTACGAGAACTTAACATTACCGCCGTACCATCACAATCAACATAAAGTAAACATTCATTCAGGCACTCCTGTCAATCCAATAAAATGAAGACATCTAATCAAAGCGGAGCTGATTCCGGCGAATGGTACATCTTCTAGTTCAGCTAAGCCAATAAATAAATTAACTAGTCTGATAATTTCACAACCTGAAATTATTGCACGAATATACAAAATATTGTAGATTTTCTGACTGATTGTTGTCGCCTGATTGTTATATTTAGTTTTCATCTTCTTGCTATGATTTATTAATGGTAACACAGCATTTATAGAGCAAAGTATCCGTCCCATATCAACGCCGTTAAGTTCTTGCAGATTAATTTTCATTTCAAAATTTTCCCGTCGAAGACGGATGTGTCGGGCCATTGGCGCAAATAAAACGGCGACACAACGCATTTCCATTTTCTGGACTACATCCTGCTGGAAATCTAGCAGGACCATGATCCAACTAGATTCAGTTGGAGTTTGAGAATGAACGCAGAAGAAGATTTCAAAATTTTGAATTACTGATTTGTGTGTGCAGTTTTATAGACTTTGTGAAATACCTTTTTAGTTGTTTCTTTTTGGAGTGATTGAAATTTTAGGGATACCGTTTTAAGTGTCTTTTTCTTCGCGTCTTCTAATATTGTTATGAGTGTGTGGCCATCGTTTGCTTTATGTTTCAATATTTTTATTCGTAAAGATGTTAAGTGTTATTCGAGAGTTTTGCCAAAATATGTTACTTCACTGTTCGCCTATTCCTTTAAAATCTTAGATCCCATTTTAGCCTCCGTTCCGAGTGTTTGAATTTTGCTACAAGCACTGCAACATATTTTCCCATCCTTTGTTAGTAACCAAACGTTTCTTTCCCATAAATCACTCGTTTTTTCCATTGTCCAACAGGACGGCCAACTATTTTCCACTTGTTCATTCGTCTTAGTAGAACGTGAGAATGCTTCAACTACAATGAATTCCGATGTTTTCATTATTGATTCCGCGCAATCGTTTCCATATTTTTGGTGCTTGTGATGGCAATAAATTGTGATTTTGTTAATTTTATACAGAAATTCGTGAATATTTTGCGCCGAGTGTTTGTCACAAACTGAAACAGTTCTGTAGTATGTACTCTGGGAAATGATCTTATATAGTACAGAAGACCTCTTTACACAATTAATTGGGAAGGCATTCGTTACGTGTTTTATTATTATCGCGCTTTGTTTGTTTACTAATGGTTTTGCTTCATATGGTCGATGCCCGCCCCTTTCAACCTAGGACTATGTCCGTGTCGGTTATATCAGGGCATTTGTGGACCTTTTATTGTTTGTGGCTTATCTGCCTGGTTGGTGCTAGTACTTGTTTCTTCGTCCGGGTTCGTCGACGTGTCTCCTAGCTGCAGTCCTTAAAAGGACTATCGTGTGGCTCTGCCTGTCTCCCGTGATATTGATGGGATGTTTAAGGTGTTAGTCCTTAAAAGGACGTTTTATTGATTGGTTGTGATCTTTCTTGTTGTCGCTAGGTGTTCATTCGTTGTTTTGGTCGTGATCCTATGTATTTTCTCTTTACATTTGTTTGACTGGTATTAGTCTACAGTACATGCTGCTAATTGTACATGTGGAAAGAATTTAAAAAAAAAAGAAAAACAGATAGGTAAAGATGGTAGCCCTGAAAAGGACTTTCTATATTGTCTGGTTGGCGCTCCTATTAGTTGTGTTGCGTCATCTCTGGGCTGTTCTTGTGTTGTTTCTGTCTTGCTAGGTTGTTATCTACATGCTTCTAGGGATGTCTGCTGTTATCTCCTGTAGAATTATACCTTTTTTAAAATTTGATTTTGTCTGGTGTATGCCCCTAGAGGCCCCCTATGTTATTCCTGCACAGATTCAAATCGCACAGTGTTGATGAGGATAGATTTGGTGTAAATGTCCATTTAGACGGCAGTGTCACGTTCACAGTCGAAAAATCTCGACTCGTTTATTGCTGCTCAATTTGTTGCTGTCTTCCTGAGATCTATAGCATAGTATCCCTTAGTTCTCTCCACTGTCATCAATAGGGCCGTCTCCGCAACGAAGGTTGGCTGCAACGGCACTGTAGTCGCATGTTATTTTGTCACAGCTTTTACTTCCATGAAACTTTTAAGTAGTCCTATTTGCTATTCTCATATATATTCTTGAAAATTTCTAAATTTTATGCTTTAAACAAATAAATTATCTAGACATTGAGATATGGTCCTATTGAGCCTTTGGTCACAAAACACATGTTAAAATCATATTTAGTCTGATAATTTTGAATATGTGCCAGGCAGTGTCAAAGGTCATGTAAACATTTAGTCGTGCAAGAAATGCAGTCAAAAATACAAGGAAGAATTATCATTCGATGATTCGTATCAGGCTACCATTATGAGTATGAATCTTATTATTTAACCTAATTTAGACTGCATGACATAACATCACAGAAGCAATGCAATGCTGGAGATAACAGTAAGGAGAAATAGATTTGGCTTTGGTGCACAAATAATTTATAATTTGTTATGATTGATCGGGAGCACACTGATCACTAATTTAATTATTAATTAGTAATTAATTAAGTAAATTAAATTTAAATGAAGTCTGACCATTATCATTATAGGCCATTAAATAATTGCGATAACACTTCCAACATGTGACATATTATATTGATGTTATCTCGCTGAGTAAAAGTAAATACTTCGCATGTTATCATTACACGACTTACAGCTAAAATACATTTGTTGTTCCCCAGTGGGTTTCTGTATAAAAAGAAAGGTCCCAGCAAAGTGCATGAACAAAAAGTAGCCTCTGCAAGGGAGACAGTTGTAATTTTGTCACTGTCTTTGTGGTGACTGTGTTTTATATCTAAGAATTAATCAAAATGTTTAATTACTTAAATATTTTGCTCAGATGATGCCTAAGTAGATACAGCTTTTATTTCCTTGTTAGTGCTTCCATCTCTTCTCATATAAGACCCTATTTCATGACGCTTAACTTACACAAATCCATGAAGGGTCTGATAAGACATACGACTATTGCCGATTTCCAGAGCACTGATACGGCCTGGCAGAAATGGACGAGACAAAAGGCGCGACATTGCTGGCACACTACACCGCATAAATTTGTCAGAGAAATGTTGAGGCATATCAAAAAATCATGAAAAAGAGTATGGACATGTTTAAGAACTTGAGCATGGAAAAACATGATAATCACAGTTGAATAAATTAGAAGAAAAATTAGAAGACACTGAAAAGTGCAAAAAACACAACACCAGGACCAGATATCATTAGATACGATGACATTAGTCGGAGAATTGATGAGTTGGGAGAGTTGGCGGACATGTTAAATAATAGCCTTTTAAAAGGCACAGTAAAAGTAGACTGACTGCATGGCTATACAGTCCCACTACCCAAACATGACAAGGATCACACCATAATGCAAGTCTACAAAATAATAATGCAGAATGTATCGAATATATAGAGAAACAACAGATAAAATGGTTTGAACATCTTATGAGGATGAATGATCAACTTCTGTAAGAGCTTATAACAAGATGGAATCAGGATACAGAGCTAAGGGAAGACCTAGGAAAAGATGGATAGATAACATCAAAACCATCCTGAACAAACATGATTACACCTCAACCAGAGCAACATACCTGGCTCTGGAATGCAGACTACATCTCTTTCACAAACCCATATGCTCCATGGCAAATGTGGAAGCTACGACAACATCACAACCTTGGGATAGACAATAGACATAGCCTGTATAAGGAAAAAAATCTATGGCAAGGGGCAAACAGAAACAAAAGTTGCAACTATTAAGAAGCTATATTATTTCCAGTGTCAGCATAGGGGCCTATGGTTGTGAGATGTGGGTAATGACGTCTGCAATGGAAATGAAAATATCTGCATTTGAATTGAAGTGTTATAAAAAGATCGAAGAATTATATAGGCAAAGAGAAGATTCAACACAGATCTCTGCAAAGACCTGAACAAAGATGACGATTGGTTCCTCAAAACCATAAAAATACAAGTTAACATATTTCGGACACATGACAAGACAGTAGGTTAGAAAGATTAATTATGAAGAGAAAGTTTCCAGGATGGGGACAAGATGCCACCAAAGACGTTGATGAGTACAGGATATTGAAGACCTTTTTGAATATAACACTGGCAGAAGCAGTGCAGTTTGCACAGAACTGAGAGGCTTACTGTGTGACAATGAGGACAATGTTCTATAAAGGACATATCACATAGATGTGCATTATTATAAAATTTGGATATTTATTTGAAGTCATAATAGAAAGTGTGATCTGTTCTCTGATTACTGCGACCTAAAATGTATATCAGCTAACATAAACAAGCAGGTTTTACTCAAGGTTAGCGTTAGAGATAGTGACATTCTTCTTCTTCTTCTGCATTCGTTCTGAAACTCCTGCAGATTAGCAGGATGTAGTACAGAGAACGGAATGTGTTGTGTCATGGTTTACAGCATTGCTGCAATATCTGCACCTTTTGGCCTGTTCATCCGACTTCAGCATGTCTTTGGGTCACTGACCCTATATGGAATGGGACAGCCAACTCCATCCAATAACCTCCTTAGTCGCCTTTTACGACATGCATAGAAGGTAAACAGTGTTTCTATTCTTTGCTCCCATTTCGGGCCCTGGCACCACACGGGCGATAGTGACATTAAATGCTTATGTGAACATACCCGTATCGCTTTAACTCTATATTTAGAATATGTATCGCCCGTATGTTGCCGGGGCCCGAAAGGAGTTTGAGAATGAACGCAGAAGAAGAAGAATATGTATGCTCACAATCAAGACGTGTGAAAGATCTGCTATAATACATAATGAGTACATAATACAAAAATAGTTTTTGTTTTATGACAATGAAAATTATCTTCTCACATTGACAGAGACACATCATTCCTTTACAGAAAATGGTTTGGCTTATTCCAAGAATTCTATGCAAGAACACTTCATATTGTGCAATGGTAAGTAATCCTTCCTGGAGACAGAATGTGGACAAATCAGCAATGTTTTGGAGACATATTGCAAGATCATTTGCCACAAATGATGATTCTACAGATTCTGGTTGGATAAACAGTCCTGATGCGTCTAACACTGGTAAATTTTTTGTTTAGTTTGTAATTTTAAGTATTATAATTAAAGATTTCTATGTCAAGGTTGAATATCATTTGGAAAAGTAAGATCAGTATTACAGTAAACATCAATTTATACAGGTCACTAGTGTTGTATTCTTTTTTACTGATGTGAAAGCCAAATACTTAATACAGAAATGTAAAGAAGGATCAGGTTTTTTAATGTAAGTGCTGCAGACATTTGTTTTAAATAAGTTATATAGTCATCATCATCATTTTACATATTCTTTCAAATCGTGGTCTTCCTTATGGATTCTCTGAACACTCCCCAATTCTAATATGACAATCCAAACAAGGTAACTGCGTGAAATGTAACAACAATCGTACTTACGTAAAACACAGATTTATATAATCGCTTCAATCAGACACGACAGACTATAACTAAAACTAGTGGGAAATGATATGCTCACAAGAAAACATACAAATTACAATACACAAATCACATTCAACGTTTCAACCAAAAGGTCTTTATCAAGATACACACAAAACATCAAAAGAATATTGAATGGAAAAATTATCACAACAAACAAACGTATCCAATGGAAATATGGAAATGAGATGCCAGAAGGTCAGGAAGTACATAAAAAACATAAATATATGTGGAAACGAAACGAACAAACAGATGAGTAAATGACGGAACAAAAACAATAAAGACAAAGACCACACCAACCCAGTACTAGACATAAGAGTGGTCAGAATTGAGTCCAAAAGGCTTGAGTGTACCCAATTCAAAAATGAGATGATTTTTTTTAGAGCATACCTAGATCTATCATCGGTGGTGCAAGATCTGATGGCTGTGACCTGAATATCACAAGCAACATGATGATCAATGCCGTTGAAATGTGTGGCCACAGGAGTGGGTGTTCTGTGCTTGATGGCATGAAGATGGTTACAAAAGCAATTGCTCAATCTTAAGCCGGTTTCCCAGATGTACTGTTTGCCGCAGCGTTTACATATGATCACGTAAAAAACATTACGGAAATCACATGTAAAGGCCTCATCGATGGAGAAAGTGCCTTGGTAAATGAAATGGAGTGCATCTGAACCACATAAAGACATGTATAGCAACGGCCATGTGATAGAAAAAGTGAGTTGACTTTACAGCAGCTCGAGACATGTTTAAGCAATCTGAATATCATTGCATCATTGTCGTCTTGGATGCTCTCTTTCCCTGTTGCCGTTAACTCTGCTGTCAGTTATTAATCTTTCCATGCTGTTATGTCTCTTTATATGACCCAAAAAAAAACAGCTTTCTTGTTAAGATGTTTTCAAGAAGTCAGCCTTCTTCGTCGTTTATTGATCTTGACACTTCTTGATTTGTTTTTTTATGTCCATGGTATATGTAAAATTCTTCTGTAGCATCTCATTTCTAAAGCAGTGATTCTCTTTGCTGTTGTTTTCTTTATTATCCATGCCTCACAACCGTATATTGCAACTGGAAATATGCATATTCTGATCATACATAGTTTGGCTATGCTGCTGGTACCTTGCTGCTGGTATATAGATTACAAGACAAATAAATTTGCCCGGCAGCAAATAAACAAACTTGCTGGTTATCAAAAATCACTTTTGGTAGTGGTGAAATGAAGTAAACTTGTTTGGTTTCTTCATGTAATAATACATGCAACACTTTCACAAACTATTTTGCAAGGAAATATTGAGGGACAAAAGGCCTGAAAGAAAGAAAATCCTGAATTAACAACACCTAGAAATAGTATGGACATTATTTTTCAATACTTGTTCCAATGTCTGAAGACGATGGTGTTTAGAGGACATTTTGTGCTGATAACTTCCTTGTTGCACTCCTACGACCTTGATGGGTTGTGTTTTTGTTATTATTATTATTGATGTTGTTTTTATTATTATTAGCTATAAATATTAATATAAAGGTAACAATTATAGTATGAGGATTATCGATTAAATTATGGGACATGTTTTTTTATGTGAAAGTTTAAACTTACAGACTAGTTAGCTCTATCTCCTTCAAAGTAGTTTATTTGTGATTGTATACACTTATTCCATCGCTCCTGCAACTGAAGGAAGCATCTCTGGCAGGCACAATTTGTGATTGGATACACTTATTTCTATCTGATATCTCATGGCAATATGAAATCTCTCTGATGTCTCGTGGCAGTATGAAATCTCTCTGATGTCTCATGGCAGTATGAAGTCTCTCTGATGTCTCATGGCAGTATGAAGTCTCTCTGATAGAAAAGCTATACGACACAGTCTCGTGGCTGTTGACCAAAGTAAAATGTATTGAAGAAATCATTATCGCCATATTACTACAACAAGTTGTTCATTATTCCATTATAAATCATTACCCACTTATTATTCCAATAAGCTGTTTATTGCCTCATAAGAAATCATTATCCACGTATTACTCCATAGGAAAAAAAAACATGAAGAAAACTTCATCGCTCCCCCACCCCTTTATGATAAACTGTACGAATACAGGGAACCCTCACCCCTGCTTAATTATGTCAAAATATGGTACATCTCTTCCCCCCCCCCCGCTTTTCCAGAACATTACCTGACAAAGCACTGAAGAAATTCATGGTTTATTTTTACATTCATACATTCCTAGCTTGATACTTGACACTATCTCTGAATGTCAACTAGTGGTCATGTAAACAGATACTGGACACTGTCTCTAAATGTCAACTAGTGGTCATCTAAACATATACTTGACACTATCTCTGAATGCCAACAAGTTATCATCTAAACATATACTTGACACTATCTCTTCTTCTTCTGCGTTCGTTCTCAAACTCCTGCAGATTAGCAGGATGTAGTCCAGAGAACGGAATGCGTTGTGTCATGGTTTACAGCATTGCTGCAATATCTGCGCCTTTCGGCCTGACACATCCAACTTTAGCATGGCTTTGGGTCACTGACCCTATATACGATGGGACAGCCAACTCCATCCCATAACCTCCTTAGTCGCCTTTTACGACATGCATGGAAGTGTTGCTATTCTTTGCTCCCCTTTAGGGCACTGGCAACACACGGGCGGACACTATCTCTGAATGCCACCAAGTTGTCATCTAAACATATACTTGACACTATCTCTGAATGCCAACAAGTTGTCATCTAAACATATACTCGACACTATCTCTAAATGCCATATTCTGTAAACTGTCCCCAGTATAAACATTGAGAGATACGTACTGGCCCATCTGTGCAACTATGCAAGAAAAGATATATTAAACCAAAGTAGAGCAACAGAAAACTGTGGAGTTCATTTGTGTAAGAAATACATCTCCATATACAACATCCGCCTCATTATTTCTTCGGTCTTGCTGTAAGAAATACATCTCCAAATTCAACATCCGCCTCATTATTTGTTCGGTCTTGCTGTAAGAAACACATCTCCAAATTCAACATTCGCCTCATTATTTTTTCGGTCGTGCTGTAAGAAACATATCTCCAAATGTGATTATTCAACATCCGCCTCATTATTTGTTCGATCTTGCTGTAAAAAACACATCTCCAAATTCAACACCCGCCTCATTATTTGTTTGGTCTTGCTGTAAGAAACTGTCAAAAAAAACAACTGCTAATTCTGCATTTTACCAGTTCAGGCGTTGCAGGGAGGGGATTGAATAGCTGTGTGATAAAGGCCGCATGCTCTTGATAAGCACATCTCCAAATTAAACATCCGCCCCATTATTTGCTAGATCTTGCTGTAAGAAAAACATCTCCAAATAATCATATTTTGATATTTTATGTTCCATGTTTATGTGTTTCTTGAAAAGTTGGACCGTAACGTAGAAAAAAAGACCTTGTTTTTTAAATTGTTATTTATTTTTTGTTTGCTTTGATGGTTAGGCTTTAACAGTAACCGTAGCACTTTATATTGTATTTATCGAATACAAATGGACAACACACACGTAAGGGGACCTTACTCACCCATTGTGCATGTCATTCCGTAATATTAATTTCTAACGATGTTACGATACATATCATTCAAAATATTTTAATTGTCCTACGCCATGATGTACACAAAGTGAACTGATTTTGTATGTGTTAATATTCAGGCTTGACGAATATTAAACTTTTGTCGTTCATTTCAATCTAAAGTTCAACAGTCCGCAGTTGTATAATATAGTCCGCCGAAGACGGATGTGTCGGGCCATTGGCGCAAATAAAACGGCGACACAACGCATTTCCATTCTCTGGACTATATCCTGCTGGAAATCTAATAGGGCCATTGTCCTACTGCAATAGAGATCCGGCAGGAGTTTGAGAATTAACGCTGAAGAAGAAGAAGTATAATATAGTGTTGCACGTAAAGCGACTCGATACCTCGGCGCAGAAGTCAGCAGAGTAAGGCAGCGATGTCACCAACTTTTCTTATTCTCAAGGTGGAAATTTGATCATCAACATGTTGTAGCCGTTGCAATATCTGTTGACCGGAAGCTTCTGCCAAGAGATTAAGTTAAGAATGCCAGGCCACACCCTTTCTGCATGATGGGCAGAAGGAGCTCATGATCATGCGGGGACGCTGCCTTTGACTGTTCTTCTGGTGGAAAACTGTCTATTCAAAATGATACAGATTCTCTGAGGATCTGGCATTCTACCAGAAGTTCAACTGGCATTCTGCGTCCGATAGAAAATAAAATGCAAAAGGATTTCCTTTTGACGTTTTTTTTCTCCCCGGCCTCTGGTGGTAACTTGTTTACTGCCAGAGGTCAGGGTTTTTTGTGTGCTCACTTTATTCCATTTTCTTGGACATCCGCAATTATTTTTATATAAACCCGTGACGTCATTACAACAAAATGGCGATGTAACTGTGTTATATAGTGAATATATAGTTCATTAGTCAATATGAATAAACCAATGTGTTTTTAGATACTATCTTGAAGAATCTTCTGTAAATGGACACAATGATAACATAATGTAATAGATAATGTAATACCCAAGATAAGAAGCCTTTATACTGAATCGTAAGATGTTAACGTTTGTGATCTAGTTTAAATGTCATTGAATCGCTCAGCGCGAAGTTATGTAATGCCAGCATCAGTATAGTGTAATGAAGATAACATCGTAAAGATATCTGGAAAGGAAATGGGTACCAGCTAAACCTTTCGCCGTTGAAATACTGCAATGGATAATCAGACACAGAAGAAACAACAAAGCTCTTACACATACCGAAAATTGTGTTATCGGTTTCTGAAATGTGCGCACTCTTAACGATTGTAGAAAGGTCAGTGAACTAAACATATACACATATGACATCCATGGCATAGTTACGGTGAATGACATTCAGTGAAAAAGCGATGGATGACGGACATAAAATCTGGTATAGTAGAGACGAATTAAAGCACCAACACGGAGTGGGATTCATAGTTGACAAAGAGAAAGTTAATGTTAATACCATCATTAGCTACACCACTATAAACAGTAGACTAGACGTAGAGCAATACGTGTCGTGGCTATACCTAAAAACATCCCAATCATTCACGTTTATGCCCCAACTGCAGACATTCATGTTTATGTCCCAACTTCCGACATTCAAGTTTATGTCCCAACTGTCGACATTCAAGTTTATGTCACAACTGCGACATTAAAGTTTATGTCCCAACTGTCGACATTCAAGTTTATGTCCCAACTGCCGAGATTCAAGTTTATGTCACAACTGCCGACATTCAAGTTTATGTCCCAACTGCCGACATTCAAGTTTATGTCCCAACTGCCGACATTCAAGTTTATGTCCCAACTGCCGACATTCAAGTTTATGTCCCAACTGCCGACATTCAAGTTTATGTCACAACTGCCGACATTCAAGTTTATGTCACAACTGCCGACATTCAAGTTTATGTCCCAACTGCCGACATTCAAGTTTATGTCCCAACTGCCGACTATTAAGAAGAGGAAATAGACGTATTTTATGAAACACTCCACATCATTAAGTGCTGTTTCTTCAAAAAAGATTACCTGCCGTAGACCTCAAACAACCCATGTCTCTTGTCTTGTTGGTGCACTCTGGTAGACTGCAACCTGTCCATCTCGCGATGTTCTTCTCCCACTTATATCTCTGCCTACTTCTTGCTCGCCTCCTCTTGACTTTACCCTCAAGTGAGGCCTTCAACAAGGAATTATGTCTTCTAATATATCTAAAATACGTTTTTTGTTTGATCTTCATTCCCCTTAATAATTCTTTCTTCATACGAAGTGTTAGTACCTCTTTGTTTGTTTTCTTCTCTTTCCATTTTGTTCTCCCTATTCTTCTATATACCCACATCTCAAAGACATCGATTCTGTCTTGCAATTGTTTATTATTATCCATGTTTCTGAGCCATACATTAATACAGAATAGATACAGCAATTTATAATTCACATTTTAAGTATGTTTGTAATTTGTTTAGATGTCAATATTTTCCTCATGTAATTGAAAGTACTTTTAGCAATTCATATTATCCTTTTAACTTCTGTTTCACAACAGTCATCATATATGACTATGTGTCCGAAATATTGGAAATGCTCTACTTGTAGTTTCTCTCCGTATGTAGCACCTGTTTCTCTGTGATTTTGCTGATTATCATGGTTTCTATGTTTTTGATGTATCTAGTCCATATTCTTTACTTGATTTATCGACTTTATCAATTAATCTGTGTGATTCCTGGCCACTTTCTGCTAAAAGGAAAATGTCATCTGCATATCGCAGGTTGTTTATTATTTTCCCACTGATCTTAAGTCCTGGAATTCCTTCTATATGTTTAAAATATATTCTCCGTGTAGATATTAAATAGGCTGGATGATAAAATACATCTTTGTCTTACCCCTCTTTTTATTTCTATTTATTGTGAATAACTGTTTTCATTTCTTATTGATGCAGTCTGTTCCCAGTATATATAGGGTTGCCAGATAGGTGGACACCAAAAGGAGGACATAATAAAACAAAAAGGATAGTTGCTGATAGTTAATGTCGACATAGTCACAAAACTCCTTTAATGTTTCTATTCTGACAGTGTATATAGAAAAGTGATTGAATATCTTCAAGACAATAGTTTCAACGTCAATCTGCATTAAATATGCGCCATTACAGATATAGACATGTTTCAAGTGAACGAAAGAAGAAGAAGAAGAAATATACGCCATATTGGATGCAGTTGTGCAGAACGTGAGCCGGACATGAACGCCTACTAATGGCTTGCTCAATGCTTCCTTTAAATGCGAAAACACATTTTTACCTTCTCTTCTGTTAATACCTCCAAAATTTACATTGGCATTGTCACCAGCAAAAGCATTACATTTGGAGCACAGATCATATTTTTGGAGTATTCTCAAAATGTACTGTGATATAGTTTCTGAGGTTTCATTTGGTGTGTTGTCTAAATCGAGAATCTTAGTTTGGATTCCACCTGCCTTCCAGTCAAAGTATTGAACAACGATCGGAAATATTTTCTGCGAACCGTGATTGCTAGAATCTGTTGAAAGACCAAAATGTGAGATGCCACCTAAAGATTTACCCAATTTATCAACAGTGTGGGGGCCAATTACCTGGTTTATTATTGCTTCCGTCTTTGTTTTTGCACAAGCAATATTTTTAACGATGTCCGAATCTTCAAATAATGTGTGCATCAAACCAGCTGTGCAGGTCATCGCGTTGTAAGATTGATGATGAAAAACTGTATGAAATGCCAAAGTTGCTTCGGCCGCATCTTTGAAAGCGACATCATTGAATACTTAGGCTTTAAAAAAAGATGTCAATTTGTTCGATTCAGCTGACACTTTGATTAGGTTTATGTGTCTCTCACTGTCAACATGACGCTCCAAGTCAGTAGCTCCTTTGTTGGAAACGGACAAGTAACTATCGCAAATTGTACACTTTGCCTCATTCTCATTGCGCCCTTCAACGAAGCAAGGAAACTTATTTTTCATAGTGTTCGAGAATTTGCATTTTCTCTTTGTAGAAGCCATTGTCATAAACATAGACGGCAAAAATTACAAAGTTAAAATGACAATTTTAACTTCACATTTTGACCATAGATAATACAGCACAGAGCTAGATTGTTAGAATGACTGAAATCGACTGGGTCGCAGAAATTCATAGACCTTGTACATTGTAACAACGTAAACATACGATGTAATAGTTATAACAACGATACATAAAAATTATAATATAAAATGTAAGAAAAGCCTGACATTTTAAAAGATTTTAGGTTTGCCTGCCGTACGGAGAATATTGAGTTAAAAAGGAGGACATGTCCTCCTTTTGCCGGACGTCTGGCAACCCTAAATATATATTGGATTCTGTTGAAGGCCTTGCTGTAGTCTCTGAACCAAATAATTGTTACTTTTTTGGACTCCTGTGTATGTATCTATCAATAACCGGATACTTAGTATAGCTTCTCTGTTTCCTTTGTTTTTCCTAAAACCGAAATGTTCTTCACCGATTTCAATGTCTATCTTGTTTTTAATTCTTTTGTATTATCTTGAATATTATTTTGGTTCTGTGGCTCATCAAACTAATTGTTATATATTCTGTACAATCCACAGCCCTGTGCTTCTTAGGTAGTGGTATGAATACTGATGATTTTAGATCTTTAGGAATGTGGCCTGTTTCATATATGTATGTCATTGCAAAGTTCTGTCATAGTTTCCACACCAAATCAATCTAGAGTTCTTATTATGTCTGCTTTTATGTTGTCATCGCCTGCATCCTATCCACATTTTATTGTTTTTATTGGGTTTCCTATTTCTTATTTCAGTATTCTTGGTCCGTCATTGTTTTGGCGGACATTTTTTCATTAAAAGTGAAGTGGAGGCTTCCAGCTCTCATAACCATGCAGCACAACCGAAAGCCCTAGTAAGTTATACAGTTTAATTTTCACTCTAACACTAATGTTGCTTTTCCAAATCGACGTTAGCCTTGACATAGACGCTAAACTCATCTCCAGCCTTATTTTTAATTCTGCTTTGTATTTTCCATCACTGCATATGCTGGATCCGAGGTACTTTAAAGTATTCACTTCCTCAAGCTTATATCCATTCGTCATGATGTTGATCTGTTCTTCTGTGTCTCTGGTGTTAACAAAGATCTTGCTATTTTCTGTATTGATTTCCATTCCGTATTTGTTGGTATCTTTTTCCAGCTTTGCTGTTAACTCGTCTTATTCTTGTTCTGACCCAGCTATAAAATCATTATCATCGGTGAAACGCAAGTTGCAAATAGGGCGACCTCCGATCGATATAGACGTGTTGTAGTCGTGTAGCGTCTTCTGTATGATGTGCTCTAGGTATATATTAAAAAGTACCGGAGATATTACGCATCCTTGCCGAGCTCCCACATTTGTTTTAAAGAACTCTCCAATTGTATTGTTTGATAAGACAGCACTATTTGTATTTTTGTAACGTGATTCAACAATATCTTTGATTGTGGTGTCAAAATTAAATTGTCTCAGTATGTGCCAAAGACCATCATGCCAAACACCGTAAAGGGCCTTAGTAAAATCAATGAAATTGTGGTGCTGAATATGTTTTTTATTTAATATTATGATGTTACATATTTGTTCAACAGTGCTTCTGTTTTCTCTGAAACCAGCTTGCTCTTCTGCAATTACTTCTTCGGACGTGGTTTATTCTGTTGAGTAATATTTTGAGCATCACTTTACTCGGGTGCGTTATAAGACTGTATTGACTACATCTTTCAGAATCATACAATTGTTGTAATGAGATGTGGTAGCTGCCTATTTGTCTGTATTAAAAAAAAAATTAGGAATTATCTGCCTGGAAAAATCCTGTTAACACATATCAACATTATTCCTCGGTAAGACGATATGAGATAACTTCTACCATAGCTTTAGTGCAATGTTAAATGAAAAAAATAGTTTCTTTTGTTAATAGAATTTGAGTCATAAATAATATATGAACTTCATGCAGCTGCTTGTTGACTATCTAGTGTCTCATGGTCTTGTAGGAAAACTATATTCTTTTTGGCACGATCCAGAGGATTTGTTTAAATAATGAAGTGTGAGAACTACTGAGTTGTAAACAATGTTATATGTAGATGATGACTTCATGAATAACAGAAGTGACCTGATCAATGTCTCTCAAACTGTGATCTATACTGTATTGCCAGAACACATATACATTGTTATTGTTCTATTGTCTATCCCACGGTAAATGATGGTTGATAGTAACCATACCTGCTGTTAAGAGTAGTGATGGAAGCTTATATTGTCGTTACAAGGCCAGATGTGTCGCTTGGTTGCATTAAGTCCATGTTTTTTCCAAGGTTAACTTAATGTTTTCTATCCAACGTTTTCTTGGTGTACCTTTCGCATTGTGTCCGGATATTCTTTTGTTATACGCTCGTATTTGATTTAGGTTCATTCTCATAAGGTTACCGAACCATTGTACTTGTATTTCGATATGTTCAATACATGATATTAAATCTACTCTTTTTCTAATTTTTACATTTCCTATTTTATCTAGTTTAATAGCCATTAGATTTTTTTTATTGTTCTATTATAAATATCATTTTGTTCTGCTATGCTAGAGATGACACCCGTAGAAATACATCATTTGTTACTATTTCTATCTATCTAAGTTCCTTTCTTCAGCGCTGAATACGGAGCATAAGGCAGAAACCAGAGCTCTCCAATTCGAGGAATGTGACAATTATTTATATAACAGGAATAACATAACTTTGATGTACATTTTGCTATTTCTATAAGGGACCAATTTCCGTGCGATCTATTGGTTCGTCTTGGATATTTTTGGCATGCGACCGAAGCCACGGTTCAAGCATCATAATTGTATACTAACGATAATGACTATATGGGCAAACGGTTCACCTCCTTGTGAAATTCAAGCTCCAGAACGAAGATGATGACGGTGATGAGGATGCTAGTGATGATAGAGCACATTAGGTGTATGAATGTGTCACTCTTGTTACCTATAGCAGGTGGCGGAATGATACTGTTTACTCCATTTTCGTATTTCTTTTTTAATGTTTTTAATGGGAATTTTGTAAGAGCCCTTGCAAGTCTCATGTAACTGCATGACAATGTTCCTGTGTGGTGCATTGCAAAGATTTGAACAGTCTTCAACTCAATTAGAGGACTTTGCTTTAAACTTTCTTGCAATCCCCAAGCTTAATGCAGATTAAAACGGTTGATTCTCGCCCAACAGTCCATGCATGGATCTTCAGCAGACTTCACAGAGTTGACTACTCCATACTAATATACTCCCTGACGTAATATAATGTAGAAGTAATCGAATGATCTTTTATTACAATATAGATTACGGGACAGAATAGATAACTCTGTGTTCGACCCCCCGAAGCCGCCTCCTTAATATTCCTTCCTCTTATTTCGAACATACGTAACAAGGGAGAGAGTACACAAATGATTTCTATGAAACTGTACCAGGAACGTGGATAATGAACAAACTAGCAATCAGAATGGATTTTAAGATCATTTCCTCTTCTTATTGTAAATGTAACACTATTAATTATAGAGAAGGATATAATTCTTCACCGCTGAAAGAACACTTCGATGACAGTTTGAATAATCCATCAACAATAAATGGAGATATTATCAAGCGACTACCACAATTTCCTCTCAGTGAAAAGCTAGGTGATAACCCTACCTTCGAGGAAACTCGAAAAGCAATTCACCAGCTTACCAGTGTAAAAAGTACCTGTCACCTACTCCATACTAACCGAAATATATAAGAATTGGGGTACAATTATTTAGTGTCCATATTTCTGAATTGGGGTAGCATTCTAAAGGAGAAAATGTATATGATTTTCCAACAGTCATAGAAAAGTGAAACTATTACACACAATTTCAGGTATGTCCCAATTATACGCCTGTATAAACGCAAAGAGAAACGCAAAGATGGTTATATTCTATAATAACCATCGAGACCTCTCTCTCTACCGTCTGTCACAGGAAATATATTTGCCAAAATCGTTTTGACCCGTCTTACTGCTCTATGTCCAGATATTCTTTTTGTTATTTGTTCTTATTGGTATTTTGTTTGGTTTCGCAGGATATCGCAATGAAGGATTATTACACGAAAGCAAATGTGGTTTCAGAAAAGAAGTGGAGCAACTGATAAGGTCTTTACTGAAATACTGCTGTCATGTGACGTATTCCTTCCAGAACGTTGTCTTCCCAATGAACTCTCTGAACCTCTCTCTGTCTTGGGCGATGTGGCTTGCATTTTCTAGCGATGTATTCATGTTATCTTTAATGTCGTCAGTCCATCGTCTTCTTGGTCTGCCCCTTCTCCTCTTCCCAGGTACTCTTCCCTCCATTATTTGTCTTTCTAAACAGTTATGTCTACTGAAATACAACTTCAAGAAATATGTCAAGAAATACACTTTGACCTGTACACATTATTCATAGACTTAACACAAGCATTTGACACAGTAAATTAAGAGGGTCGGTGAAAGATTATCGTAAAATATGGTTGCCCACAAAAATGTATCCCAACGATGCAGTCCATGCATGATGGAATGCAAGGTATCTCGTATTTGCTAATGACTTCCCTAAATGCTACATCTATTCTATATTGATGTATGGCTCAGAAATATGGACACTAAATAAACAATTAGAAGACAGAATTTATGCCTTTGAGATGTGGGAATAGGGAGAATAGGGATAAAATCACGGAAAGAGAAGAAAACAAATAAAGAGGTGCTAAAACACTTAATATGAAGAAAGAACTACTAAGAGAAATATAGATCAGGCAAAAAAATACTTTGGACACATTAAAAGACATGACAACTTATTGAAGACCTTACTTGAGGGTAAAGTTAAAGAGAAGCGAGCATGAGGTAGGCAGAGATACAAGTTGGAGAGTAACATCAGACGATGGACAGGTTACAGTATAGCAGAGTGCACCACCAAGACAAGAGACAGGGGATGTTGGAGATTCGTTACAGCCAACCTTCGTTGCGGAGACGGCACTTGATGATGCTGTTCCCTAAATAGCAACTCTGAGGCTGATCTACAAATTATTATAGATAGATTATACAATGTCTGTGATAACTTTTTACTTACCATTAATATAGAGAAAACATAATTCAAGTTACAACCAGCACCTGACAAAATCTATCACGGGCGCTGCATAAAGATAAATGGTGTAGCACTGAAAGTTGTTATAATAGATTCACATACCTAGGTAGTATTGTCTATTGGCCATCCGCAGGTGAATGATGGTTCATAGTATTCACACTTGTCGTTAACGTAGAGGCGGGCGCTTAAGATGTGGTTCCAAGGACAGATGTGTCGCCGTAGTTGCATTATGTTTTTTTACATTTATTTTGACGTTTTCTATTCACCGTTTTCTCGGTCTATCTTTGACTTTATGCCCGGATATTCTTTTGTTATATGTTCGTATTTGGTTTGGTTTCATTCTCATAAGGTGGCCGAACTATTTAACTTGTCTTTCGATAAGTTTAATACATGATATTATACCAGCTCTTTTCCTAATTTCTTCATTTCTTATTTTATCTAGTTTAATAATCATTGCAGCTTTTATCAGACGCATATCACAAAATAACAGAGTTAATATTGAAGTATATACCACAAGGCAAGCAGTACATTTGGCAGATTGCACGAAATGTGTGGCATAGAAATGGCATTAGCCTAAAGACTAAATTGGAAGTTTACAGAGCAGTGGTATTTCCAGTGTTGTTATACGCTGGTAAAACATAGACTGCGTATAGACGACATGCGAGGAAGCTCAATCACGTTCACACAACATGTCTCAAAAACGTTATGAACATCAGATAGCAAGAAAAGATTTCGGATACCACTGTTCTTGGCAATCTGATATCTCTAGCATTGACACTATTCTGATGCAGACACAGAATCGTTGGGCAAGTCATGTGGTACGTATGCCAGATCACCGCATGCCAAAGGTGCTTCTCTATGGTGAGTTGCAGAAAGGCATATGTTCTCAAGGTCACCAAAAGAAGCGCAACAGTTACTCGTTAAAGACGTCACTGAAAGCATTAGACATAAACCAAGATACATGGAAAGGACGTGCACAGAATAGAGCTACATGACTCTCTACAGTACAAAAGGAACACCTTCTTGTGAAAAGAGGGAAAATGCAGCATCTCAATAGAGGATGTGAGCTAGAAAGTCACAGGTAGACCAAAAACCATCTACAGTGGTCATCACATGATGGAACTGTCCAAGGACATTTGGGGCCAGAATATGTTTTATTAGCCATCTACGGCTTATAATCAAGGACATTTGGGGCCAGAATATGTTTTATTAGCCATCTACGGCTTATAATCAAGGACATTTGGGGCCAGAATATGTTTTATTAGCCATCAACGGCTTATAATCAAGGACATTTGGGGCCAGAATATGTTTTATTAGCCATCTACGGCTTATAATCAAGGACATAACTATTTACTGAATTGCATAAGTGGATATAACAAACGGTCATGGTGACTTGGGATGGACGAACAATAACAATATAGAAAAATGAGAGAACTTCATGAAAATAGAAGAAAACAAACAAAAAGATCCTGACAATATTGCTGGAAAAAAGAACTGTTAAAAGAAATAAAAATCAAATAAATAACACATATTATATTATATTAAAAGACTTATTGTTGCAGACATTACTTGGAGGTAGAGTTAAGGAGAGGCAAGCAAGATACAGATGGGATGGAAACATCATGAGAAGGGTAGGATACAGTCTAGCAGAGTACACCACCAACACATAAAACAAAATATGTTGGAGGTCTGTTGCAGCAAATCTCCATTGCGGAGACGGCACCCGTAATGATGATTAAATCATCTATGTGTAGCCTGTGATCAAAAAGTGGGTGAGGAGGGAGGGAGGGGGGAGTGTAAAGAACAATAACGCTGTCATGTGTAATGTTGTGGAGTAGCTATATTGACCACGGCACAGAATGTCAAGTGACAATTCAAATTTAGGGGATTGATTTCCTTATCGGCGCGTACTTGATCTTTCCTTGTTGCTGACTGCGTGCTTGCGACTTGTGCATATCTCATAAAATAACTGCTACTTTCAAATATGCAACACGGTAGCGTACTATTTTACAATTTAGTATTGTAAAACAAACCAATTCTTAACTTTAATGTAAATCTTCGTCATAATTGCGTGTGCTTTCCTCAGTAATACTAAAATAACCCATCTGTTTTAAATTACTGATCGGCTCATTGTACTGTGGCCTTGATATCGTTGGAAATTATTGTAATATCTTACAAGAAACCCCCAAACACAGAATTATAATGGCAGCAACAAACAGAACACAGACAGAACTGCAACTTAAAGCAAAGAAAGCCCTTCATAGTGCAACTGATCCGGTTGAGAGATTAAGGTTAGCATGTTTAACTAGGGGAGCATGTGGAATTAAAGGATTGGCGAGGTAAGAAATTATAGTTCAAAGTATTAGATACATCATCAGTTTAGTCGCTAGGTACGTTGGTATTGAAATGGTCTGATCATGTCTGTATCATGTTCCATCATCTTATTAAGTTAGACTTTTCCGAAACTGATATAGAAGTTGCATTATTTTGCAACATCAGTGTTCCTTGTTTTCAACAGGATAGTTCGTCTGAATGCTGTCAAGCAGGCGATCACATCACACCACTGTTTCTTATTCTTCTTTTATTAGTCAGCAGTAGCATGTGTAAGCCGTCTGATCATATCCGTGTCTATAGTCTGTCCCGACGTGAATAATGGTTGATTGTATTCACGCTTGCCGTTAAGCGTAGGGGTGGTCGTTCCAAGAACAGATGTGTCGCAGTGATTGCATTTAGTTCATGTTTGTTCAATGTTATCTTGATGTTTTCTATCCACCGTTTTCTTGATCTATCTTTCTCTTACCTTGCTCTGATCATATCAGTGAACAAAAAGCTATAAGATCAAGTGTGGACATATAGAAGAATAGGGAGAACCTCCTTGATATACCAAACAAATCGGGTTCTGGCAACATTACTTATGAAAAAGTGGTTAAATTACTCTAGAAAATTAAAAAAAAAATCAAACACATACAATAAAAATTGTTACAATATTGTGGACATATATAAAGATGACACCGTGTTGAAACATCATCATCAGGTTGCATATCTTGAACAGGATGCAGCAGTCATCACAGTCTTTCGAAACTTTTGTTTCTTTTGAGCCAAACTTTTGAGACTTCCTCCTTCTGTTATTGTCATGTTCATGTGGTATGTGATGTCTTGCGTCCATATTCTTCTTTGTCTGCCTCTTGTTCGTTTCCCTGGCATCAACCTTGCCATTATGGTTTTCTCTAGGGGCGTCTTATATGGCCAAAATATTGTAATTTTCTGGAAAGAACCTTGATATTTAGCCAGTTGAAGACATCACTTGAAGGAAAAGTTGACAGGCGGCGAGCAAGAGGTAAGCAGAGACACGTGTCGGAAGGAAACATTGTGAGATGGCCAAGATTTGTCTGTTGAGTGTGCCACCAAGGCAAGAAAGAGGGTGTTGAAGATCAGTAGCAGCCAACCTTCCATTCGGGGGCGGCACTTGATGATAGTGATAAAGATCATATAACTTTTCTATGTTTTTCTTGTTAATCCTTTCGGAGGAGAACTATAATTTAAGATATTTCCTATTTATCTCTAGCTTAATATCGTTCCATATGATAATACCTTCACCAGTGAGTCGCGGAAACCATTCTCCCGCCGACCATTTCGAGTTCATTCGTTATTCGTGGTTTGAAATAAAAATCACTTTCGTGGTTCACCCAACCACCAGGACGTAGGGTATCAGGGTATCGTGCTCTGGGAAGGTCGAGAAATGGCGCCATTGCTGCTGAACGTTGATTTGAGCGTTGTCGGGAATTAGGTAATAGCGAGGCATCTGGTTGAAAGATCAGACCTACAATTACAGAACGGCCAGACAGTTGGACAACTGTGGAATGAGAACCTGGGAAACAATATCGAGTTGACTATGAATTCTGGAGGTGATTCTAAAGACATGGACAGACCGACGAAGATAGATATAAGTAAGTTAGAGACAACGATTACGTAGCGGAGATCGCAAGGCAGAACATGTACATATGTTCATGACATGCAGAAGATGTTATAGATGTTGTATTGGCAGCAAAATATTAAATGTTGTAACGAATTCAATTTCATAGTAATAAACAGTCCTGTGTGAGCAGTCGCCTTCAAGAATCAGTAGCGGATTGCTAGTCTATAACACCCAAATTCATTCTGCCACCACTGTGAGATGCAGTGTCACTAGCGAAGTGCTCTTTGTCCTGACTGTTTGAATCAATGAGACTGTGAGATGCAGTGTCACTAGCGAAGTGCTCGTTGTCCTGACTGTTTGAATCAATGAGACTGTGAGATGCAGTGTCACTAGCGAAGTGCTCTTTGTCCTGACTGTTTGAATCAATGAGACTGTGGGATGCAGTGTCACTAGCGAAGTGCTCTTTGTCCTGACTGTTTGAATCAATGAGACTGTGAGATGCAGTGTCACTAGCGAAGTGCTCTTTGTCCTGACTGTTTGAATCAATGAGACTGTGAGATACAGTGCCACTAGCGAAGTGCTCTTTGTCCTGACTGTTTTGCAATCCAGAAGCATGCTACCGATTAAATGGTTTATTCCCTCCTAGCAATCCAAGCTTAACTATTAAACAGGCTTCATCACAACAGAGAAATTGTTTTGGTAGTTAACCAAGGCTCAGCCTCTTTAGTCGCCTCTTACGACTTGCATGGTCGGAGGCAGTGTTACTGTTGTCTGCTCCCCTTTCGGTTCAGGCAACACAATAGCGCTTTAGAAAGAATAGAAAGATGAACCTCCATGCAGTCAGAACAGATATTATTTGTTCCTACATGCCATCTTCCGTGATTGAAAAATGGTAGGTTTTGTTATAGGCTGAATTCTAGAGTTGCCAGAGAACATCAGAGAAGTATAACCTTTGCCATCATAGACAATTACAAAATTTGATTTCAATATATTTTGAACAGGGCTTTTAAAATTATGGATGACGATGAAGACAGAAGTCTAGACAAAAGAGAATTTGCTAAAGGAATTCATGACTATGGTATTCTGGAGTTCGACAAGGATCAGTGTGATCAACTTTTCCAGATTTTTGATAGAAATGGTGATGGGAAGATTGATTTTGACGAATTTTTGACGAAACTTCGGGTAATAATAAAAAATAATTTCATAAGTAATAATTTTATGATGTTAATGTGTAATTAGGTACATACCTTTGTTAAGTTTACTCTATTCTTCTCTTGCACTATTACACGAAATACTGACACTCTTCACCCATTTATCTTTAATATTTCATGACTTTTAAGTTATTGTGTTATTTTTAATGTATGCCTATATTGCGAGATCTTCATATTTTCTTATGTCCAAAGTTCACAAAAGTCTTGTTATAGACCTACATCATATTTGGCAACATTTCATCAGATATAATCGTTCATTCATTACAAGGAGTCCGTCCATTTGTTTATCTATAGTCCGTCTATTTCCAATGGGAAATGAGATATGTTTTATTATTAGAACAAAATGTATAGTTTTTGTTTTACATTTAATGACGATATACTAGCGACAGCTGTCAGCTGTAAACTAGATAGGCCCTACCTGATATTTGATGATCAGTGCCCATATACACAAATAGTTTTTAGTTGAGCGAATTCTTAACAAATTTTTTTTTAAAGTAGGAATTACAAGATTGTTTCTTAAGAGCTTCACAATATGGTATTTTAAAATCCTGGACAAGTATTTTCTGTAATTACCTAAAAAATACTAGATAATTAAGTGGGGATATACAACAAATAGGCCTTTACGAATATTAATTACCTTAAGAATACCAGATAATTTGGTGGGCGTTTACGGCAAATTGGCCTACACGAGTATCACTTACCTTAATAATACCAAATAATTAGGTGAGGATATACGGCAAATAACCTACATGAGTAGGCTATCACTTACCTTAATAATATCAGATAATTAGATGAGGGTATACGACAGATAAGTCTACATTAGTATCACTTACCTTAATAATATCAGATAATTAGGTGAGGATATACGGCAAATAACCTACATGAGTAGGCTATCACTTACCTTAATAATATCAGATAATTAGATGAGGGTATACGACAGATAAGTCTACATTAGTATCACTTACCTTAATAATATCAGATAATACGGCAAATAAGCCTACACGAGTGTCACAGGAAATAAAATATTTGTTAAATGCATGATACATAAAGCTAAGCTTCAAAGTAATAACCATATGTATGTATGTATATATGGTGTATATGTTCTATCCCCCCCCCCTTTCAAACTAAACAGTGATGTCTGTGTTGATGGTTTCGATGTTAATGCTATCCGTGGAATTTGCAAACCCCCCTATTTCTTGATCTTTCAGTATAAGGAACCCTAGTACCCCGTTAGCTGGAGGTTTAATTGATCACCAAGGTTTTTTTTTGTGTATAACGAACCATGAATATCTAGAACTCGAGACTTACTCCACGACTATGGACAAGTGACTCAGAAGCTACACGACCGCTACTGACATTGTTTTCGTTGATTAACAATACTTCATTTTTAATTTAAAGCCCCCAATGAGTCAAAATAGAAAGAACCTGATATATCAAGCATTTAGAAAGCTAGACAGGACTGGAGATGGTATCGTTACAGTTGAGGACTTGTACGGTGTTTACAGCGCTGAAAAGCATCCCAAATATCTCAGTGGTGAGTGGACAAGAGATCAGGTGTTTCGTCAATTCTTAGATACATTTGACAGCCAAGATAAAGATGGAAAGGTGAGCACATTTATTTTGTTAGGTATTTCTTGAGATATGTAATTTGATTTTGTAAGTCTGAATTTGTATGTGTACTACTGTGTACTATTCGTGTATTGATGGGAGGGAGTCAACCATTTTATTCACTGCATGGCTAATGATTGCCTTGAAAGTCCACGAAAACCATGACAAATGAGAGTAAATAATTGTTCAGATCGTGACATTGTACCCAACATTGACTTTGAGTAAAACTATCATTGCGCCAAACATTGACTTTGAGCAAAACTATCATCTGAGCAAGTTCGTAAATAATTGGGGTGTTGGGTTCAAATCTTCTATCCCCTAAGGAAATCTGAACATGAGGTATAGTACTAAGGAAATCTGAACATGGGGTATAGTACTAAGGAAATCTGAACATGGGGTATAGTACTAAGGAAATCTGAACATGGGGTATAGTACTAAGGAATTCTGAACATGAAGTATATAATACTAAGGAAATCTGAACATGAAGTATATAGTACTAAGGAAATCTGAACATGGGGTATAGGCCTAGTACTAAAGTAACTGAACATGAAGTATATAGTGCTAAGGAAATCTGAACATGAAGTATATAGTACTAAGGAAACCTGAACATGACATATAGTACGAAGGAAATCTGAACATGACAGTACTAAGGACATCTGAATATAACATATAGTACTATAAAGTCTTCATTTTTCGATGACGACGTTGGCATTAAAAATCTCTTCATAATGAACACAATCACAACTCTTTTGTGATTACTTCACATTTACTTCACGATGAAACTCAGTTTAGTTGAGCACAAGTCTACTGACACTGACTCATGTGTTTGTTTGTTTGTTAAATGGGGGATCAAAGCCTCTTAACTGAGGCACGACCCTTTCAACCTAAGAAAGAAATCTATTTTGGTTATATCAGGCCGTATTAGCTTTTATCTAAATGTGACCTAATGGTCTGGGTGTTTGGGAAGCCGTGCGTGCTATTGCTATATTGCTAGGTGGAGTTGGGTGCATATTTTTGGCTAAGATGCCTTTTATCTAAGTGTGACCCTACAGTCAGGGCGAATTGAGAACAGTGCGCGCTATTATTGCATTCTGACTCATACTAGCGCATTTTTATATGGAAATACGAGTTGTTTCGAATGTACATGAAAGTTCTAGGCGCTTCTATAACATCTCACAAAAACAGGACAATGATTGGTTTGCTAAATGTGGGTGGGCTTGTTGCTTACCATCACTGTTGCTTAGTCGCACGGGTACACACACACACACACTTATAACCGATGGCTCTGTCGAACACACACGCTCTCTTACAGACGATGGACCTATCATTATTAGACTAAGTGATATATTGCTTTACTGAAGCTTCTACAAGCTATTTTAACATTAAATGTAACATTTAATTTACAAAATGTTAATATTTATTTTGAGTAAATCAATGTTGATTATACTTACAATCAAATGTGAAAAAAGCTGTTTAATAAAATCAATTTTATAACATATTTTTCAATTATTTTTTTTCGTTTTGGAGAGGCTGCCGCGGCGCCACTTGAGACTCTTTGCGGCGTCAACTTGGAGAACCGCTGACTTATAGGAAAACCGTGTGCTGTGATGCTGGTTTATTCTTCTTCTTCTGCGTTCATTCTTAAACTCCCACTGGATCTAGCAGGATCATGGTCCTGCTAGATTTCCAGCAGGATGTAGTCCAGAAAATGGAAATGCGTTGTGTCGCCGTTTTATTTGCGTCAATGGCCCGACACATCCGTCTTCGGCGGGCTGGTTTATAACTCAGCTTACCTTTACCTTACAAGTGGGTAGGAAATAGTGTTGTTCTTCTTCTCGGTTGGTTTTTTTAAATTCCTGAAAATTAGCAGGATATTGTCTGGAGAGTAGAATCCGTAGTGTCATGATTTACAACTTGACAGTAATATCTGTGCATTTAGCCTGATAAATCCGATTTCAACATCACTTTTGGGTCACTTCGACCCTCTATGGGACTTAAAGCCAACTCCATCACATAACCTCCTTAGTCGCATCGTGGACAGTAAACTCAGGTCCGGGCAAAAAAATAGGCTGATATGATGAGATGGACAAGATACACTCTGTCATAGTGCTCCCTCAAAGCAAGAGATAAAGAGAAAGTTGGAGACCTGTTGCACCCAACAGTCGATGCAGAGAACGCACTTGAGTGAATTAATATAAACAGACAAACAATAGAACATAGAAGTTTCAAATCTTGTTATATCAAACTGTTTAATAGCATCTAAACTTTGGGAGCCGCGTTAGCGCAGTGGTTAGCGCACTGGCTTCGCATATGAGTGGTCCTGGGTTCATTCCCCAGTTGAGGCGGAAATGTTTTCAGAGCGCAACGGCTCCCAGGTCGACCCAGCCTTAAATGGGTACCGGATTAATCCGGGAAGTAAAGACTGCGAGGGAGAGGAGATGGCTACCGCCCTCATTTGCAGAGCCTGTGAAATGTGAGATCGCTAACATCTCACATCCCTACGGCATTAATAAATGCTATGGGTTACTTTACTTTTTACTATATCAAACTACATTCATGTTTATTTACAGGTGACGCAGGATGAATTTGAAAACTACTACAGTGGAGTCAGTGCTTCTATTGATAGCGATGCATATTTTGATCTTATGATGCGAAAGGCATGGAAATTGTAATATATTTTTTTTTCTGGATGATATTTTCAATATATTTGTGCACAATATAGGCCCTACTTTACAAAATAGTGTGATTTAAAACAACGATTGTGTTACGAAAGTAAGATGCTTAAATCCCAATCAGCGTCGAAGAGAAGACTATATGTCACAGCGTCGAAGAGAAGACTATATGACACAGTGTGAAGAGAAGACTATATGACAGTGTGAAGAGAAGACTATATGACACAGACTATACATGATCTCGTGTTATTTGTTTTGAAATGTCATCGTCATATTAGAAAGTCAGAAAATGATAGTCCTTAGATGATGCGTGTCCCTTGACTGTCATGCAGTCCTTAGATGATGCGTGTCCCTTGACTGTCATGCAGTCCTTAGATGATGCGTGTCCCTTGACTGTCATGCAGTCCTTAGATGATGCGTGTCCCTTGACTATCATGCAGTCCTTAGATGATGCGTGTCCCTTGACTATCATGCAGTCCTTAGATGATGCGTGTCCCTTGACTGTCATGCAGTCCTTAGATGATGCGTGTCCCTTGACTGTCATGCAGTCCTTAGATGATGCGTGTCCCTTGACTATCATGCAGTCCTTAGATGATGCGTGTCCCTTGACTGTCATGCAGTCCTTAGATGATGCGTGTCCCTTGACTGTCATGCAGTCCTTAGATGATGCGTGTCCCTTGACTGTCATGCAGTCCTTAGATGATGCGTGTCCCTTGACTGTCATGCAGTCCTTAGATGATGCGTGTCCCTTGACTGTCATGCAGTCCTTAGATGATGCGTGTCCCTTGACTATCATGCAGTCCTTAGATGATGCGTGTCCCTTGACTATCATGCAGTCCTTAGATGATGCGTGTCCCTTGACTGTCATGCAGTCCTTAGATGATGCGTGTCTCTTGACTGTCATGCAGTCCTTAGATGATGCGTGTCCCTTGACTGTCATGCAGTCCTTAGATGATGCGTGTCCCTTGACTATCATGCAGTCCTTAGATGATGCGTGTCCCTTGACTGTCATGCAGTTCAAATTACTCATTCTTAGCATCCTTAGAAAGTGAGACAGTTTGATTTCTCCCTTGATCACTTTGTGTATGCTTTGTGTGACAACCAATGAAAATCACAGAAAAAGTCACAATGCGTCAGTTTGAAGAATGATTTGTCGTTCCGACTGTATAATTGTTATGGCACACTGATCGTGTCCCACCACTGTATCGCGTCCAATGTTGTTAAAATCAGCATAAGTCTGGTTTTGTTTACTTTGTATACCTGCGTATAAACACGGTCCTTAGATATCGTCTGGAGAATATCTGATGTTCCAAATTAATATTGTTAATTTAGTCATCTTGTGTCTAGTAATTATCTATTCCTTTCTTCTTCTTTCTGCTTCTGCGTTCGTTCTCAAACTCCTGCAGATTAACATGATCTATAATTTGTGACCCTTAAGTGCCTTGCGGAGTCAGGGGTAGAAGAGTCTCTGGAGATGACCTTCTTGTGTGCTGTTTGTAAGTTTGTTCCCGTGGCCATTTTGATTTATGTGATCCATCGTTTACATGTTCTTCCTCTGGCTTTATAGCCGTGAGATCTAAATATCATGACCATCTGTGGCATGCTGTCTGTTGTTGTCTCTTGGTGTGTTCCTATACTGGTATTGTTTTTATTATCAGTCTGATGTTATCGTTTCTAATTCTATGTCTTAATAACACTCACAGTATTCTTCGTAGACACGTAATTTCTACTGTTACTATTTTTCTTTTGTCCTGTGCTGTCATTTCCAAGGTTTGACACTGGTATCACAGTGATGGGATAATAATAGTCTCTTGTAATGCAACTTTAGTGTCTATGTTTACATTTGTATTCTTACAAATATAGGCAGCATATGGGATTTTTTTTTAAATTAAAGATAATTGCGAATGACAATTTACATTTATGATTTTAAAAAACGATTGTGTTACGAAAGTAATATACATAAATCCCAATAATCGTCGAAAAGAAGACTATATGGCACAGTGTAAAGGGAATACTATGTGGCACAGTGTAAAGGGAATACTATGTGGCACAGTGTAAAGAGAATACTATGTGGCACAGTGTAAAGAGAATACTATGTGGCACAGTGTAAAGAGAATACTATGTGGCACAGTGTGAAGATAAGACTATATGGCCTCGAAGAGAGACTATATGACACAGCCTCGAAGAGAGACTATATGGCACAGCCTCGAAGAGAGACTATATGGCACAGCCTCGAAGAGAGACTATATGGCACAGCCTCGAAGAGAGACTATATGGCACAGCCTCGAAGAGAGACTATATGGCACAGCCTCGAAGAGAGACTATATGGCACAGCCTCGAAGAGAGACTATATGGCACAGCCTCGAAGAGAGACTATATGACACAGCCTCGAAGAGAGACTATGCACAGCCTCGAAGAGAGACTATATGGCACAGCCTCGAAGAGAGACTATATGACACAGCCTCGAAGAGAGACTATGCACAGCCTCGAAGAGAGACTATATGGCACAGCCTCAAAGAGAGACTATATGGCACAGCCTCGAAGAGAGACTATATGACACAGCCTCGAAGAGAGACTATATGGCACAGCCTCGAAGAGAGACTATATGACACAGCCTCGAAGAGAGACTATATGACACAGCCTCGAAGAGAGACTATATGACACAGCCTCGAAGAGAGACTATATGACACAGCCTCGAAGAGAGACTATGCACAGCCTCGAAGAGAGACTATATGATACAGCCTCGAAGAGAGACTATATGGCACAACCTCGAAGAGAGACTATATGATACAGCCTCGAAGAGAGACTATATGATACAGCCACGAAGAGAGACTATATGGCACAGCCTCGAAGAGAGACTATATGGCACAGCCTCGAAGAGAGACTATATGGCACAGCCTCGAAGAGAGACTATATGGCACAGCCTCGAAGAGAGACTATATGGCACAGCCTCGAAGAGAGACTATATGATACAGCCTCGAAGAGAGACTATATGGCACAGCCTCGAAGAGAGACTATATGGCACAGCCTCGAAGAGAGACTATATGGCACAGCCTCGAAGAGAGACTATATGGCACAGCCTCGAAGAGAGACTATATGGCACAGCCTCGAAGAGAGACTATATGGCACAGCCTCGAAGAGAGACTATATGGCACAGCCTCGAAGAGAGACTATATGGCACAGCCTCGAAGAGAGACTATATGATACAGCCTCGAAGAGAGACTATATGTCACAGCCTCGAAGAGAGACTATATGGCACAGCCTCGAAGAGAGACTATGCACAGCCTCGAAGAGAGACTATATGGCACAGCCTCGAAGAGAGACTATATGGCACAGCCTCGAAGAGAGACTATATGGCACAGCCTCGAAGAGAGACTATATGGCACAACCTCGAAGAGAGACTATATGGCACAGCCTCGAAGAGAGACTATATGATACAGCCTCGAAGAGAGACTATATGTCACAGCCTCGAAGAGAGACTATATGGCACAGCCTCGAAGAGAGACTATGCACAGCCTCGAAGAGAGACTATATGGCACAGCCTCGAAGAGAGACTATATGGCACAGCCTCGAAGAGAGACTATGCACAGCCTCGAAGAGAGACTATATGACACAGCCTCGAAGAGAGACTATATGGCACAGCCTCGAAGAGAGACTATGCACAGCCTCGAAGAGAGACTATATGGCACAGCCTCGAAGAGAGACTATATGACACAGCCTCGAAGAGAGACTATATGGCACAGCCTCGAAGAGAGACTATATGATACAGCCTCAAAGAGAGACTATATGACACAGCCTCAAAGAGAGACTATATGACACAGCCTCAAAGAGAGACTATATGACACAGCCTCGAAGAAAGACTATGCACAGCCTCGAAGAGAGACTATATGACACAGCCTCAAAGAGAGACTGTATGGCACAGCCTCGAAGAGAGACTATATGGCACAGCCTCGAAGAGAGACTATATGGCACCGCCTCGAAGAGAGACTATATGGCACAGCCTCGAAGAGAGACTATGCACAGCCTCGAAGAGAGACTATATGGCACAGCCTCGAAGAGAGACTATATGGCACAGCCTCGAAGAGAGACTATGCACAGCCTCGAAGAGAGACTATATGACACAGCCTCGAAGAGAGACTATATGGCACAGCCTCGAAGAGAGACTATGCACAGCCTCGAAGAGAGACTATATGGCACAGCCTCGAAGAGAGACTATATGACACAGCCTCGAAGAGAGACTATATGGCACAGCCTCGAAGAGAGACTATATGATACAGCCTCAAAGAGAGACTATATGACACAGCCTCAAAGAGAGACTATATGATACAGCCTCAAAGAGAGACTATATGACACAGCCTCGAAGAGAGACTATATGGCACAGCCTCAAAGAGAGACTATATGATACAGCCTCAAAGAGAGACTATATGGCACAGCCTCAAAGAGAGACTATATGATACAGCCTCAAAGAGAGACTATATGACACAGCCTCGAAGAGAGACTATATGGCACAGCCTCAAAGAGAGACTATATGATACAGCCTCAAAGAGAGACTATATGACACAGCCTCAAAGAGAGACTATATGATACAGCCTCAAAGAGAGACTATATGACACAGCCTCGAAGAGAGACTATATGGCACAGCCTCAAAGAGAGACTATATGGCACAGCCTCGAAGAGAGCCTATATGACACAGCCTCGAAGAGAGACTATATGATACAGCCTCAAAGAGAGACTATATGATACAGCCTCGAAGAGAGACTATATGACACAGCCTCAAAGAGAGACTATATGACACAGCCTCAAAGAGAGACTATATGACACAGCCTCGAAGAGACTATATGGCACAGCCTCGAAGAGAGACTATATGATACAGCCTCAAAGAGAGACTATATGACACAGCCTCGAAGAGAGACTATATGACACAGCCTCGAAGAGAGACTATATGGCACAGCCTCAAAGAGAGACTATATGACACAGCCTCAAAGAGAGACTATATGACACAGCCTCAAAGAGAGACTATATGATACAGCCTCAAAGAGAGACTATATGACACAGCCTCAAAGAGAGACTATATGATACAGCCTCAAAGAGAGACTATATGACACAGCCTCAAAGAGAGACTATATGATACAGCCTCAAAGAGAGACTATATGATACAGCCTCAAAGAGAGACTATATGACAGCCTCAAAGAGAGACTATATGACACAGCCTCGAAGAGAGACTATATGATACAGCCTCAAAGAGAGACTATATGGCACAGCCTCAAAGAGAGACTATATGGCACAGCCTCGAAGAGAGACTATATGATACAGCCTCAAAGAGAGACTATATGACACAGCCTCAAAGAGAGACTATATGGCACAGCCTCGAAGAGAGACTATATGGCACAGCCTCGAAGAGAGACTATATGGCACAGCCTCGAAGAGAGACTATATGGCACAGCCTCGAAGAGAGGCTATATGGCACAGCCTCGAAGAGAGACTATATGATACAGCCTCAAAGAGAGACTATATGGCACAGCCTCAAAGAGAGACTATATGGCACAGCCTCAAAGAGAGACTATATGGCACAGCCTCAAAGAGAGACTATATGGCACAGCCTCGAAGAGAGACTATATGGCACAGCCTCAAAGAGAGACTATATGGCACAGCCTCGAAGAGAGACTATATGGCACAGCCTCGAAGAGAGACTATGCACAGCCTCGAAGAGAGACTATATGACACAGCCTCGAAGAGAGACTATATGACACAGCGAAAGCTATAAAACAGACATCAGTCAAAATCATAGAATCTGGAGTCGCAGCCTGACTGAATGATGATCACCGAAGATGCACAAATGAAACAAACATTTATGGAGTTCCACTAATAACAAAAAAAACTAGAGGCCAAGGACATGCGGTTTTTCAGAAGGTCGCTGATCGGAACTCTCGCTCACTCGTCAGCTAAAGAAGGTAAAACCGTGGGATACTAAGAGTGTTTGAAACAAACAGAAAGCTATTTGTCAACATCATATTTAAATACAAATAGTCCATCATGGCGTGATATTAAATAAAAAGTGAAGCTGTTATAAATACCGCGGATAGAATTTCGTTGATATAATTTATCACATGTACCAGGGGTTCTCAGCATGGCCCTTATAGTTCGTCTAGGGGCACAGCGTTTGCATTGGGAGGGGGGGGCCAATAAACAATTGAAAATGTGACTCCACGGTCTCTTCTTGGCTGAGGCACAGAAAGATCATTATTTGGATGCCTAATAAGACATATAATAATAATATCGGGGATAACTGAAAGCATTTTCAGGTCAATGGAGAAGAAATCGTCTTAGATAGTGGTTAGAACAAACGGAAAAATATTGAGAACGTCTGGCTTAATGCTACCAGGCACAACACGTGATGATGATGATCCTTATACTTGGATAAATCTCTACTTACTTTAAGCATGTGTAACTTGACAGAGCTAGCTAGTTGCGTTATAATAATACTATTTTTTTATGCTTAATGATCATTCTCATGAAGTTTTCAGTATGTTAATTTACAGCTGACAAGATGTAGGTCTACACATTTATATGTTCACATATTCTTGATTACTGCGATGTTGTTGTTTTTAAAAAAAAAAAATAATTATAATATCATAATTATTGAAACACTTGTTGATGTTTCTGTTAAATCATTTTCATTATTAACGAGACGACTTGTATCCTATATTTTTATATATTAACTTTCCAACACATGCCGTCAACAAATCGTTTCCGTATTTATACATATAAATGCTACTTCGAAAGTATATACGTCATTTCGGAAAGACGTTTTGGACACAAAGGAGATCAAAATTAAAGTGGTGCATTGAGGACAAGCACCGGTGATCCTTGCCGGTGATGCAGTGAACTTGCACCGAATTTGAGATATACCAATAAATGGGTCTTGATTAAATATGCAGTGATGGTAACCCAACATACACACACATATATAGGCCTATTAATCTGCAAACAAAATTGTGATAATCAGCAAGGCTTCATATGCATCTTACTTGATAACGGCTAATTCTCTCGATATATATTGCTTCTCGTTACAGAAGTGGGTACATATTAAGCAAATGTGGCCTCGTCACGTGATACGTCCAACCTTTTAATATTACGCATAATTTCAGTTTTCGTAACCTAGCTAACCTCGGATTAAAAAGTCGTTAGGTATTCTTCAAACTGCGCGATACACACTGAGAGCCACTGTCCTTCAGATCCGTGCACAGGCCAGATGGAGGGCTCTCAGTGTGTAGCGGGCAGATCAATGGATCCGTCAATTAATATATAAGATAATATATCCGCAAGTAGACTTAGCTTCTGGGAAATACAGTGAGAAATCGACTTACGATATAGGCCTATGCAACTACGACCACAATCAATAGCCATAATAGATTTCAGATTTATTTCTGCCTCAATTATCAGTCGAACGGCGTTGTCTGCAGTCATAGACGGTCGTTAACTAAGGAAAGAGAGGCATGATACTACGGCGATGCTATGCTGCTAGCCTGCGTCATCACTTTCTAAGAAATAACACAGTGACACTCAATAACCCTAGGTCTATTGACTTTCCCAAACGTGGCAAAAGGTTGTTGCTTAGAGAGTTCTTCAGAGTTGGAAAATTTGAGCTTGTTTTTGAAGAAAGTTTACCACTAAGGGATTATCAGAAGATTTATCTTAATTGAATAAACTTCTTATACATTTCTAAGTAATGAACCCAAACATCTAACGATTTACAAGCACTGAATGGATGGCGCGCGATGTGTTTCATCAGTATCGTGAAATTTATGATGAAAAAAAAAGAAACACATAATTGAGACAAAGCTCACCATGTTTATGAAAAAACCAACTCCGGTACCACCAACTGCTGCCTTAGGCCTTAGATGACGAAATTAATGCTCTGCAGGCAAGCACCAGTGGCCAATAAAATGTTTCGTACATATTTATATATTTTGAGTTCATGACAATTTGATGTGTTTCGCGATTGGGAAAATGTTTCCTATAGTATTTTCCACACTTGTATTTTGTATGTTAGGAAAAAATTAAATCAGTTGTACATGTACAGCTAATGCAGTGTTTTTCTTAAACCTGACGATGTAAAAATAAGAAATAAAATGGTGTAGAGATGATACAAATGGCACAGAATGAATATCGAAAATTATGATTTATAACAATAATAAAAGAAATGAATGATATAATTTAACTTAAATATTTGTATAACACCACTTCATATTTCTGTACACATAGCGTACTCAACTTACGACCAAATCGTGTTACGACAGGCCTGTCGGAACCGATCGTGATCGTAAGTCGAACACTAGCTGTACGTCTTTACCGATAGTTCGTTTCGTTAAATTCTTCTTCTTCTTTCGTTCACTTGAAACATGTCCATATCTGTCCCATTGTGTTTTATGCGTGGCATCCTGATTAATTGTCCACATTTTGGCTGGTTCCCTCCGTATTCAGCACTCTGCTTATTTGGGCAGGACTATGGTCCTGCTCAAGTGGGACTGTCCGACCAGTCTTAGTACCCAACCCATGATGGCTGAACTAAGTCCTATCACCACTTCAAGGTGCTGGCCTCGAAGGGGTTTTCGTTAAATAATGTACGTACTCGTTTCGTTTAAAAAAAAGGACACATTTGCTTAACCTGTTCCCAGAAGAGATATAAAAAAACCAACGTATGAAGAATATAATATGATATTTATGATGTCAAGCACTGGTGTGTTGTAGCACGTAATTACATGCCATACATTTCATATCACTGCCGAGCTATAGAGTTTTATTATTCATTGAAGAAATCCCCCTTCTTTTTAAACAATCTTTCGCAATAATAAAAGTGTCTTTGCTGGAGATATTTATTACGGCAATATGTGTTTTGTTTTTCTCTTATCTCGTTACTGGATATGAACAGCAGTAGAGGAAGCACATTCTAGTCTCTTGACGTCCCAATCTCTTACATATATTATACACGTGTTACAATCTCTTGATATCCTCAAATATATTCGGCCTATACACATTTTAAAGTTGTATTTCCTTATATTCTTGATAGAGCGCTTTTATAAAGTATATTATATCAATACAATATTGGTATACGGATGTGAATCATGGACAATATGCAGAGTAGTAGTATGGGAAAACCCGAGTAGTCAATATTTTACGCATTTGGAGTCCTTTTTTAGTAAGAAATTACGTCTCGTGCGGTCATGGTACCTGGTTCGATTTCACCTGCAGGCAATTAGGAATCCAAACCGTTCAGAAAGCAATACGATCTGCAGAGCATAAATAATGCCGAGAAAATCACTACAGCCTAAAAAAAAATCAAAACAGACATATTGTGGCCTGCTGGGTGTTTCTGGTTAACACTTTTAGGGATCGCAGATCTGGAGGCTATAGATTGAACGAGAATTGATTATGTTCTCAACCAATAGTAAGGCACAAATGGAAGCTCTCAAGAAAGATGCAGAAATAATCTTACAACATAAATATCACATGCACAGGAAAGTTGTATTACTAACAGATACACTTTCTGTGATAAAAGCATTGAAGCCACACACCAACATGGAACTGAATGGACTAAGTGCAAGTCTAGTTCAGCTGCATATGCATAATAATTTCCAGATAGTAGTGATCCAGTGCATATACTCACACGCCATCATATTAGCCATCTACAAACTATTAGGCATGGACATAATTCTAACTAAATTTTCTAAAGCGAATGTAACAAATGGTCATCATCACTTGTGATGGATGAAAACACACTATTGCTGGTCCCGGTTTCAAATCTAAAAAACAGTGGTAACACTGTATGTTATGTTATGTTATGTTCCTCCAGGGCCATAGGCGGCGCATAGGGCAGAAACCATAGCCTTCCATTTCTGTCTTTGTGTTGCCAGGTCTTTCAATTGTTGTGTGGTGTTTAGGTTCATTGACATGCCTTCTCTATTAATGGTTCTTCGTAGAGTTTCTCTAGGTCTCCCTCTTCTTCTTACTCCAGGTGGCACCCAATATAGTGATTGCTGGGGAATTCTTAGGCTGTTCATTCTGAGAACATGGCCGATGTAAGTCCAACGCCTTTGTCTAATGAAGGAAGATATATAGGTTTGTTTGCTTTCCTCTCTTATAGTAGTGTTAGATTTAAAGTCACTCCACTTAACGTTCAGAATGGTACGTAGGCATTTGTTTTCAAAGGAGTCGAGTCTTTTATCTGTGGCTTTTGTGGCTTTCCAACTTTCGCACCCATATGATAGAATAGGGATGATGTTGGAGTTAAACAACTTGAGTTTTGTGGTGTTTCTTAGTGTGTTTGACGTCCATATGTTGCGTAGTTTATTGAAAGCACCCGCTGCAAGGGCAATACGGTGTAAAATTTCTTTTGATGAGTCTCCATCCAATGCTATATTGGTGCCTAAATATGTAAAAATTGTTGACTTTTAATACTGTATAGTATTTATTATTTTATTAATACTATATAATATTTTAATACTTTAACACTGTATAGGATATTGCAATTCAAATCTTGTTGATTTTTTAGGCGTCATTAATACATCCAATATATGTATAATATATAGGCCTATATGTGCAATCTGACTTTCCATGTTGATATATTAATTCTAACTGTAGGTTACTTCTGTGTGTCGTCGCCATCTTGGGAGAATAATAATAAACAACAGCGACCTTGATACATAATGTGGACAGAGAGCTGTAGGAGCCATGACCGCCTACGCCAGCCGGCATGGCACCTGATGATGATGATATGTGTAATATGTATAATAACTAACATACACAAATACAAATAATTCGCGAATTGAATATCTATTTATATACATATTTGAGCAGTTTTTCTTATTGTTATTTCAAGTAGTGTGCTTGCCTGGTTGTTGTGTGTGTTTGTGTGTGTGTTGTTGGTTTTTTTCGAACATATATATAGGTCCGCAATGTCTATTACGTGCATGGAATATATTTCAATATGGCGGATATGCTATAAAATTACATAGACGAACTGATAAGCGGTCGCTATCCTTAGATTTAAAAAAAAAATAAGATACCTCGTAACACACAGACATAGTTTGCAAACTTAGGTTATCATGTGTAATCCCGCAAAATGTGCTTTGATTTTTAAAATATATGAGCTTATGTTGAACAGAAGACTATCGCCAATAATATAGACGGGAAACGTCATCAAGCATTATGGGTTCCAGACAACGAGGTTGATCATGTACATCTAGATGTACTAAAGGATATGTAACGGGATTTTATAACGACACAGAAAGAGTTGGTTTTTACAAAGAAATAGCCGGGATTTGAAGTAAAATATCTACCAAGTAAATATATATATATATATATAAATTGTCAAATTTGTTCGTAAGAAATAAAATGGAGATGTATGCTGGTGTACAAGAACCATTTCTTTCAATAGTGAAACGACGAAAACTAGTATGGTTTGGACATGTATACAGACATGATTCCTTATCAAAAGCAATACTGTAGGGAACTGTCGAAAAAGGGATGGGGGAGAAGAGGAGGGCAAATAAAGACATGGACAGACAATATCAAGGAATGAACAACACAAGATATTTCCTCACTCATCCGCATCGCTGAAGATAGAAATCGCTGAATGACTGTGTGCTGAGTAATCCAATGTGGTACCCCTACGACCCTGACAGGTTACGGGTTTTTAGATAGATTTACCAAGTCCTTCTACGAAATAGTCATGCGTAATTACCTTACACAGTTTCGCTCATCTTAGATAATGTTACAGAAAATAAATCACTTTGCTTATATTGTGTGTCCGCATCTAATAAAAAAAAAACATGGCAAAAGTCTGATAATCAAGATGAGTGATATTGTATGAGATCAGCGTGAAAAATTATCATGGAGAATGACCTGTTTTCTATCTTATGCTCGTGAGAATGAGAATTGGGCCATGACGAGATTTCCTAGGAAATACCAACGTAAGTGTGATGCGTGCCTAGTGATGACCGTTTTGTATAGAAGACCTATGCACAGAATTAATTAGGACGTCATTTGATATGTTTTGATTATTGTCATGATTTTCATTTGTCACTATTTACATACTTGAAACCGCATGCCAAAAATAGCCGCCAAGGTGACTGACTCCAAGTTTATAAAGAGTGACCAACAAATCACGACAATAATAAAAAACGTAACGAATGAAGTCTTAATTAATTCTGTGCAGAGGTCTTATAAGTATTGTAAAAGATCACAGTCTAGTCGTGACCAATCAAGTGTAAGATATACCTACATAATCCAAACAAGCTTTTAGCGTCATGTTTTCGATTATTGCTGTGTTTCGGTTGGCCACTATTTATATAATCAGTGTCATCTGCTAGCGTCGGCCAACGAAATCACTGGAATAATCTAAATCATGACGTAAAAAAGTATTGTTTTCATTATGTTAGTAGGTCTTATATTGTCGTTTGGTCAAGACTTAGTCATTGTATTTAGATGTCTGTGAGTTGATCAGAACAATTGTATTTTCAGTCTTCTGTCCCAGTTCATATTAGTTTTATGGAACACATAAATGGGCTGTGACCAAACATATAGGAGACCTATGAACTAGAAACATGAACTAGTTTCCTATGTGCGTGAGTTCTATTAGTTCGCCTTGCCTATTTCTGGCATGCGATTCAAAGTATGTAAATAGCGACATAACAAAAGCCCAATAATAATCAAAAACCTAACGTCGGGTCCAAATTAATTCAGTTAGAATACATGTAGTACTGTCGATAGCCACGAATTGGCTCGTTGTTTTGAGCTGGTAGCTATCAATATTAAAAATGGTGAGAAAATAGATAATTTTAGAAGAAAGTAAATATGACATCATCATCCTAAAAATGACTTGTGAACATGACATGACCCTCCACTTTTGCTGCACTTGAATTTTATAGTGTAGTGCTTCTCAACCACGGGGCAGCAAGAGCTTCTCAAATTGTTAAGTTATTTATGAGTATCGGGTATATAGAATTTGGAACGAACCCTGTAGAAAATCTTTTTTTTATTAAAACAGGTCTCCCTTACAGAGGTTGTGTAAAACAACTATTATATGTTAAAATGCATACATATATACTGCGTTTTCTCCGTGTGTTCATAAACTCTTGCTGGTTAGCAGAATGTGGCAGAACGGATTGCGCTGTTCTTTTTCTTCTGCTATCAATTGTTGAATATTAAGTCCAATATTGGTCATCTATAGCTCGGCTCTTTTTAGATCATTTTGGGTTTCCCACAACTTGTTTTGAAGAGAAGTTCTTGTGGGTCAGATTGTCGTTCTGTAAACAGCGAAACTGAGATAACTATATAATATGTATTTTGGTGTATGTGTTGCTACTCGGCAGATTCAGATCACGAAGCCAATGATACCGATTCGGTGTGAGAGTGCTTTTAGACGGCACTGGTATGTTCTCAGTCGAAATGGTGTGACCTGATCATGAAATCAGGAGAATCAGAAGAATAACCGGTATAAGATCATGCACATAATACATCTAGAAACAACATATAAAATGGGTTGGACATCTTATGAGAATGAACCCTAACCAACTACTAACATATAACATAAGAAGATCCGGATACAAGGCCAGTAGAAGACCTAGAACAAGATGGTTAGATAACATCAAGAAACACTGAATAAAAACGAATTGAACGCTGCCAAGGCGACACATCTGATTTTGGATAGACAACTAAAGCTCCCAGTCACCACCCCTACGCTTAACAGCAAGTGTGGATATTCTGACCATCATTCACATGGGGATAGATAATTATCTATTATAATAGATCCTCTATGTTCAATTTGTTAATGTTGTCTTGCTTGGGCTATAGTTTCCGTTTAGTTCTTTCCATTGAAGTCGCATAGATTGCTTCAGCAGAGACTTCCCTGAAGCTTTGATTTGTGCATGTCTGAGGGAGGTTGTCCTCGGTTTCTGTCAATTTGTCTGATTTCTTGTTACCGGTGATGTCACCTTGAGCTGGTATCCGTTGTAATACTAACGTAGTTTTTTGTGTGGATAATTCAAATATATGCTTATTTTGTCTGGTGTTGTGAATAAGTTTATCTTGTTTGGTATTTTGGATGGCTTGTAAGGCTGATTTTTAATCCCCGAAGATTGCGATTTTTTGCTGCATAAACTCGGTTATTGAGTATTTTAACAGCTGAGTATGGCAGTTACATCTGCCCCGAAATTTGTGCAGTTTATTCCTAGGCAAGGGATTATTCATACGTCGTTTTAAAACATAATGTATATCTACTGGAGCCACGTGTTGCGTCTTTTGTTGCAAATCAGTCTGTGTACACATGCAACCACATATTTCTGGGATAGTGTGATTTTAACATTTGAATTGATAAATCTCTTAGTTCTGTTTCTGTTGAAATAGTATTGGGTCGAGTGGTGCAGGCAGTCATGATTCTCCACAACTTCCTGTCTCTTGTGTTGTTAATAAGTTCAGTTGGGGACTTTTTAATTTTGTGCCACGGTTAACACCCCTTCCATAAATTTTTCTCTTTGTCTTTCTCTGTCTCTTTTCTCCTTGATCATAATTAATACATCCTCTAGCACAAAAAGACTAAGAAATCACTTACTAAGAAAAGAGGACCCTCATCAAAGCTATCAGAAAATCTACCACCCAAAAGATAACTATCACTACCTTGACAGAGCTGATCAGGTTATTATCTTCCGCACCAACTGGACACATCAGACTAAACAGGCGCTTAAATATAGTAAGACTGGTCCATCACATCTGTTTTCATTTGGGAGGCAGCACCGACCGCGGAACATATTCTGCAAGACTGTATTACACTATACCACCTAAAGGAAGAACACTGGCCCACAGAGAATAGAAGAAGGTTAATCCTCCGAATTTACCACTCTGTTTAGGTCGGTATGTTTAATTACTCCGCTGTTTTCTTACCATTTAGAAATCTATGTTTTACTTCATGCTCTAGTTTTAGAGATGTGCTCCGTTGGACCAGACAGGACAACAACACCTATAAACATCATGCATTGGAATGTAGATGGAGTTAACACCAAAAATAATAGAACAAAAAAAAACACATTGCACCAGAAAAGATTAGTGTTTGCTGTATACAGGAAACACACCTCAACGAAAAGATAACCTTCAAAATACGAAAGTACCAATGTTTTAGAGTTGGCAGGAAAGATCTGATAAAAGGTAGCATACTAACATTGGTCAAGAATAACACCAATGCCACAGAAACCAAAACGCACAAGGAATGTGCTGAATACCAGATAATTAACATTAAAAAAAAAACATTCCTGAACTCCACATGCTAAACTTCTACTGCACAAATGACATCCCATACATGACCAGTATTATTATATGATCCCAACAAACACTTCCTGGCAGTGGGAGGCTTTAAAAGCTACTACCAAAGCTGGGGATACAATCATTTAGACAGAAGGGGAGAAGAGAAAGAACGTTGGCAAGATGACAACAGCCTAATCCTCCTAAATCAGGATCCACAGGATCCACCGATTTTCTACTGAAGAAGGTGGCATATCACCTCTACAACAGATCTGGCATTCTGCACCTCAGAACTGGCTGGAACAATGGAAAGCACAATATGGGAACAACTTGGTGGCAGTGATCATCGCCCAGTCATCATCTAAGTGAACAAAACAATAATTACAAGACCAACTAAGCCAAGATAGAACTAAACAAAGCAAACTTGCACATATATAATAATAATAAACACAGAGCAAACTTACAAACGACATACAAGTAACAACAGAGACATTAACACAATTGTCATGGATTTTAATAACGAAATACTTCAGGCAGTTGAGACAATATCAAGAGGAGCGAGGAAAAATAATCTATTATATTGGACCAACTCACTCCAAAAACTACAGGAAGACCTGACTGAAGCACGTAATATGGCAGAGATTCAACCGTACTCAACAGAACCACCTCGCTCCACAAAGAAAGAAAAAAGGTCCACTATAGAAAAGGTAGAAACACAGAAGAGACTGAAGGGAAAAAACCCAAAAATAAACGTTTGAATAGGAGGGGAGAAAACTGGAAACTATCCAATCAAATAAATGATGATAGCAACTCTCAGCGACATAGTTACACTGGTAAATTCAGGTAAACTCTACACTGGGAAGCAAGCCAGCAGCAGACATGCTTGCATAATCATTCAGAAACGAAAGCACTATTTCCATTAAAACAACGATTTGTTCGTAAAGAAATAAACAAAGATAAAAACACCACAAACTGTCCACATGTCATGTCTAAACCATTCACGTTAGATAAGAACTAGAAGTATATATAAGGAAATTAAAGGATAGAAAAATCTCAAATACCAGATGGTGTCACCAATGAAATGCCTAAGAGCCTAGGACATGCAACAATGTATAAATTACTACAGAAATACAATTACAGTTTGGATATAGGAACTGTATCACAGTCGTGGATGAAGCGTTCATGCATCCTATCATAAAGAAAGGCAAGGACAAAGAAGCCTGACAGTTACAAACCAATAAGTCTAACCAGTTGTGTCTGCAAGACAGAGGAAAGGATGAACAGCAAAAGATTGAAATGGTACATAGAATCAGAGAAACTATTGGTGCCAGAACAAGTTGGATTTAGAAAGTGTAACAGAACAGAAGACTAAATAACATTCCCGTCCCAGATAATTGAAGATACATTTCAAGAAAATTATAGATGGACTGATAGTAAAGCTGCAAAGAAGTGAAATTAGGGGTAACATGAGTAAGTGAATACGATCCTTCCTACACAATCGGAAAGCGATAGTCACTATGGAAGATCATAACAGCAAAAAAGTTCTCATAAAACATCGAGCTCCTCAAGGCTTAGTACTGTCTCAAACTCTGTTTCTTGTGACCAGGAAAACCCTTATTGTCGGTGATTTCAGTGCCCATAAAAAATGTGGGGCAGTCACAAATCAGACACAAAAAAACGGGACATCATTATATTTTATTTTAAAATAATAATAATAACATATTAAATGACGGCTCTATTACCGCATTAATCCGACAGCAAATAGCAATGACTAAGTCCTAGATTTGAGCTTTGTAACAACTAACTTATGTACAGTCAATTGGGAAACAATACATGTAAAGGAATAAGACCATCTCTCAATTGAAATTAATATTAGAGAAAAATAGTAAACTAAATTAAGCATAGGAAAGACCAAAATTTAACTATAGAAAAGCCATCTGGGAGGCACCAACAACATGACTAATGTAAATAGGGTTAAACAATTTAAATACAGACAATGTAGAAGAATTTGGTGAAGACCTAATCAATGAAACATTCAAAGCAGCTGTTAAACACATACCAAATGAAAACAAGCATCAGCGCATCATACAAGTCAGTTTAACAAGATCAAATAGGTTAGAACCTAAAATCCCCAGTACCTTAGTAGAATTCTAAACTAGATAAGCAGATTAAAATTATAGATAAAGCATTAAAACTTGTCAGACGTAAGAGATCAGAAGAAAATATGGAACTTGTGTCCAATTAGTGCCTACCTTATATTTCGTCTAAAAGTGGAACGCGTACGAACTTAGGTATCAATCGCAAGTTCATTGCAAGTGCGCTACCGTGCGCATAGTTTTCGCAGGATCAATAATATTACGTCATGTGCAGATCGTTTTACTAGAAATAAAAAAAATGTGGCAATTGTTAAAGTTGTCTTACATAATTTGTACCATGATGTAATGCCGCAGAGTAGTAAAAGGCGGGATTATCGTAGAGTTTAGTAGGGGTTGGGGTTAGGGATGCCATTAAATGATGAAAGATCTCCGATCAAAGATATGCGCGCTACACACTGAGCACTGAGAGAGAAGAGAGAGAGAGGGGGGGGGGGGGGTTAACGCCCAGCGCGTTGCGCGGAAAACGAAAGTTCGTATCCGAAGTTACGACTTTTTAACATTGATGGTTGGTTGGTTGGTTGCTGATCCAGCGGTCTATGGGCTCATGCCCTTTGACCCAATGCCATTAAATGGCATTATATTGCTGGGAAGTCTGTGGATTTTCGGCCCACCCCGGGACAGAGCCAGAGAATAACTATTACACCTAAAGGAAGGTATGTTTCAACCTATGCACTGCTCCGAGCCACTGTAGCCAAGATAGGGTTCACTGTGCTCATTCCCCGCCACCAATTGACTACTGGTTATGCCGAACTTCTCTATTACTCTAGGCATGCAACTAAATGTTCAAGTCAAAAGGATTGTCACGTCCTGAGTCACTGTGCCTCTACGATGGCTCTCAGCCAAAGGAAAAAAACAGTGCTGTCAGTTTCCTCCTCCCCAGTGCTGCACAGTACATCTCTGGCTCCATCCCAACCACAGAGGGTGCATACATATATTCAAATAAACATGAAACACAATTCAACAACAAAATAACAGCACAAGAAGAAATTGTATAGATGACGTGCCATGAAGCTTCTATAAAAAGATAACCTCAATATAACGGCATATCATCTACTAAGGTTTTCTGTTGCATGGGTGGTTTGTCTAGTGGGCCATTGGTGAGACCCACAGACGCAACCACATGCGATTTAACATTGATACGACAGCAATTTTGACATAAAATATTTACAAAATACAATTAGACAATTATTTAAAAACTGTGATCATTGCAAACATTGGTATAGTACTTACGTAGGAGACAGGAAAAGAAGTCTTACTGAACGACGACTAACACACTAGCAATGTCGAATGCTTATATGAAATAATACACACAACAATACACATGATATACTCACACAAATAACAATACACAGGACATAATCGACGTTACGACAAAAGGCCTTACGTACAGAGTCCGTATATTTCCTTTCTCACTGTTGTTTCTCTAGGTCAGTGTATATCTTGAAATTTGTATATATGTGGCTGGGGAGTCGGTTGTGTCCTGTTCTGAATCGCAATCGAATAACAACTTGGTGTGGGGGGAACTGGTCTGATAATAATTTGGCAGTTATCTTGTGTTGGAGTTAGTTTTTTAACTGCCTTTATCATCTGTTTCTTCTGATGATACGTCATTGGCACATCTGGTTGATCAGCAGCAGCTTCCTCATTAGCCAGACCGCCCGTGTGTTGTCGGGGCCCGAAAGGGGAGCAAAGAATAGCAACACTGTTTACCTTCCATGCATGTCGAACGAGGCGACTAAGGAGGTTATGTGATGGAGTTGGCTGTGCCATCTTATATAGGGTCAGTGACCCAAAGCCATGCTAAAGTCGGATGTGTCATGCCGAAAGGCGCAGATATCGCAGCAATGCTGTAAACCATGAAACAACGCATTCCGTTCTTCGGACTATATCCTGCTGATCTGCAGGAGTTTGAGAACGAATACAGAAGAAATTAGCCAGACGATATGCTTTCTCTTTTCCGGGTATTCATGTGATGGTATCCACTACATAGCTACTTTATGCCCATTGCTAAGTTCCGCTAGTAGTATTTGCGGGTGTGGTACCTTTCTGGATTGAAGCGCTTGGAGTGTTGATGTTGCATATGTCACGAATACTACATACTGTGAACCAAGATTGGTGCTCAGCAGTGTTTCAGTTGCCACCTTTATTGCCTCATAATTATGATATAATTTTCCCGTTAACCAATAAATAGCACTGCGGCACCATATATTGATGCAGATATCAATCAATCAATCAATAAACCCATAACCCTTCAGGGTCGTAGGGGTACCACCATGGATGCTTCAGCACACAGAGTCCTCCAGCGAATTCTATCCTCAGCGATGCGGATGAATGTGGAAATATCTAGCCCTGTCCATTCCTTGATGTTGTCTGTCCATGTCTTTATTTGTCCTCCTCTGCTTCTTCCACCCTCGACAGTTCCATGCAGTATTGTTTTTGACAAGGAATCGTGCCTGCATACATGTCCGAACCATGCTAGTTTTCGTCGTTTCACTATTGAAAGCAATGGCTCCTGGACACCTGCACACATCTCTACTTTATTTCTTACGTACACATTGGTCTTATGTTCCCTATAGGAAATTCGTAGAATTTTTCTATAGCATTTATACTCGAAAGCCTGTAATCTTCTCTCCATGTCCGCAGTGAGTGTCCAACTCTCACAACCATACACCACAACAGAAAGCACCAGCGACCTATACAGTTTGATTTTCACTCCAACACTGATGTTGCTTTTCCAAATCACAGTTAGCCTTGACAAGGACGCTAAAGCCATCTCCAACCTTATTTTTAGTTCTGCTTTGCATTTACCCTCGCTGCATATACAGGATCCGATGTATTTGAAGGATGCAGATATAAATATAGATGAAGTAATTAAAGCAATAGGTGACATATAGAAAATACATAAGACCCTATGCTTGTGCGTGTATATACAGATTTGGGTTTTTTTCATCTTCGGAACCTGGTATTTTCAAAATATTGAGTGGTACTTCTACAGTGAATGGGAACTTCGTATTGGGAACTAAGATTGCAGCGGCAAACATGATCACTTGAACAGTGTTATACAGTGTTAAACAGTATAATACACACTACACAGCTACCGATATCAATTAATTAAAGGTTATTGATTAGATATGCACCACATGTACAGTAAATGATTAAAAGCTCCATAATTAATTATATATAATATGTATATATATATATATAGTATATAGAAACTTTCTAAGAAAGTAACTTATTTTACTATCGTCATTGTGCGAATTCAATGAAATTTAAATTGTATTGAATGAATGTTGCTAGGCATTAGCTCAAAATTATCAAAATGGGTTTACAGCATTATAAATACCACAGTTAGATAGCCCTTGAAAATTGCAATTCAATTCAATGATACATCAACAAAGAAAGCGCTTTTCAACACCATTTTCTTACCAACATTGTGTTATCAGTGTCAAACTTGGACATTAGATTCTAGAACCAATACATAAGATTAACACCACTGAAATGAAATGTGTGAGACATATGATTGGAGTTAGCTTGAGAGACAAAATCAGGAATGAAGCACTAAGGAAACAATTAGGGATCAAGCCAACAATAGAATACATACAGAAACAACAAGTTAAACGGTACGGCCACATAACCAGACAGAAAGAGCAAAGTATTATCAAAAAAACACTTAACAAACGATACGAAAACAGGAGACCTATTGGACGCCCTCGTAAAAGGTGGATAGATAGTGTATTAGAGACACTTGGAAATATAACAGCAGAGGAGGCAAATAGAAGGGCAAAAGACCGTACACTCACTCTCCCCTCAACACCGAAAGGTACACGAGGACAGAAAGAAGAAGAAGAAGAATGATACCTCCACCAAGTTTGTACGTCAATTCTGAAAAAAGTTATGAATTTAAACAAATTAATTTTGCATTAAAATAATTTACATGGAACATATAAGGAAATATAAGCTGCCCCAAACCGAAGAGTAGTGAAATAATAAATAATCAACAAATATACAATGTCCGAGTCTTTGAGAATACTCAAACTCAATACTGAGATGTCTAAATCACTCATTCAATATTTTTCAATCAACGATTTAACGTAAAATCAGTAAAGGACTTATACTACTATACTTAAACTATTTATTACTATACTTACTATAGTGACTAGACATAAGTATGATGAGTATGATCATAATGAATACTATGAATGATAAATGTTATAACCATTTTACTTTTAGTGTTTACACCAACTCACATTGGTGTTCAAACAAACACTGAGAAATCAGAATGGTTCCAAGTTGTTACAGGCGGGCGTTAAACAGAATAGTTAAACTATTCGATATATATATATCCCAGAACAAAGTTTGCTACAGACTGTAAGAAGTTACCTTGTATTGATTGTCATACAGATTGTAAACAGAAATAGTACTCAACTATGAATTCCTTTTTCCTCCATCAAGGGAACCATTTCAACAACAACTGCACAAGACCACTTTTTTTAACAACAGGGAGAGTTGTACTCTGTCGACAGAAACACATGCATGTTTGAGATGCTTGAGTTTCATGACTAATTTTTGGTGCACACTGCAGTTCCTGATCATTTATTGCTTTTGCTAGTCCATGTGTATCATTGTAGACCTTACTGTAGGATCTACTGTAGATCCTATCAAATAAAATATTTTGGACACATTAAAAGACATGACACCTTATTGAGGACCTTACTTGAGGGTTAATTCAAAGGGAAACGAGCAAGAGGTAGGCAGAGATACAAGTGGGAGAGTAACATCACACGATGGACAGGTTACAGTCTAGCAGAGTGCACAACCAAGACAAGAGATGGGATGTTGGAGATCCGTTGCAGCCAACCTTCGTTGCGGAGATGGCACTTGATGATGATGAGACCATATCAACTAGATCAGTACTCTCTGGAAATTGTGATGCAGCTAAAACAGAATTGACCTCTATTCATTTTATTGTAGTGTAGTTTCAATGTTGTTTTAATGATTTCTTCATTTGTTCCCAAACCCCTGCTAATTAGCAGGATTTAGTCTGGAGAATGAGTTCAGTTTCAATGACTGAAAGTGCAACTGTTATCAACACCATCATGTTCTTGATTAGAAAACTGGCCTCACAGCATGTGGGGCATTCCCATAAGTGCTCCACCATCTGTTCCAGCAGCCATTCGACTCGATGGTGTTTTGAGTCCAATGCCGCCGAAACAGACGTCAACATCAGGGCACAACTCTGGCCCTTGCAACAGGTTTCTTTGTTGTTCCACCCACTCATGCTGTGCCCGTAACTAGTTCAAGCACAACATCAGCCTGTCGGAACAACATGGTAACTGTTATCGAAGGTTACGACTACCATCATGTTCATATGTATTTAGTGTTATTATTTTGTCAAAATATATAGTATAGTTCACTATACTAGACAAAATAATTCATTGCATTGTGTGTGCATGATTTGTTTCTGTATATTAATAGGATTTGGACAGTGACGTCTTCTACCATTTACTATTATAACTACTTTAAGTATGAGCTCCGGCAACTTTATTGAGGCTCTTCGGCGGATTGGATACCCTAAAGCAGACAGCTTGGATCCTCAAGCTTTGGAGTGGGCATATGAGCTTGATGCTACATTACCTTTTGTCAAGTGGTTCTGCAACTGTGTAGGGGAAGATAATTTCATTTCTTCTGCAGAAACTAAGGAGTAAGTAATACAATAGTTTTTCCAGATTTTTCTGTTATTAGTATTATACAATAGTTTTTCCAGATTTTTCTGTTATTAGTATTATACAATAGTTTTTCCAGATTTTTCTGTTATTAGTATTATATTGTTTTTGTGGTCTTTGAAATGTAATGTACCTAGTGTTGTGTAATTCATTTGGTATGTTGTCCTGTTTTGTAGTAGTAGTAGGTATCTTTCCAGATGATAGTATTTAGTTAGATTGTTGTGGTATAAGAAATATCTACCATCCATGGTGATGACGGATGTGATTAACAAGACTATCTGAGCCACAAAGAGTCTTCCACAGTATGCACAAGGAATCACAGACATGCTTGTACCAACATTTGCTGTTGTGTGCCTTCTTAGATATGCAGCCCTTAAACTAACTGCTATCATTTTTTGTCTTTATACCATTTCTGATATTTCTTCTCCATGCAGAACGATCCATGGCACCCGTTTCCATGATTCTGTATCAATGCCTGTATCATGCATATCATGTTTGTGTGTCTTTATACCGAAGTAGAGGTCGATCCTGAGATCTTTTCCTAGACTGTAATTTTCCATAAAGTAGATCTTTTGGTATTGTGCCATCTTCCATCCTCCTAGTGTGTCCCAGCCACCTGACTCTGTGCTGAGTGAACATAGAATACTATGGTATTTTTGTGGTATTGTTCTTTCCAATACATCAGTATTTGTGACTTTATCCTGCCACCTAACTACAAGAATTCTACATGAGAATTGAATTGTTCTGTATAGGTTGTGGTTCAGGTAATCTTGTCACAAAAGTTCTGAAAATTATACAAGTACAAACTGGAAGTTGAAGTTCTACTGAATATTTGATGACATGCAGCATTATCGGAATATAATTTTTTTTAAATTCCATCAATTCACAGCATTTTGTTTTTCAGCATTTCTAATGTCTGGTTGTATTCTTAGGTATAATCATATAAAAGATTCTGGAGCTGCAGTAAGCGGAGCCAACCTAGATGAAGCACTGCATGCATTTGTAGGTGACACTGAAAACATTGAGACCAAGAGTTTAGAGTAAGCTTTAATTTATGCCTTGTCATTTTAACCTTTTGGGCTCTGGATTAAAATTATATAACTTCTCCCCTGCGCCTGGATTCTTTTTGGAAAATTTGCGTTATTTATGGTGAGTGTTTGGTAAACGCAATAACTTTTTTGTTTGTAATGATATCAAAATAATTTTTACACATGTAAATAAAGGAGTGAAAAATATGAATATAATAACGTTTTTTTGTTTTTTTTGTTATATGACGGTTGTGAAGTTGAAAATTTGCAGAAAAATCTCAATGGCCATTTTCAAAAAATCACAAATATAATTTATTGACAAAATCCTCCTAAATATCTATTCCTGTTGCATATATATTGTTTCATATCCCGCCCGTGTGTTTCCTGGGCCCGAAAGGGGAGCAAAGAATAACAACACTGTTTACCTTCCACACATGTCGTAAAAGGCTACTAAGGAGGTTATGAGATGGAGGTAGTTGTCCCATCCCATATAGTAGGTATTTGGACAAAATTTTCAAAATAGTGCTACATAATTACAAATAATATAGTTAGATATCCCTTAAAAATTGCAATTCAACGATACCTCAACCAAGTCTGTACGTCAATCGTGAAAAATGTTATGAATTTTTTTCTAATGAATTTGACATCAAAATAATTTACATGGAACATATCATCATCATCAAGTGCCGTCTCCGCAACGAAGGTTGGCTGCGACGTATCTCCAACATCTCCTGTCTCTTGTCTTGGTGGTGCACTCTGCTAGACTGTAACCTGTCCATCGTATAATGTTACTCTCCCACTTGTATCTCTGCCTACCTCTTGCTTGCTTCCCTTTGACTTTACCCTCAAGTAAGGTCTTCAACAGGGTGTCATGTCTTTTAATGTGTCCAAAGTATTTTATTTGCCTGATCTTTATTTCTCTTAGTAGTTCTTTCTTCATATTGTCTTTAGCACCTCTTTATTTGTTTTCTTCTCTTTCCATGATGTTCTCCCTATTCTTCTATATACCCACATCTCAAAGGCATCAATTTTGTCTTCTAATTGTTTATTTAGTGTCCATGTTTCCGAGCCATACATTAATATGGAATAGATGTAGCATTTTATAATTCTCATTTTTAACTTGTTTGTAATTTGTTTAGATATTAATAATTTCCTCATGTCATTGAAGGTACTTTTAGCCAGTCCTATTCTCCTTTTAACTTCTGTTACACATCTGCCATCATTTGTGACTGTGTCCAAGATATTGATACTGTTTTACTTGTTGTAGTTTCTCTCCCTGTATGTTTATGTTTACCTCATGTTCTTCTGTGTCTTTGCTGATTATCATGGTTTTTGTTTTTTGAATGTTTATATCCAGTCCATATTCATTACTTGATTAATTTATTTGTAGTTCATGTTCACTTTCTGCTAAAAGAACAGTGTCATCTGCATATCTAATGTTGTTTATTATTTTCCCATTGATCTTGAGTCCTGGTATTTCTTCTATATTTTTAAAGATATTCTCTGTGTAGATATTACATAGGCTTGGTGATAAAATGCATCCTTGTCTTACCCCTCTTCTTATTTCTATGTATGGAGAGTAGCTATATTCACACCTTATTGATGCAGTTTGTTCCCAAAATATATTTCTAATCAGCCTGATGTCTTTTCCATCTATGCCTATTTCTTGAAGACATTTGATTAATTTTGCATGGAACATATAGGAAATTATAAATAAAACTTGTGACTACAAAATGTAGCCAAACTGATAATTTCTGAATTATCTTTGTTATTTTCAATAATACAATACAAAAACTATACATTTTTGTGTTTGCGGAGACAAGACGCTTATGTTGATCACATTTCTGGAATTTTCTGATGGACACAACTAATTAATATTCAAAATGGCTGCTAATTTGCATAATTAAAATGAAAATAAATTATGTATCTATTAAACATCATAAAATACCACAGTAACTATATTTTTGTATTTGCAAAGACAAGATGCATCTGTTGATCACATTGATGTGATTCTTATATGAACGTACAACTAATTAATATTCAAAACGTTGTCTAATTTGCATAATTTAAACAAATGTTGATGTTTTAAATAATTAACTGCTGGTTTGGGCATTGTTTTACCCTCTTAAAAGTTACATATATATAAAGAAAAATGGTTACAGAACTTAATAAATCTAGTTTCAAACACAACAAATGATGCCATCACTATTTTAGCTCTAACAGACATGACTTTTTGGCCAATTTAAAAATAATTCTGGAGTCATTTTAGTAAACAAATTGTTAACAATTTAAATTAAATGATACAGGAATGTATCATACATCTATTTATTCAGTATACAATTGCCTATCTATCCTTATCACAAATGTCATCTTTCAATAAAGGGTTAGTCCATAGTTTAAAATTAAATTTGTAATTTGAAATACAAAATTGTGCTGAAATTATATAAATGGCACAATGACAAAGAACAAAAAAAATTAATATGAAATGAAAATCATATAGAAGTTAGTTTTTATTGTATCTAATGCATTTATGCAAAACATATAGGAAATTTACACCAATAGAGCAAGAAATGTAAATACAGCCCACATATAAAAAAAAGTATATGTGCGCTGGGATATTTTTAGTTTTAAAAATAAAAATGGATACTTTAGTTACTTATCATTCATTTTGAAAACATTATGGCATACATATTATTTAAAGATCAATTAAAACAGTGGTGAGTATGTTTCTATTATTTTTATAGTAATGTTATTGTGTTTTTATTTTATTTCAACTCTGATGAATGAAAGAAATTAGGAGTTCAGTATACATAATGATTTGACAAATAGTTAGGCTCTGTGATACTCTGATAAGCAGTTTCTCTTATTATTGAAACATAAATATGTATCACAGACTTTACATCTAACTCTACTCTTTCTTTTGATTTTTTATAACAAAGTTTACAATTTCTCTGTGTACTTGTAAATTCTGGATCCATTGAATGGCGCGAGAAAGTAGCCGGTTTTCCTGCGACAGGAACATCATCATATAATCCTAAATTCCCTAATCCCCTAACTAATTCTTTGGTAAAATTTAACTGATTATATTTATTTGGTCTTTTTAAATCTTCTATATTTGGATTCTTTCTTCGACAATCTTGAAACAATATATAAGCATTTACTCTAGCTATATCAATGAGATGGAAAAATGTAGTTTTCCAGTATTTGTTTGTTTTCCTAAGACTGTTGTATTTACCTATCAGCTGATCGCTTTTATCTACCCCCTTCATGTACTTATTGTAATCTTTAACAACATTCGGCTGCCTGACTTAAATCCCCATTTACTTTTGTTCTCCTCTTTATATATGTAAATTTATTTCCTTTATGGATCGTCGAAATTAATGAAATTGTTTTATTATCTATCCACTGTACTATTAATTGTTCCCCATTGCTCGTCCACCTCATAGCCCCTCTTGTATTACCTTTTTCAAATTCTTTTATATTTTTCAGTTCTACAGGGAAACCTTTCCTATTGCGTAACATAGTCCCACAAGCAAGTACGCCTACTTTCCATAAATCTTTCAGTAACTGCACCGAAGTATAAAAATTATCAAAGTAAACCCTATACCCCTGCCTAACTAATGGTTTTATCAAATTCATTACTACCCCATGTGCTAAACCAAACCCACCTACATTTGTATTATTATTATTCTTTCCCAAATAAATTTCAAAATTATATGTGTAACCACTAATAGAATCAGCTAATACCCATAACTTCATCCCCCACTTTGTCGGTTTATCCTTCATGTACTACCTAAATGGATATCTCCCCTTATTTCTAACCATTCTTTCATCAATAGCAATATTCTGATTAGGCTGATATAATTTTTTACATTTTGCTCTAATATATGTTACAAGAATCCTAACTTTACACAGTCTATCAGTTGATTTCTCCTCGGCTGGATCAGACACTATCAAAAACTCAGAATTGCCTTGAATCTATCCATAAACATAAAAGATCTAGCCCATAACCCATTCCACAAAGACTTTTTTGACCAGAAAAGGTTGGCATTTGGGGGATCTATTAGTCCTGCATACATAAGCAAGCCACAGAGTCTATAGAATTCTGCAGGTGTAAGGTCGTACCAGCCAGAATATACTGTGGGACGGTTTGGTCCATGTTGGCTTGCATAATCATTAGTATATTTGCAAATATATGTTACAACATCAAATGTAAACAACAACTTAAAGAAGACCACAGGACTTATAAACTGTCTGGCATCCTCCCTAGTGAGAACTTCAGATAGCTGCAGTCCAGGCACTCTCTCAGGCAAAAAATTGGGTGGCTTGGATGGTGGTCCCTCATCGAGTCACTATCCATAACACCTGTGAACGTAATATAAAGAAAATAGTTTTGAATATAATAGAGACCAATTATTTACAAGTACAATTATAGTATAAAACATCAGTCAAATATTGTTGGAATTATACTTACATATACTGCAAAATAAAGGGATAAAGAGCATATTATCACGAAATCATACTTCACAGAAAATGTAAACAGAGAACAGCTGATCACTTGTTTACTAAGGTGGTACAAGTTTCAAAACACATAAATTCCTATTATGGTTATATCTAATTTATAAATAGTCTTAAGATTATGAATATAGAATACTATTTTAAATATAGGCCTACTAATTATTACAAATAACCATTACAAGCAATACTAAAAAAAAATATTTATATTTATATTATAAACTAGCTATCGGGAAACTGAAACTAGAAAATGAAAGCCAGACCTACCTAGGTGTTGAAATTGGAGTATCATCGTAATTCGAGTCATCGGACGTGACAGAAACATCAGATTCACTAGAATAATAGCTACTTTGTGAAGAATCACTGCTAATATCCATTTTGTATGTTCAAATTAGTGAGAAATTGCGATAGAGCTTCTGACGGTGACCAGCAAGAACAAAGTAGTAAAATGGCGTATGACGCTTCCTGGCCGAATTATTTCGCGCGAGTTTTTGGACATAATTTTAAATATCAAAATCAATATTTTGATGTTGTTTTTAAGTTTCTATAGGTAGTATAACCATTTTTCGAAAACAAAATTATAATGGTTTGCTGAAATAGTGAAAAAAATAGTTAGATCTATATTCTCGTAATACACGTAAAAGTAGTAAAATAGTAGTAACATAGCGGCAAAGATTCCTTGTAAAATTATTAATACGAGATTTCTAAAATAATTTTAAAATATCAAAATCTAAATTTTGAAATTGTATTGAAGTTTTTATATCAATATAACCTTTTTCTATAATACAATTATAATGTTTTACTGAAATAGTGAAGAAAAATATTTTTTTGATATTTTCCAAATCATCGTAACAATGTATATGATTTTATTATGGTCCCGTCTCGTAAGTGTTTAACCCTGTCAAAAGAAATTTATAGCCTAAGCAAAATTTCCCAAACACGCTAATCCCAGATGTCCAAGTACCTACTGGTGTCAGTGACCCAAAGCCATGCTGAAGTTGGATGTGTCAAGCTGAAAGGCGCAGATATCGCAGCAATGCTGTAAACCATGACACAACGCATTCCGTTCTCCAGACTACATCCTGCTAATCTGCAGGAGTTTGAGAATGAATGAAGAAGAAGAAGTTTCATATCCAAACTCATATAATATGGACCGAACAAACTAATAAAACGTGAAGAAATTGCATAAAACATCCATTCATTCAAGACTAACCAGACATATGTGTTTATTTTAAATGCCGACTCGTGGAACCCCTGATAGATATTGTGTATTCAATGAATAAACGAACATTCTGAATGATTCTTATAATATAACAACTAAAACATGTAGATATTACTTACCACGACGATCACGAACCATGCCACGAGGTACTACGTTTGATAGTAAAATATGGCATAGAAAATCCACAGTCATTGTTCCAGAAATTAGTTGACAAAATCAGCTAGTTTTCTCCTTACAATCATAATGTGTAAAGGAATTTGACCTTTAGGCTGTGACATATTCCTAGCTTCATGTGGCGGGAATTCTGCATTATATGAGCTTATTTCGTGTGCTTCTGTACTGATGAATCAGGACATAGCAATGGGGGCATATTAGTTTATAATTTGTATACAGCATTGTTTATTATTATTGTTGTTATACTATATGTGTAGAATATTTTCACCTATCAATGATGCACATTCAGACATGTGGAGAATTAGATACATCTTCCATCAGAGATGGTTGTCAGGCCATTGGCGCAAATAAAATGGTGAAACAACACATTTCCATTCTTTCTATATCCTGCTGGAAATCTAGTAAGACCATGGTCCTCCTACAAAAAGATCCAGTGGGAGTTTGAGAATGAATGCTGAAGAATCCAGAAGCCATTCTGAAGTTAGATATGTCAGACTGAATGGTGCAAATATCACTGTCAAACTGTAAACCATTATATTCTTCAGTCAAATCAAACTTCTCAGCAGAAGTTTGAAAATGAATACAGTAGAAGAAAAAGAAGATACAATAAAGAAATGAATGCTTTATATAAACTTCTGTCAAAACAAGGCAGACAAGATGATTAGTGACATCAAGAAACTGATCAAGAGATTGCCCCTGTATTGCCGGGCCCTGAAAGAGGAGCAAAGAATAGCAACACTGTCTTTCATGTCTGTCATAAGAGGTGACTAAGGGGGTTTTGAGGTGTAGTTTGTTGTCTCATCCAATATAGGTCACAGTGACCAGAAGCTATTTCGATGTCTGATGTGTTCAGTTGAAATTCACAGATATTGCATCAAAGCTGTAAACCATGACAACACATTATGTTCCCTGAACTCATCATCATCATATGACATATTCTTTCCAGAATGTGGTCTTCCTTATGGATTCTCTGAGCACTCCGCGATTCTGGGCGAGTTGACCTGCCGCAACTAGAGACATGTTTAAGCAATCTGATATATTACTGCACCTCGTCGTCTTGGGAGCCCTCTTCCCCTGTTGCCATTAACTCTGCCTTCAGCTATTAATATTTCCATGCTGTTATGTCTCTCTTTATGTGACCAAAAAACAGCTTTCTTGTTAGGGTGTTAAGGAGCCAGCCCTATTAAATGTTTATTGATCTTAACACTTTTTGATTTCTCTTTTTGGCTGTCCATGGTGTGCGTAAAATTATTCTGTAGCATCTCATTTCGAATGCTGCGATTCTCTTTACTATTTTTAATTTAATGTCCATGCCTCACAGCCATATATTGCTACTGGAAATACGCATGTTCACGTGTGTTCAGAATGTCCAAAATAGAATTACTAGGCACATTACTCTTGTAGTTTGCAATTACTTTCAGGAGGAAATCTGTTTATTGAATAGCATACAGAGAAAATACATTAATTTTCTACACCATTTTTTAGTATGCTATGCTACATTTTAGTACACTACATCTCTGAACTGCATACTGCTAATCTGCAGTAGTTTGAGAGTGAACGCAGAAGAAGAAGATTAATAAGATATGAAAATAACATTTGGAAGAACTTAAATATATCGAAACTACAGGTCCTACCAGATGTAATGCAACCAAACAAGTAAATTGCAGGTTAATGAGAAAAGACCAAGCAAAGAAGAAATAGAAAATGCAATGAAACACTAAAATATGACAAGGCAGCAGGACTAGGCATCACCCCTACAGAGACCATCAAAGCAGTTAAAGATATTTTAACAGGGTTAATGTACAAACTGCATGGTTAAATATATGAGTGAGAAGAAATACCAACAGACTGGAAAGAATGGTATTTTGTCAAACTACCAAATAGTTAAGACTTAAAAGATTCAACAAATTACACATGAATAATATTATTATCAGTTTCCAGAAAAATAATAGCAAGGATTAGTCTAAATAGGTTAACTCTTTCAGGACTTGATTATGTTTAGGTTTGGACCAAATTAATTTGATAAAATTTCCTTATACCGTTAAGTTCTGAATATAAACCCATCCGATTGTAGGCCGAGAACCTAATTATCCCTTCCCAAAAGTGGAGAAAGTCGAAGGTCCGACTATAGACCGACATCTCCAACTTAACAATGCCGGCAATAATGAACTTCATCATCATAAGAAAGAACCGACATGCTAAATGGAAATACACAAACTTTTGCAACTCTAAGAAAATGGCATTCCTTTCATTTGCTTCACTCACGTAACTTGAATGAATCAAGGAATGAAACCCCGGTGGCTACTGTATTCTGGATCAATATATCCGAAAATAATGAATACCCGGTAGGCTGACTTCCCTATCCATGACTATAGACGGTTTATGAGGTGGCGAGACTTTGGGGAGCAAAGTTTTTCCTGAATGAATTGTCTGGGCGTTATGACGCGGAACAGTGCTAGTGAATAGTAATTACTATGTAACTATTATGTCATGGCTTCTGACAGTGACGTTTAAGTGGGAAATGATGAAAGGCAAGACAGCGAGATCACATTTGTTTTTATAAGATACAGAAGAGTTTGAACTTTGTTCCTGGTTATGTTTACCGTGTGGGGAGAATACGGTAATAAAATAAACATAACAGAGGATTGTGAAATTGATCTCATCTTCCACTAAATGTACAGTGGTTGGGGGAGGGAATCAATTATGGCGCAATTTTACTACAAAATGCCTATGATGTGTTGTGATTTGGAACCTCGTTTCAAATCTTCTATAAAGAAAGATTGCATTTAGTCACTTATCTGAATGGCATCACATAATGTGAGGGAAACTTGGATTGGTTGAGCCGATTGAAATGGGTAGGGCCAGTAGTCCATCTGCGGCCTCAGTGGGTTGAACTAATTACCGGTAACAGAATATAAGGCTGACTTAGCTAGCCAAGAATACTGCACAAGTAGTTTAGCTTCCAGTTCATACATTTTTATTGTCATTGTGATTTTATTCCTGTAAGTGTAAGCAGGAAAGGGGAAGATGAATGGCCAGACAAAAACATGCCAGATCACGTTTGTTTGTAAAAGATACAGAAGAGTTTGAACTTTGTGTGACCTGTATGTTTACCTTATAGGTAATATAAACTGAGGCACAGCTCAGACAGTTTCACTATTGATTTCTCTCCCCCATTCCCCTCCCTCCAACACTGCCTAAGCGGCAAAGTTTTGGATGTAAAAAATGTGAGTGTTTGTGCAAGACCGTAGTATGTAGAGTAAGACCTCTGTACAGAATTAATTAGGACTTCATTCTATATGTTTCTGATTATTGTCTTGGTCAATATTTATATACTTGGAGTCCCATGTTAAAAATTGGCAAGACCGACCAGCGACATGCACGGAAATACTCAAAATCTGCCTTTGAGGTGTTGTTTTAAATTTTCTGTACACGGGTATTATAGCCTAGTAGAAGGTCAGTAACTGTTGTAACATTTGCTTTACCGCAACAAGAAAGTGTGTGACAGTGTTTAGATTACTGGTAGTTAGTGTTTCCCTACACAAACAAGACTAGGCCTAAGCTACCAATCAGCTTAGGCTATGGTATTTCATTTGTTTTTTCCACAGACCATTACCGTATTTTGGTCAATAAATAACATCAGATACTGGTATACTTTTCTGACCAATTTCGATGATCAATTGAAACCTTTATGATAGAAATATATGTACTATAAACGGTACAAAAAACCGGTAATACTCTTTGCTAAAAATAGCGTTTCCGGGAAATTATTCTAAAAAAATGGCGGCGTGTCTGAAATAACGATATAGACCTAGTAAGTGAGTTTTTATCAAGAAATATTGGAGATTTCGAAGGAAATATTGTATGATATATAGAAATTAATGTAATTAGAGGCCTAGCATTTTGATAAGTACGCTCTAGATTGCTGGTGAGCCCTAGTCATTTTATCCTGGCTTAATATATCGGGACATGTGACTGGAATTTTTTTAAAGTATTTTTCTCCTTTTTTACTGTGATTTGGACATAATTTTTTTTTTTAAATTTGATGCTACTCGAATATAAGACGAAGAGTGTGAAGTCATCTCTGATTTTTGTCCAAAAATTCTCGGGTTATACACGGAATTTAACGGTATGTGTTTTTTATTGTATCACTTGACATACTAATATTAATAAATAGTGTATGTGTAATATATCATTGGAAAGGGGAATGGATACAGAATATGAATATATAAGTACATTGATGGTATGTGATTACTTCACAAGGTTAGAGTTAGCCTTGTGAAGTAATAAAATATCAAATCACAGCCAGTATACTGGCGATTGGTCCTGTAGGCCCATAGTATAAAGCCAGTATACTGGCGATGGGTCCGGAAAGAGTTAAAGGGTACCATAGGCTAAGAGAAGAACAGGCAGGTTTTCAAAAGAACAAATCAGATAGTAACCCTACCTATAATAGAACAAAGCTTACAAGGATAAAGCTTATAATGGAATTCATCCCTATATATATCTGTGTGTATGTGCACACGTGAGTGTATATATATATATGAGATATGTTCAAATAAAACCTGTCTCAGCTGCATCTCTTATGTCAGCACATAAGGAGCGTGAAGACATCATGGCTGATGAAATACATACACATTGATGAACAAATAGTCACATGGTCATTTTGATCATATGCTTAGTGTCATGTGCCCGGCCGTTGACAACATTGCTGGTGTGATAAAAAAAATCCATCAAAATTTGACCAACAAGCAGTGATTCAGTTTCTTACGGCCGAAGGATGTCGACCAACCAACATTTATGATAGAACGCATGCGGTGTATGGTGGAAAATGTGTTTTGAAGACTGCAGTGAAGGATTGGGCAAAAATATTTCTGGAAGGACGGCATACCGTATTGTTGCGTGTATAAATCCATCCGATAATAGGTCGAGGTACCACTTTCGAACCCTTTAATGTGGTCTGTTCCTAGAGAAATTTCTATAGCGTTTATGGTAAACACTACATTAGTATACTAGGTCTAGATGATAAACGTGAGTTGTTACTGGTAAATTGGTGTTGGCTATTTCATTTGGCACCCCCCCCCCCCAAAGACCGTTACCTTATTTCGGTTAATAAAAAAAATCAGATGCTGGTATATTATAGCTCTAGATATTTTATTATGGCTTGAACATATTGATAAAAACATGCAAGTCACAGGTTTTTTTACCGGTAAATTTTTCCCTCTGTTACCATGATTTCATGTAATTTCTTTTTTAATTTGGCTGTACTCGTTTATAGACCCAGACCCCTAAATCAAGTTCTGATTTTTTTCCAAAAATTCTCTGCTTATACATGCAATTTGATGGTAACAAATAATCTTCCGCGGCCAGGTTAGGCATGTGTTGTTGTGACGGAAGACCCAACTTTCATGTCATGCGGGCGAACATTGTATTGCATCAAAATACTATTCGCTTATTCTTGACAGCTGTATGTAGCTTGTCTAGTGTGTTCTTGTAGCCAAAATCATTGATGTTTACACTAGGCTCTTTAAAATCCACCAACAAGAGTCCTTCTTGGTAAAAAAAAAGGCAGTAAGCATAACCTTTCCTGCATAAATTTGTGATTTGAATTTTGTGCTCTCTAATGATCGAGGATGTTTCCATTGCATTCTGGTTGCTGTGCTTCAAGAAGTAAAGTGGTGACACCAAAATTTGCCAACTGCTGCTATTAATGACGGAAATGCATCACTCTCTTCATGGTAATGCTGCAAATTGTTCAAACTGCACCCCATTCGTTCTTCCTTATGTTCAATTAATAACCATGGTACTCACTGAACACACCGTCCGATACTTCAGTTACTTCCAAATGATCATTTGAACTGTTCCTAATTACATATATAATTAATTAGCTAGCAAACGCAAACTTCACGACCATCAGAAGTATTGCTGCATCCATCTGGTGATGGCTTCTTCTGTCACAACTCGTGCCAAACTAAACTGTGGACGGTCATTTGTTACGTCACCCTTCCTGAAACATTCTTGTCCATTCTTCACTGTTGTCTTCAAAATACATTTTCTACCATAGACTGCCTGCATTCTTTAATCACTACTCATTGGTAAAAATTTTTGACAGATCCTTTATCTCACTGGCCAAGGTGTTGACTGCCTGCACAGTACACTAAATATATGAAGAGAATGACCACATGTTCATTTGTTCATTGATGTGTACTTATTACATCAGTGATGACATTTTTATGTTCCTCATGTACTGGCATAGGTAATGCAGCAGAGGCGGGTTTCATTTGAATACGTCTCATAGGCTTTGTGGACCACTATAAGACATTTGACAGTTTAGATAGGAAGTGACTATGGAAGCTATTCAAGCATTATGGAGTTCCACCCAAATTTACAAACCTAATGACAAACAAATGAAATGAAGAATTCTCCATTAATGACTTATGACAGACCCATTTGACATAAGACCACAGTGTTGTCTCTTGTTGCCATTTCTCTTTTTTGCTAGCTATAGATTAGATTATGAAATCAACAATAGTGGATATCAGAATTGGAATCCTTGACGAAAAAATGAGGGACCTGGATTTTGCTGATTATCTTGCATTCCTGTTAAAACAACTACACTCGGGTGAAAGAAAAGATGAATATTCTAAAATAAAGTCACAGCAAGTAGGCATGAATATACACAGAGAAAGAAACAAATTATGAAAGTAAATAGAGCTAATGGAAAACAGCTTATAGTAAGTGAAATAGTACTAGATTAGGTAGAATCATACACTTACCTGGACAACAACATTGACAGAGGAGGAAAAGATAAGGATGACAGGATAAGAATACAGAAAGCAAAAATAAATGTTATTGTATTAAGAAGTATATGGAGATCAAAAGAAATTACATCAAATACACAACTAAGAATATTTAGCTAAAATGTTAAGATCAGTGCTCTAGTGTGGCCTAAAAACACAGAGTTCAACAAAAGGGACAACCAGAGAATACAAACATTCATAAATGGTTGCCTGCGTAAAATAAATGTTTGAAAGGGAGGGATAAGGCAACCGATGAAAAACTCATGTAAAGATCTAAACATACTCCAGTGAATGAAGAACTAATGAAATGGCACTGTAGATGAATAAGACATACATTAAAATCAACAAGCAGGCATTGTTCTGGAACCACCAGGAAAAGAGAAAAGAGGAAGACCAAAGAATACCTAGAGGAAAGAATTAAATGCGGACAAAGGCATGGTAGAACATGAAAGAGGAGGAAACAATAGCTAAAGATATGACAAGATGGAGGATGTTTGTTGATGACCTCTGCTTTGTGGGTAGCTAAAAATTGTATAAATAGATAACCTGCCAACCATTGAAACTATCTTGATAACAAACATATTTATTATATTAACATATATAACAAACAGACTTGAATATTTATGACATGTAAAAACAGCTGGAAGGCAACACAGTAATGAAACATTTCTATACAAATAAAGTACCATGCAGAAGACCAAAAAGATAGATAGATGGACAGCATATTTGAAAATCTTCAAGAAGGTAGAGTCCATGAACTGGAGGAAGATGTCTACAGAAAGCTGGAGATAGATTGTATCTGTAGGAGAAAAAACCTTCATGTGTTGCAAATGTAAGAAGAAAAATAAGAAGAATCTACCAGGAATGATTTTATTCAATACTTGAAATATCTTGTTACTGTCAAATTTTAATTTTAGGGGTGCTCTATTATTTAGATATTCTGTTAGTTTTTGTATCACTACCTGTTAATGATATTAAATTATTTTCTATTGATCCGGCTCTGCGGTGGTGAGATACAGAGCATGTCTGTGATGTTATCTGAGGCAGTTGTGCATCCAGACTGTTCAGAAAGCAATGGCAAACTACATAACACAAATAGTACCAAGACAGTAACTATTGCCAAAAAATGTTGGGTTTATGTATACATCCTGAATAGAATGTGATACCAATTTTAAATAATTTTCTGTTGACAATCATTTACTAAATCAGATCTGAGGTAAATCAGTTGAAAGAGTCTCTGGCAAGAGTTAAAACCCAAAAGGATGTCTTAATCGCACGATGTAACAAGTTGAGGTATTTATTGTACAGCAATGAATTATAATTTTTGTTGGTGAATTCATATTGTCTTAATTTGTAAATAATTTTAAATAGGCCTTAGCTAATTGATATATTCACAAGCATAAATGTAAAAATTGTGGTGAAAGTTTTGACCATTAACGTAACTGATTAATGGGTTGATTTTTTTGTTTTATATACATGTATATGTATGTGTGTACTCATATATTGGCAGCAAACAACAGTTATAAGAGTGGGTAAATGAAACAGAGAGTCAGGCAGGGTTGCATACTATTAGCAGATCTTTTCTTCCTATACAGTGAAATAATAATGGGAACAAAACACATTCCTGGAATAATTGCAGGTGTACAACATAAACAACCTGAGATATGCTGTTGACACCATTCAGATTGCAAAAAGTGAAGAAAATAAGAAACTCCTGATCAACACAGTGGTAACATAAAGTAAATATTTAAAAAAAATTAGATCATTAAATTGAGAAATTACAATTAGAAACAAAATAGAATAGGACAGGCAAAAGCAAATTTTTCACAAAATGCAAAGCATCCTGTACAACAGGATCAGGTCTCTATCAATAGAAGTAAGGAAAAGAGTCTTTCAATGCTACATATAGTAACATCTGCCATATGGTAGCAAATCACGAACAATAAATAAACAAACAAGTGGGAAACTAGAGTCAACAGAAATGTTTCTTCAGAAGAATGCTGAGAATCCCATGGATAGCTAGAAAAATAAACAAAGATGTACTGGCACTGATGGAGATTGATGTCAAAAAGAAGTTACTTATGAACATCAGAAAGTAACAGTCGTGACAAGGAGATTAGCAGTACAATGTAACAACAGACAAAATTGAGAGAAAAAGAGACAGAGTAGGCAAAGCGAGAAGGTACTGGATAGTTTGATGTTGTGGCTTGATGGAAAGTCTGCAGTAGAGCTGATACAGTGTTGTTGAGATCAATGATCGCCTATGCCACATGGCATGCTACATAATAATGATGATACGTGCATCATTTTTCATGGATATGAACTTACAATAAATGAAAATAGGCTTCCGTTTCAAGCATCAAAATAGGTACCAGATGGCAAAAGAGAAACTCTTTGCAAAACAATCATCAAAGAGGGTATATCTTTGGGTGTCAACAAAATACAAGAACTACACACAGCATCATCACATTACTCAAACTGAAGAACACTAATTTCTGGCCTATGCACCATATTCGGCTCTGAGGGAACATAGATGTGTGTTTGCTTGGACATGTATGAGTGTGTGTACTCCATGACAAAACATTGCCAGACAAAATATCCCAAGCAAAAATATGTCAAATAAAATATCTCAATATAAACAAAAAAGTTGGAAAAAGTAATAGTAACAGAAAAATTGTTGACATAATTTATGGACAACCCCTAGGAGGTATGACATGTTTTCTGCAAACAGAAGATTGAGAGATATGGAATGACTAAGGTTGGTGGCACTCAGGTGTTTCCCTATACTAGGCTGGCAGCCACATGACACCTTTTTTGTGTTTCAACAAACTAGAAAAGTAAAATAACAAAGGTAGGCTGGATTGAGAAGTGTCACTAGACTTAGGTTAGTTGCTTATAAACATGCTGCTTATGGTAGACACATTTGTTGTTTTTCAACAAACTAGAAAAGTAAAATAAAGATGGGATGGACTGACGAGTGTCACTAGACTTAGTTAGTCTCTTATGTAAACATACTGCCTGGCCAGTTGTGTGGTCAGCGCATGCCACTGAGATAGTCAATGGGAGCATCTGAGGACTTGACAATAATGAGGAAAAAATGTGGACTCACATGATGAATGAATGGTCCAGGTCTAAGTTATAAGAAAGAAAGGGTCTGGTTCTAGTTTCTTATTTCAGAGGTTCTTAATTAGTAGTCCATTTTTAGTTGAGTAGTCTTTTAGTGGAGAGATTTATAGTCAAGTGTTTAGTGAATGTTTTAGTCGAGCAGTATTTTAGTGGAGAGATTTATAGTCAAGTGTTTAGTGAATGTTTTAGTCGAGCAGTATTTTAGTGGAGAGATTTATAGTCAAGTGTTTAGTGAATGTTTTAGTCGAGCAGTCTTTTAGTGGAGAGATTTATAGTCAAGTGTTTAGTGAATGTTTTAGTCGAGCAGTATTTTAGTGGAGAGATTTATAGTCAAGTGTTTAGTGAATGTTTTAGTTGAGTAGTCTTTTAGTGGAGAGATTTATAGTCAAGTGTTTAGTGAATGTTTTAGTTGAGTGATTTGAAGGACTTCCAATCCATTCGTAAATTGTACATTCATTCTGATTTATAATTGTTTATTGGTTAAAGACTTTGTCCATCGAAGCTAGTAGCCAACTGCTATGTGGAGTTACAAAGTAAGATAGAAATTCAAACTTGATAATCAATTATAGACACTTATCAAAAGTTGCGTGAAGATTAATAAAAAGGACTATGTGCAGCCATCAGAGGTCACCAATTCTGAGTAAGTAAATGTTGAAGGAGACTCTGGTACACTAGAAATTTTAGCTTCAATGAAATTTTGTGATGATCTTTTATAAAGATAGCAACTTCTGCTACATCACAGAAAGGTTGTAGGAAATTTGTTTTAGGAGAATTTTTTGTGAAACTCAGATCTGGAGTTGGTGGGAAGGAGATATGAAAGTGTGATGTATGAACATGTCATGTTAGAGTTCATACTCTTGATGATAGTGTAGTTTTGGAGCATGGTCAACATGATCATGCACCTGTTTATGGTGGTGCTGCTGTAGCAACTTACTCGAGAAAACATGAGGCAATGTGATGAAAACACAGAAGGCGCTAGGCACATTGTGCAATATATTTTAAAACAAGTATAAATCTAGAGTGCACATCTTCTGCCTCAATCTTTAACTAGCGATGATTGCAGACATCATCAGAGAAAAGGAATGTATGATCAATACATGAACAAATACAGACACAAAGTCAATGGCAGTCTCTTTCTGCACGTAACAGAACCAAATTTTGTTCAATTTGCAGCGCAATAGATGTGGATTTTTTTTCCAGAGCAAACAATGGTTTGCTGATGGAACATTCTGAATCACCCCAGAGGGATTTGACCAACTGTATACAATCCATGCATTTGAGAATATTGAAATAATCCCATACGTTTACGCACTTTTGTTTGGACATAGTGAAATCACATATCATAGCAGTGTGTTATAATTGAGTAAAGCATTTATTAGGGGACGTATGTGCACTTGGACTCACCAGAGGAAGTCACAATAAACATTAGAACAAGCGTCCTACTGTACGGGTAGACAGTTCTGTTTTCATATATACTTCTGGTAAAGTGATGTGGATTGGCGATGTATTTTCTGTTTTTCTTCTTCTTCTGCAGCATTAATTCTCAAACTCCCGCTGGTCCTCTCTTATAGCAGGACAATGGTCCTACAAGTTTTCCAGCAGGATGTAGTCCAGAGAATAGAAATGCATTGTGTCGCCATTTTATTTGCACCAATGGTCTGACACATCAGTCTTCTGCAGTTTCTGCTTTTTTCAGTGAGGGAAGTTTTGGAGAGGAGTAAAGGTAAAACTATGTCCATGGCAGCAACCTGCCGTTGGGGATGAAGATAACTTTTCATGTACTAAGCCGCAGAAACTATTTTGTGGGGTGGCCAGTTCCCTTCCTTGCTGTCTTTGCCTTCCCTAACTCATGCGTCAGGTATGCATTTACAGCTGAGTCGACTGGAGGAGTGGTTGTGTCAACGTGGTTTTAAAGTATTGGAGTATATACAGTATATACAGTTCATGATCATCTGGAATCCAAACCCCAGAAATGAATTATTCTTCAGTACTATCTAACATACAAAGAGTGGCAGGTCTGGACAGAGGAATTAAAAACTTTGGGTTGCCTCTCTGACCTGTAGAAGACTGAATTTCAACCTAGCATCATAATTTACTAGCAAACATGACCGCAGAAACGATCCCAGAAGAAAAGAGGAGATTGATGCCACAGAGTAAAATTCTGCCCACTAAAATATTATCATTTACATATCAGCATAATATGGATCATGTCCTGCTTATTCTGATGTTTCCAACATGACATCCCTAGAACGCTGATGGGTTGGTTGGTTGGTTGCTGATCCAGCTGTCCATGGGCTCATGCCCTTTGACCTAATGCCATTGTGTGATATATGCATGTGTTTGTGAGCTGTTGTTTTGTTCCATATAATGTGTTTCATTTATCTGGCCCTGGAGATATTTATTTTCCTGATATCATCCAGCACTGGGCATTCAAAAAGGTGGTGGTCAACATTTTCATAGGGATGAGTGCACAGCCGGCACTCTGGAGTGTGTTGTGGTCTTATTCTTTTCTGATGATTATTAAGATGGTACATGTTCTGTGCGGTCGGAAGATACTCTGGTCTTTCCTTCCCAGGAGGTTGATATTGTCTTTAGGATTTGGGCTGGTCATATATTTATAGATTTCCCTCCCAGTGTTTCCCGTGGCTCATCTGTTCATCCAATTTTCTTTGTTCACAGATTTCATCATTTTAACTGTGTTCATGGTTGTTTGTGTATATGGCTGTTCTTGTTGAGCTCCCATCTTTGCTAGTCTGTCTGCCTTGTCATTACCATATAATGCTGGTGGGTTATGGATCTTTGTTTAAACAAAATTTGAAGCATATTGTATACATGACATTAGTATTCTACTATTGTTGAATGAATTTATGATGCCACAATACATCAAATTGTATTGCTAGTGCAATGTGAATGATTGGCTTTTGAACTATGGGCTAATTCGACATGTTTGGTGTTTGATAGACAAGCTTATTATCAACTTATTACTACAATTGTTATTACTACTAATGCTACTGCTACTGTTCTGATTATTATTACTATTACTGTTACAACTTCTGTCAATACTGCTAAAGTTGCCACGTCTGATACTACTAATGTTGCTCTGCTACCAAGCTGATGTTATTGATATTATTATACATAGAATTATCATTGATATGTCATTATTCTTGCTCACAAATTTGCTTCTTTGTATTCAGAATTCATCACATGTCCTTATGCAACAAAGTATTAAGAATGGAAGAAATTGAGAAACTTGAGACAAAAGCATTTAGGAGAGCGGTTGATGCATGTAGCTCTCAAAATGAAAAGGTAGCCTCATGTTGTTAATGTCTTATTTTGTGATGATGAAGTTAAGTCAATAATAAAACATAAATATAGAGAATAATAGCTCAACCAACAGTACCAATACCAAATTGGCCACATGTCACGCCCTCTTGCCTCATGGAGAGGCAACTATTTTTAGATTATGCATAGGGTACTGTCACCTCTGAGGGCATGACATGTCACGCATTCCAGACAGCAAATGTGGACTTGGCACCCGGCCACCCTGAGCATGTCCTTCAAACATGGCCTATCAGGAAGTCCAACATCGGCTTTGTCTGCAAGGAGCATCACGAAAACAAACTCGCTGGCGTGAGATATCATAAGTAGACAAGTTGTATTCATGAAATGAGTATTGAAGTCAGAAATAAGTGATAGGATAGGAGAGCAAAGGCAACAGTTCATGTTAGAGTCATATTTATCAAAGTAGGATTCTTACAATGTAACAACGGTCAAACGAGAGGGCAAGAGATAAAGGGAGAAAATACTGGATAGTTTGACATCATGACATTAAAATCATGTGAAAATTGACACAGAAAATAGCAAAATCTTGGTTAACAGCAGAGACACAGAAAATCAGACTAACATCATGATGAATGGACATAAGCTTCATGTGGTGAATACCTTCAAATACCTCGGATCCAGCATATGTAGCGATGGTTATTGCAAAGCAGAACTAAAAATAAGGCTGGAGATGGCTTTAGCATCCTTGTCAAGGCTAACGGTGATTTGGAAAAGCAAAATCAGTGTTGGAGTGAAAGTCAAACTGTATAAGTTGCTGGAGCTTTCTGTTGTGATGTATGATTGTGAGAGTTGGACACTCACTGCGTGCATGCAGAGAAGATTACAGGCTTTCGAGTATAAATGCTACAGATGAATTCTACAAATCTCCTATAGGGAACATAAGACCAATGTGTATGTAAGAAATAAAGTAGAGATGTATGCAGGTGTGCAAGAATCATTGCCTTCATTAGCAAAATGACAAAATCTAGCATGGTTTGGACATGTATGCAGATATGATTCCTTGTCAAAAACAATACTGCAGGGAACCATCGAAGGGGGGAGAAGCAGAGGAGGGAAAATAAAGACACGGACAGACAACATCAAAGAATTAACAGGTTAGGATATTTCCACACTTATCCGCATCGCTGAGGATAGAAATCGGTGGAGGACTCTGTGTGCTGAAGCATCCAATGTGGTACCCCAATGACCCTGAAGGGTTACAGGATTGATTGATTGAATCATCACAATAAGGCATTTAGGCATGGGTCGACTATGTCTATCTTGCACAAGGTGTTCTGCTGTCAGGGAACTTCTCACACAATTAGATGTAGTGTCGCTGTGCCCATTGAGTTCTGAACTTATTCTCATCTTTGAGCATGATTCCGGTATAGGAAGCACTCTACAGTAGGATTGGGCTCTGGTCAATTTTCCCTCTTAGCAGATGTATCATTCACAGATATCTGAACACTTCATCCAAGTCTGTCTCTACACATAACTAGGAGCACCGGAAGACTGGCTGCTCTTTTCCCATGAGATATCCTTCTTGAAGATAACTAGAAGCTTGTTCTCGAGCTGAACAATGCTTTAGTTACGATTTCCATTCACGTTTTCTCCATTCTATGTGCGCATGACACTGCCCTCTAGTGCTGTGCTGTCCTCTCATTGTACTCAATATGTTAGCCTTACTTCACCAGAGACTTGTGTACAATGCTTGATGCTCATGATGACATCTACTCATTTCAGAGCATTGGCTGCCCCTCCAATGCATCTGCATTTCGGCTGACCAGGCCTGAATTCCTTGCATGTGACATTGTGTATACTGGCGCAGAGGTGTTGGAGAACATATAGTTCAATGGCTGTGTTGCCAATCCTAAATTTTGTGGACATGTAACTGTGAGGTTAGCTGTGTCCTGTTCTGAAGTGTAGAATTGCAGCTTGTTCTGGTGTGTTCATAATGTGATAGTCATCTTGTGTTGGTGTCTGTGAGGTTAGCTGTGTCCTGTTCTGAAGTGTAGAATTGCAGCTTGTTCTGGTCTGTTCATAATGTGATAGTCATCTTGTGTTGGTGTCTGTGAGATTAGTTGTGTCCTGAAGTATAGGTTCTTATAGAAGCTTCATGGCATGTCATCTATACAATCCCGTAGTCGTAATCTTCGATAACAGTTACCATGTTGTGCCTGAACTAGTTACGGGCATGGCGTGAGTGGGCGGAACAACAAAGAAACTTGTCGCAAGGGCCAGAGTTGTGCCCTGATGTCAATGTCTGTTTCGGCAACATTAGACTCGAAACACCATTGAGTTGAGTGGCTGCTGAAACATAGGGCGGAGCACTTATGGGAATGCCCCACGTGCTGTGAGGCCAGTTTCTAATCAAGAATCAAGTTTCGCAACTTGTTCTGGTCTGTTTATAATGTGATAATCATCTTGTGTTGGTGTCTGTGGGGTTAGTTGTGTCCTTGTGATAGCCATCTTGTGTGGGTGTCTGTGGGGTTAGGTGTGTCCTTGTGATAGTCATCTTGTGTTGGTGTCTGTGGGGTTTAGTTGTGTCCTTGTGATAGTCATCTTGTGTTGGTGTTTGTGGGGTTAGTAGTGTCCTTGTGATAGTCATCTTGTGTTGGTGTTTGTGGGGTTAGTAGTGTCCTTGTGATAGTCTTCTTGTGTTGGTGTCTGTGGAAGTCTTTACTGAACTCACATAATCTTTTTAGATGTGATTTGGTAGAATGTGGAAAACATGTTGACTCAAGATATGAAGTGAATAAGTGCCAGCTGAATAGATCTGGTTCAAATCCCATCTACTGACTTCTGATTTTAACCATTCAATCACATACTTCACGTGAACAGCAATAGTTAAAAGCAGTGTCATGTACAGGATAGGATTAAATTTTCGGTACAATACAAGAATAAGTGGACAAATCACGTGACAACATACCAACTTTTTAATTTCATATACGATTGCACTATCTCGGAAACTTAAAAAGCAGTAACTTAAAATACCAATCTAGCTATTTGCGTGCAAGAACTGGTCATCCACCACCCACTCAGTGTGCAGCACGAATGTCGAGTCGTCAGGGCCTCTCATCGCGCAATGTGTCGAATATTTTATGCATCAGTATATGCGTCTTTATCGAAATTTCGTTCCATTTTTATTTTAGCTATTTGTTCCGTAGAAACCTGTCCACTGATTCTTGTATTGTACCAAATTTTCATTTAATTTATTATGTTGTAAATATTTTTGTTAATGTCCTCTATTTTCTGTTGTATCAGGTTGCTTGTGCCTTGCAAAACTTGGCTGTAAGTGTCCAGAAATTAATTGACCTGTACAGTGTACCTTTAGTGGACCAACCAGAATGCCAAGAAGAAGATGGTGATAACTTTCTGACACAATGTAACTTGACAGAATACAGTACAGCAGAAGAAAAATTCTCTCATGATTTAACTGCCTTCACCAAGAAACAATTTTTTGAGGTTAGATATTTATGAGTTGTGTGAGCTTCATTTTCAAGTTGTTGAAACCTGAACAAATATGAATACTTGGACATGATATAACTGGGCTTGGGAGTGTCAGTTGTTGAAGCCTCAACAACTATGGATACTTGGACATGATACAACTGGGCTTAAGAGTGTCAGTTGTTGAAACCTAAACAAATATGAATACTTGGACATGATATAACTGGGCTTGGGAACAAAATAGAGACCACTGTGACAATGATAGGAATTTATCATGTCACCTGTGTGCTACTGAGGTCTGATAGGGGAGTAAAGAATAACAACTATGTGGTCTGCCATGCATATTGAAGAAGCAACTAAGTATATCTGTAGGTGAGGTTGGCTGTCTCTTCCAATAAGTTAAAGTGACCCAAATGCTATGTTGAAGTCAGATGTGTCAGGCAGAAAAAAACACAGCCAAGCTGTAAATGATGACAGAACACATTATGTTCTCAGGATTAGATCCTGCTAATCTGTAGGAGTTTGAGAATGAATGCAGAATTATATGCAGGCATCCATTGATGAATGTATTATAATCTACTTCGCTGAAAATAGATATTCAGACACTCTGAGTTGGACATTTGAAATTGTCCTTGTTCAGTGGTTTGCTTCCCAGATTCTTATAGGTTTTCAACTACAAATGGCTCTGATTAACCCCATCTCAAGAAATGGGTACCCAAACAAATTTTGGAAAGATCGGCAATCAGGAAAAATGTAATAGTGCAGTGGTTAGTGCTTCCTATCTGTGTGGTTGAGATTTGATTCCCAGTTTTGATACGTATATATACATAGATTATAACCCATTGTCTATTTTCTGGTGTTAAAGTTATATATATATATATATATTACTTTTCTGGTGTTAAAGTTATATATATTACATTTCTGGTGTTGTGCTTATATTCATTTTTAGAGTAACATGATTCTCATACATCCATGAATTTACAGGGTATGGCAGACATGACAGGAGATCGAGTAATGGAGCGATATGACCTTATTGATATGAGTTTCCCAGAAAGAGTATCCTTGAAGGGTGATGTCAATTTTTTGGAGGACTGTCAGGAATTCCATCGTTTACAGCAAATGTAGGTTTCTACTGATGACGTGTGACACCGTATCTAACTTTTATTTTCTGCTTCTCTCTCTATCTCATTTTGTGTATTGCTTCTTCCACTTGTGATAAGGTGCATACTTGCCAAAGCAGTCAATAGCCATCACATCTTGAAGCACAGCAGCAAACTCAACAGAATTTGTGACCGTCCTTCACAGAATTCTCCAAGACTTGTCAGACAAACCTTATTGAGATCTGGTTAATATGTAATTACTGCGCAAAACTGAAATTCAACAGGTAAATCCAGGAATAGGGTAATGAAGTTTTGCTAATCACCAAAGACACACATAATAACACACACAAATCGAATATAGATCTATATTACACATGCTAATGTGAGCGTCCATATCCTTACTGTCCATTTTCTTTAATTTTTGTCTTAAGACCTTTTAGTCGAAAACTAGATTTGTGTGTGTTATTATGTGTGTCTTTAGTGATTAGCAAAACTTCATTACTGGTTAGATCAGGTTAGCTATGAGGAAATGAAGAACATCCATAAAACCGCAAACGGAAAGAAAAACACAGCAAATATAATGCAGGTTATGGTTATTATCTACTGCCCAGAAGAGATCAAGTAATCATGTTCCCACTGAACTGATCACAACTAATAAAATTGAGGATAAATACAACAGATTTGTGTCACTACAAACTGGCAAATATCACAGAGGAATATCTTACAGAAAGCTTTTCTCAGTATGCATATCTAAGGGGAAAGATGTGGTCCACATCTACCATCTTCAAAGAGAAACTAGGAAAGAACTGAAACAGATAACATACTATATCAGAGAATCTGAAATTCCAGTGTGAGAGGGAAATTATCACTGAAGAATTTCACAGGACTAATTCACTTGTCTGATCTTAACCACCACTGTTTTGATGATATTAACCACCACTGTTTTGATGATATTAACCACCACTGTTTTGATGATCTTAACCACCACTGTTTTGATGATCTTAACCACCACTATTTTGATGATCTTAACCACCACTGTTTTGATGATCTTAACCACCACTGTTTTAATGATCTTAACCACCACTATTTTGATGATCTTAACCACCACTATTTTGATGATCTTAACCACCACTATTTTGATGATCTTAACCACCACTATTTTGATGATCTTAACCACCACTATTTTGATGATCTTAACCACCACTATTTTAATGATCTTAACCACCACTATTTTGATGATCTTAACCACCACTATTTTGATGATCTTAACCACCACTATTTTGATGATCTTAACCACCACTGTTTTGATGATCTTAACCACCACTGTTTTGATGATCTTAACCACCACTATTTTGATGATCTTAACCACCACTGTTTTGATGATCTTAACCACCACTATTTTGATGATCTTAACCACCACTGTTTTAATGATCTTAACCACCACTATTTTGATGATCTTAACCACCACTATTTTGATGATCTTAACCACCACTATTTTGATGATCTTAACCACCACTATTTTAATGATCTTAACCACCACTATTTTGATGATCTTAACCACCACTATTTTGATGATCTTAACCACCACTATTTTGATGATCTTAACCACCACTGTTTTGATGATCTTAACCACCACTGTTTTGATGATCTTAACCACCACTATTTTGATGATCTTAACCACCACTATTTTGATGATCTTAACCACCACTATTTTGATGATCTTAACCACCACTATTTTGATGATCTTAACCACCACTGTTTTAATGATCTTAACCACCACTATTTTGATGATCTTAACCACCACTATTTTGATGATCTTAACCACCACTATTTTGATGATCTTAACCACCACTGTTTTGTGCAACCTTAAGCAAGTTGCATGAAATTAAATTTTGGCCATTTATATCTCTATAAACATATATTGAAACTCAACTCACTCATGCAGCCAAAAAGACAAGGTTGGAAAAGAAAGGAACAATCATTTTTTTTTTCCATTGAGAACAGACCACAACAGACTCAAATAACACATATATAGGAAGCTTGAAATTGACAACACCAATATGTATCCCTGTGGACAGTCTGCAGAGACCATAGAACATATTCTGCAGAACTGCCCACTATACCACAACGAAAAAAGAAAACTATAGCCATCGGAAACAACTCTGATGGGCATGCTCCATGGCCCTGGCTTAATGCTGGTGACCACAGTACAGTTCATTAATGAAATCCATATCAGCTTCTGACTTTAGATGGACGAGGAAGAATAAACCATTAATTTTTCCATTATCTTTCAACATTAAACTTCATATTGCCAGTGTGTTGCAGGGATAAAATGGGGAGCAAAGAATGGTGACAATGCTACCTGTCATAAGAGGTGACTAAAGAAGCTGGGTTACTACCCCATCCAAAACACAGCAAGTAGACAACAGAAACTTTGTAAGGTAATGGCTAGAAGACAAATATAAATAACCAAAATTTTTGGAAGATGTCTGACAAAGTGAAGAGTGCCACGGTAACCAAACGAATAAGTAGGAAATACTAAATGAGGTAGAAAGGTTACTGTAAAATACTTAACTAACAATAGTAAAAAATAAAAAACTAACAATAAAACATAGAACAAGGACAATTTTGTCAGTATCCTCCAATATCCTCCTATATTTTGGTTATTTATATTTGTCTTCTGGCCGCTACCTAACATTGTTTCTGTTGTCTACTTGCTGTTGTTTCTCATTTTCACTTAGTATAGGTTTAATTGGACTTACATCGGCCATGTTCTCAGAATGAACAGCCTAAAAATTTCCCAGCAGTCACTATATTGGGTGCCACCTGGAGTAAGAAGAGGGAGACCTAGAGAAACTCTACGAAGAACCATTAATAGAAAAGGCATGTCAATGAATCTAAACAACACGCAACAATTGAAAGACCTGGCAACACAAAGACAGAAATGGAAAGCTATGGTTTCTGCCCTATGCGCCGCCTATGGCCCTGGAGGAACATAACATAGGTTTATTATTATATCACTTCATCTATTTCTCATTCTAGTTGTCAATATTTTTATGGCTTTGTATTTTTTATTGTTATTTGTTTCTTGAAAAAGGTCCCAGTTGGACCGCAATGTAGAAAATTGCTTCTTATTCATCATGTATTGCCATTAAACAAATTGATGCCACAGTTTCCACTGTTCTTCTTCTTCTTCTTTCGTTCACTTGAAACATGTCTATATCTGTAATTCTGTCTCCTTAATAAAACTCACTGTCTTTTGTAGTTCATACAGTGTCCCATAGAGTTTTGATTCCATTGTTATTTCCTCTGGCCAATATGTCTGCCTCAGCGTTTCATGCTCAGAACACTCTTGAAGTATATGTTTGGCACTCTATGGTGCCTGTCCACATGTACACATGGCGGTGTTGCCAATCTTGAACTTTGTATACATGTGACTGCGGAGTCGGTTGTGTCCTGTTCTGAGACGTAGAATTATAACTTGTTCTGGTCTGTTCATAATATGATAGTCATCTTGTGTTGGTGTTTGTGGCTTTCTTATTGACTTGATCATCTGTTTTTTCTGATGGTAGGTGATTGGTATATCTGGTTGGTCTTCGGTAGCACCTTCCTTAGCCAGTTGGTCTGCTTTTTCATTTCCTGGTATTCCACAGTGAGAGGGTATCCACTGCATGGTTACCCTATACTGGTAAGACAATTCGCTAAGTAGTTTTTTCAAGTCTGTTAGTTTTCCATACTGGAGAGCTTGAAGCACTGTCCTTGCATCTGTCAGGAATACCACAGGCTGTAGGTCAGAGTTGGAGTTCAGCAGTTTTTTTAGCTGCCACACTAATTGCCTGGATTTCTGCATCATAATTATTGCAGAATTTTCCTGTCGGTGTTCTGATTGTATCTCTAGGCTTGTGTGGATATTCTATATATACACCTGCACCTCCATTCCTCATGGCATTCTGTGCTTACCCATCTGTGTATACTCTGACCCACATATCTTGTTGATATTCCTCATCCAGGAAACTGAGGGTGACTGTCCTTCGCTGCACACTGTAGTTTCCACTGTAAATGTTGCATTTGTCCCTTTTTTTTTAAGACCATCTTTCTAACTAGATCCATACTAAATCTACATATATTCGTGTTTAACAAACATTAAAAAAATGTTTTCAGATTTCCTAAAAGTGAGTCTGATCGAATAAATGCACTGGTAGGTGCTAACAAGGCATTAAGTGCAGTCAATCAAGCAAGATCTATTCTCCATACTCTCAAGTCGAACCAGTTTCCAACATCAGCAACAGAAATTAGGTACAGAATAACATCGTTAATGTATTTCTACAGTTCTATTTTCTTAATCTGTGTTTGTTTTGATATCTAGGAATTATTATTGATGAAATTCTTGTTTTCTATTTGTAATTGTGGTCTGAGTGGGAAGTTAATAATATAATATAATAATAATAGTAATATGACTAATAGCTTGTACCGGTTGTAGGGGCGACAACTGGATACATCAGCACAATAAACTCTCCAAACAACTATCTTCAGCTAATCAGAGAAGTGTAGAAAAATCAATCCCAGGCCATTTCTTGATGTTATCAATCCAGGATTTTTTCTGTCCTCTTCTTCCACCCTCGACTGCTCCTTGCAAAATAATTTTAGAAAGCAAGTTGTGCCTTGTTACATGTCCAAACCAAACAAGTTTATGCTGTTTCATCATTGTCAAAAATGATTCTTGATAACCTGCAAGTTTGTTTATTTGCTGCCGGACAAATATATTTGTTTTGTGTTATATATAGCTAATTCTTAACACACACTTTAGCACTTATTTTCAAAAGCCTGAATTCTTTCTGTGTCTGCATTGAGTGTCCATCTTTCACTTCTGATATAAAAATATACTTAGCACTAGACTAGCGATCTGATCATGCCTGAAAAGAAGACACAGGTCCTATTCTTTGCATTCTGAACTCAAAGTCATTGCCACACAGGAGACTGAATTGATAAAAACAGTTGCTGTCAGCGCTCTCCTTGATAGTTGTACTATACCAGTCAAGATTCGTATTAGCAAAATAAAAAACATTAATTTTCAGTTCTGTAGGCCCTATAGCATATTTAACACATTTTGCAGTCACACTATTTTTAGTTAAATCTTGTTCACTGACAAGACATGTTGCGTGTATAAGTTTTACAGGTGATGATTTTCTAGCACTGGTAGTGCTATGATTGATTTTCGAGGTCTGTATCCATTACAGGCTCCTGGACCCAGAGGAACTATTTCATAACAATCTTTGTGGAACTTCTATAACTGCCATCATTACTTAAACCATAATCCTATTCTGTATTGGATTATAAGTCCGTTTTATCACTATTGCTTGCTAAAAGTCGAGAGTAAATTTTGACCATGACATCTTCATGAACACACCCAGTTTGAAGTATCCATAAAAAAATATATCTGACTATCCGTGATAAATTGATACATCACACAATTATTATAATATAAGACCTCTAGACTAAATTAGGAATCATTATTTTAATGTCATGCATTTGACCTTTCCCCTGAATTTCTATGGCTATCGACATAAGGTATACACAAAGTGACCAATGAAAATCACAGAAAAATTCATTTGTGTCACTTCAGAAGGATAATCTCTGATGAGCCAGCGAGACTATAATTGATGTAAGAAATTCCAGCGATTTAATAATTGTACGATGGATAGTTGTACGATCACATAGTTTCCGTTCTATTTCATAAGAAGAGACGAATACCAGCGGGAATTGAGACTAGAACACTTGTAAAGACTCCAGAAAACTTGGCTGCTGTAATTAATTCAGTCTGATATTTTTTTAAATAAAAATGCTATTTACTATAGCTTTGCCCACCAAAGTGTCAGCTCTTCATTGCCCCTGGCTGCCATATGACCAGGATAGTAGATTCATGTGATCAGAATAAGACAGGCAAACACCACCTTACGGAGATCAACAAAAGCAATTGTTAACAAAATAAGACGACGGGTAAAAACCACCTTATTGAGATCAATACAAGCAATTGTTAACAAAATAAGATGACAGGTAAACACCGCCTTATTGAGATCATCACAAGCAACTGTTAACTTGGTTCACTTTATAGCCAATCATGTGACTAGCTCATATGGAACAATATTCTCTCTCTTCTTCTGTCTTTAACTCTGTTTTAGCTGTTAGGTATGAAATGTCTGAATGATAATCAATATTTTTAGCAATGACATGTTTTGATATTTGGTAAGCAGAAATGTTATAACATACTCCTATGACTCCTTTGATCCACCTTCTTGGTCTTTCCTTGCCTCTTCCTTTTTCTATTTTCATGTTAAATACTTTTGCTACTGACCAATTATGGTTCATTCTCATTAAATGTCATAACCATTTCTATTCCAACATTTCATTATTGCTTACTTTTAGTCTTGTTGTTGTTAAACATAATCTGGATATAAATACAACATTCTGATGTCACCTGTTATAGCCGACTGCATCACATAGTGGAACAAAACATAGACACTGCCAAGACAGAGACATTATCTATAACATCAAGACTGCCAGATTTGATTCGAGAGTTGGGCGGTTTGCAAGGGACTGAAATCCTGACAGGAGATTATGATTTGAAACTTCAGCGTCAAGATTACTTCATTAAAAAACAAGATAAAGTAAGTAATAACTTTGTGATAACCTCAGCAACAGACAACTTTGTGATAATTTTGTGGTATTGCTGAAGAAATATCTGACAACTTTGTGATAATATTGTTGAATAACTGATAGCTTTGTGATAACATTGTTAAATAACTTACAACTTTGTGATAACATTGTTGAATAACTTACAACTTTGTGCTAACATTGTTGAATAACTGACAACTTTGTGCTAACATTGTTGAATAGTTGACAACTTGCTAATAATATTGCTGAATAAGTGGCAACTGTGTGATAACACTGCTGAATACCTGGCAACTGGGTGATAAAATTAGTGAATGAATAACTGGTATCTTTGTGATAATATTACTGAATAAGTGGCAGCTTTGTGATAACATTACTGAATAACTGATTACATTTAACTTCTGTGCAAAAAGGATGAAACACGAAAGTTACATAAGAAAATGTTGGAGGTAGAGCACTTTAAGATGTAGCTTCACTGGCGATTCAAAATTTCTCATGAACTCAGAAAGTTTTTTCTTAACACAGTCACCCTGCAACATTTTTTGGTAATTTAACACCAGATTTTTCATTCCAGTTTAAAACAAAATAATTTGCATATAAATATCACTTAATACCAGACCGAAGCTGTAGTAAAAACTTCCCTTTAAACGATTGAACAGAACACTATCTGTGGTACATGATTGAACAGAACAATATCTGTGGTACATGATTGAACAGAACACTATCTGTGGTACATGATTGAACAGAACACTATCTGTGGTACATGATTGAACAGAACACTATCTGTGGTACATGATTGAACAGAACACTATCTGTGGTACATGATTGAACAGAACACTATCTGTGGTACATGATTGAACAGAACACTATCTGTGGTACATGATTGAACAGAAACACTATCTGTGGTACATGATCAAGTATTATAATTAAAAAAATATTTGCATCCAAATTTGTGTAGCTAAAATTTTAAGTCACACCAATCAATTAAAATGAAGCTTCCAAAAATGTGAATGGTAAAATTTGCAGTATTTTCCACCACATTGTCTGTAATGACATTTGTCAGACCACATTGTCTGTGATCATACTTGTCAGACCACATTGTCTGTAATGACACTGGTCAGACCACATTGTCTGTGATCATACTTGTCAGACCACATTGCCTGTGATGACACTTATAGCATACCAGATCTTGGGGCAGATGTCTCCTATTTTCAAAATAAAATAAAAACTACACTACATGAAACAATCATTATTCCAACACTATGGTACCAATGTCTAATGTGGACACTAACAGCAGAATCCAAAAGAAATCTTGTTACAACAGAAATGACTTGTCTACATCGAATCCTCAGAGTAACAATAAGAGACAGATTCAAAAATGAAAACATCAGATGACTAACAAACACAATGCCAATTTTGGATTACATCAGAAAACAACAGATTAAGTGGTTTTTGCAGGCTTCCAGACTACCATCATACAGTGCCCCTCAAAAAACATTACCATACAGACACAGTGGATACAAAGCCAGGGGGAGATCTTGCAAATGATTACAGAGATAAAAGAGTCAATGACAACAAACATATATGCACACAAAAAATCCACCTCCAGAGAACTCTCCTACCCCTGACACTGCAAGGCATACAGGGGTATAAAGCGAAAAGAAGAAGACACTTGTCAGACCACTACAATTTTTATCATGAATATTCATTCTTCATTTTAACAGTCAACACCATTTCTTTGTCTTTTTCCTTGTCGCCATTGTTCGTTCTCAAACTTCTGCAGATTGGCAGAATGTAGTCTCGGGAATGAAATGTTTTATCATGGTTTCCAGCTTAGCTGCAATATATGTCTTTCAGCTTGACACATCAGACTTCAGCGTGGCTTCTGTGGCACTGTGACCTTATATGGAATTATTTGGGGGGGGGGGGGGGAGCAACAGAATTGTTTGCAAATTTCTGAAGCATGGCTGTTTCTTGCTAACAAAATGACGGTGATCATGCAGCTGACAGAATTGTTTAGTTTAGCAGTTATTGTAAATCACTCACATGAAGCATCAAATGAGAATATAGCCACAAAAAAGTTACTTAGTTATCAGATCATCAGCATTGCACACAGGACACGTGCATAGGTGCTCCGATCTCTCCCTGAGTGTATCAACGATTACATGACAACTGACAGTTCTAGTTCACTTTTGATTGGCAAACATTCAGTCCATAATGATGCTAATTTTGGCAGCGCCACATTTCAAGCATAGCTCCTTTATTCTGGACCGGAATCATCACCCTCATTAATTTTAATATGATTGGTACTATCGACAAGCAGTGTGCTGATCTTTTGAGAAGTACGGAGTATATATGGAGAAACTTGAGTTTATTGAAGTCAATCCTCTATGTCTGTTGTGCCATTTTCTCAGTTTTTGTTTTAACATAAAATTTCTAGGTCATTATGTCCTATAGATTTATTTATTATTAACTGGAAAGAATCCTTGTGAGTATATTATTATCTGTATTATCCATTTTATTGTATTGTTGTTAATTGCATGGGCTTTTGTTGAACTTGTACAGGTCATTGAGCAGCTCATAACTCAGAGAGCCCGTAATGAGTTCCTCATCATGTTGTACGAGCTCGAGTCAAAATGTCACCGGGAGACACACCATCTCTTGTCGGCTGCTAGACAAGTATTGGAGACAAACCTTAAGGCCTGGCAACAGCGAATGGTAAATATACTTTTATTTCTCACTTTGTGAACAGAAAAGAACTGTCTTCTTATAGTCCATGCAGTGTGTTGTTGGTTATCATGTCTTTCCACAACCTTTCTGAAAGGTTTTATAGCTGTGATGACTACATTTGCTCTTGCTGTCATATTTTCTCATATCATGTATTTATATATGCATTTTTTTACATGCATCTTGAAAGTCAATCATTTCTGAAAGCAATGTTCCCCCATGCTAAAATGCTATGCTGTCAGCATCTTCTCTCTTGCTCTTCCCTACTGTTTTGCTCTTCAATTCACCAGTTGTCACGATGGGCTCCATCTGTTATTCTCAAGATGTGCACAAAAAATGTGGACTGTCTTCTTCTGATGTGAGTAAGCAGCTTTGTTTTTTAATTAACCTTTAGCACCTTACTTTAAAATTAAGCACATTTCCCCCTCGGCCTGGTTTATTTTTTGACAATTTTCGTTATTTTTGGTGGGTGTTGGGAAAATGGAATAATGTTTATATTATTGTTGTTTAAATAATTTTTGTACTTGTAAATAAGGATTTGAATACCACATATAATGGTGTTTTTCATGTATGTGTGATTGAAGAGGTGTGAGAAAGTAGTGAAGTTGAAAATTGAAAAAAAATATAAATAAAAATTAAAAAAAAAATTCTTCAGGCACTTATACTTGAACAATGTGTAGCAATACTGATACAATGCATCTACATAACTAACCCTATTGTATTTATGTTATTTTATAACCAAACTAACATAATATGGATGGAATATGAATTCTTAAAGAAAGCTCTAAAAGGACAATAATTATTCAACTCTGATGAAGCTGTCATGAGTTTTTGTATTTGGTGTTGATGTATGTGAGTGTTTCTGATACTGCTTCAATTGCTCAATGAGCTTACAGAGTCTTCTTCTGACAGACTCACTATTTACCTAAACAGTGGGGCACTTGTTTGAATGTTTATTGTCCCTGTTTCTTCTGGTGAGGCCATGTGCATAATCTATCTATCTATCAATACGCTGTGGCCCTTGTTTGCCTTACGGCATCAATGGTAGAAGAGTTCTTTGGAGATGGCCCTCTTGTGTGCTATTTGTAAGCCCGTTCCTGTGACCTCTGATTTCTGTAATCCATCTTTTATATGGCCTGCCTCTGGCTTTATAGCCGTGATGGCTACATTTGCCCTTGCTGTCATATTTTCTCATATCATGTATGTATGTATGCATTTTCTTACATGCATCTTTAAACAATTTATAAATCATATTATACAGAAAGATCTTGAGGACCCAGATCTCAGTGTGAAGAGGTTGGAACGCAGCGTTGTTGATACCAGAGATAAATCATCACTCAGACTTTATCATTTACTGGGTAAGTAACTCAGACTTTATCATTTACTGGGTAAGTAACTCAGACTTTATCATTTACTAGGTAAGTAACTCAGACTTTATCATTTACTGGGTAAGTAACTCAGACTTTATCATTTACTGGGTAAGTAACTCAGACTTTATCATTTACTGGGTAAGTAGTTAGTTTTAGAAGTATAGGTTACAAAACATTCAAGTTTGATGTTAAATTTAACACAGTTTGATGGGTTGAAAAGAGACAACACTTGAACTTGAATTGAAAAACTTAGCTACAGAAAAGTTTACAGAAACATGTTTTTTTATTTAAAAGAAAAGACAGCATAAATTTACTTGAAGGAAAACAGTTATCTAAAACGGTAAAAGGTAACGGCAAGCTGGGTTATATGAACCAGTATCATAGAACATGGTTTCCCATGAGTGTACCAATGCCTAGTCAGTAGTTTATCATAAACTGCCTGACTAGTGTCACTTTCACATTTGCCTAGTAGTAGCAGTAGCACGATTCTCCAACCTTCCCAGAACATGAGCCTTGGTAACCAACTTCCTGGTTGATGGAGTTTTGATTTCATACCACAAATAATTAGTAGATTCCAAACACCTGCCCTCACCCTGAGGCCATAACATAAAGAAGGAGAAATTGTGAAGAAATTAATTAATTACTCTAAGTAAGTGTGCACTTATTATATGTCTAAAATATTTATTTTTATTTCCTAGCCATTTGTATTCACATTTTAACTTCTGTTTCATATATACCATCATTTTGTGATTGTGGTGCCAGGATATAAGAAACTGCTGCCTTGTTACAGTAGTATCTCCACACATATTTTTATGTTCAGTATTGGTGTCTTCATGATTTTGCTGATTATCATAGTTTTTATTTTGTGGATTTTTAACCTTTAGAACGCTATGCTTACAATTATGCAATTTCTCTCCTGCAGCCATATTCTTTTTTGGAAATGTTTGTTATTGTTGGTGGCTGTTTTGAAAACAATAATTTTGTTGTTGTTAGAGATATTTAAGTAATATTTGTACATATTAATAAAGAATTGAATTCTGCATATATTAGTGTACGTTTTGTTTGTGTTGTGATCGAGACGTGTGAGAAAGTGATAAAGATGTTTTTTTCACCAAAAAAAAAATTATAACAAAAAAAAAGAAAATATTAAAATAATAAATTACTTAACCTTTTTTGGGAAAAACAGTTGATGTTTGGCCTCAAAATATATAAAGCAGCATGGTCTACTGTTTTTTTTTTTCCGAGTGTTAAAACCAACTACCTCTGAAGAATTCACCATCCAAATCACAATTCATAATGATTTTACTGAAAATACAATAAAACAACAAAAGTCTATAAAACCTGGTTTCGCTTTCATGGCACCATACTAATGTTCATATGTGGACAGATTGCGGAGATTTTGATATTTCAACAACATTCGGTACATAAGTGTCCACTAAACTTTCAGAAAAAGGAAGTCAAATTGAATAACTAGCCAGATTTCTCTAATCTGGTAACCAAAATATAAAAAATGTGGCTTCTTTTACTGATTACAGGGGACTTAGCAACGGGAGTGAATACATTTGCCAATCGTGATCTGGACATGGCGAAATCATTAGCCGAAATAGTGCTTAAGATTAATATCTAGTCCACATTCCCTACTTAATTTGTCTTATTTATCTAGTAGAAATGATAATACTCATCATTGGACCCTGTCAAAATTTGCACTATACAAAGCCCAAAAACGGGATAATATTGTCTTCATTGTATCTGTTTTTGGTACTGGTAACTCTGTATCTGTTCAAGTCAAAACCGTGATATTTCTCTGAGACTTTTTTTTGTGTGTGGACATTCCATTTTTCTTTTTAGCTTGGTTTCCAGTATTTTTTGTAACAGATAATTTTTTTTTTCACACATTGTTGGCAATAATGTTTGTAAGTTGTGTTTCACCTGTATGTTGCTGGGGTTTTGTTCCCACATTGTTGGCAATACTGTTTATAATGTATGTCTTATCTGTGAGTTGCTGGGGTTTTATTCTCACATTGTTGGCAATAATGTTTGTAAGTTGTGTCTCATCTGTGTGTTGCTGGGGTTTTATTCCCACATTGTTGGCAATAATGTTTGTAAGTTGTGTCTCATCTATGTGTTGCTGGGGCCCAACGGGGGAGGAAAGAATAGCAACACTGTCAGTTGTCGTGCATGTTATAAAACGTGACTTAGGAGGTTTGGGGGTGGAGTTGGTTGTCCCATCCCATATGTCAAAGTAACCCAAAGTTATGCTATAGTCAGATGTATCAGGCCAAAAGGAGCAGCCAAGATGTAAACCATAATGCAACACATTTTGTTCTCTGGAGTACATCTTACTACTGACTATCAGGAGTATGAGAATGAATACAGAAGAATATTGATAGAATAGTAAGGAATATCTGGACAAGTTGATCGCAATTTCTATATTTTATAGTGCACATTTATTTTATGTTTAAGGAGATTCCCCAGATGATGATAGAATGTTGTACTTACCGAAGCAAGTAGTTGTAGAGAAGTCTAAGGTACTTGACAGCCAGTACAAAAGTGCTAAAGCATCTGATAAAACTATGGATGAGAAGTACCTAAGTAAAGTTTCCCAGTTGTGAGTATATTTCACAATTCTACTGATGTCACTCATATAAAATGTTTTGTCTGCTTGCTACTTAACTTAATATATTCAGATTGCAAGTGCTAAGTATACTTGTATATGAATGTGAAAACTAGACACTCAATGCAGACATGACAAGAAAGACTCAGATTCTGAATACAAGTGCTACAGTCATTTTCTAAGAATTAGTTATATAGAACACAAGACAAATATGTTCATCCAGCAGCAAATAAACAAACTTGCAGGTTATCAAGAACCATTTCTGCCAGTGGTGGGTAAAATAAATAAACTTGTCTGGTTTGGGCATGTAATGAGACACAATTGACTTTCTAAAATTGTTTTGCTTGGGATAAATACTAAATAAAGTAAAAATGTTACTGTATATACTTAACTGTCAATATAAAATAATAATAAATAATAATAAAACATAGAACAAGGACAATTATCAAGAAACAAATAACGGTTAAAAACACACAACCATAAAAAATATAAAAATTATTTTAAAAATATATAAATATATTATTTAATGGTTGAGTTTTCTGAACTGTTATTTGTTTCTTGATAAACGTCCCAATATGACCGATATGTTGATAATTGTCTTTGTTCTATGTTTTATTGTTATTTATTATTATTTTATATCGGTGCATATGGTGATATCGCAATGAAGAAATCATTGTATTTGAATGAATGTATTTGCATGGCACAAGCATTTCCGTGAAGGTCATGAAGAAAATGACCAGGAAAATGGAGAACAAACAGTTGGATTATGCTGCATGACAATGACACATTAATCCTTACCAGTTAAGCAATAGCTCACAAAGCACAATGGAACAGCCTCCATATTCTCCATATTATACCTGCTGATTTTTCTTGTTCCCTCGACTGAAATCAACACTGAAAGGACAGTGATTCAAAGATACAGATGTTACCACCATTGCAACAAGACAGCTGAAAGAGGAGTCAAAGAATGGGTTCCATGAATGTTTCCAGTAGCTGTTTGCACATTGACAAAAGTTTGTAGTCGCTGAAGGGAACTACTTTGAAGAAAATGTAGTGTAGATCATTCTATTGTTACTTATTTCTATATAACCCATTAATTCCTGGAACATTTTGGAGCTACCTTGTAGAAGTAACATCTGCTGTGTATTGTAACCTGAGCTTGGATATTGTAACCTGAGCTTGGATTATTTATTTAAAATATGAATTATATAAAATAAGCAACTTTTCTGTTGATCTGTCCTCAGGGAAAACTGTGTTAAGGACTCCATGTCAGCATTATATGTTGCATCAAGTACATCCAGTGGTCAACCCTCATTGTCTCCACCAGAACTTCAGTCTGCTATGGCTGAGCTGACACTAATCATTGGAAAACTAGAAAATGACCTTGCAAGGATTGTTTCAGATGTCAACAGCAAGAAAATGGTACAATTTCTTACTGTAAATAAATGAATATAAGCACAAACAAAAAATGGCTGCAATGCAGTTTTTTGTTGTTGTACAAATACAGAATAAACCGGAAAGTCTTTATAGAGATTTGAATAATCACATACAAAAATAGCTTGAACATACTATATAACTGTGATGCAAACTGGCAGATAGGGCAAGAAAGAAGTCTTAAGAGCTTTGGGGAATAATTAATAATTCACACTTCTATTTTTTAAAAGGATTGAGCCCCTCTGTGCATTGACTATGTTAAAATGATCCATTGGTGTAAATTTTCAATACTGTGACCACCTCACCATTTATCAGCTTGCTCATTATCCTTGACATGCCTGTGCATGAATAGGAAATTAATAAAAAATATATACAAAAATCTATTTAATACTGAAAAAGAATAGGAAATGTGCTAGAAAGGAAAACTTTGAAGAACTTTTAACAAAAATCCATCATAGTAGTGACAGACATAGGAGAAAAAACACAACAACTGGAAAGATTGACACTCAAGTATTGAAGTCCCATCAATAGGATGCCATTATTTTAAAAAAGACAGGGTTGATTAGTCATGTGTCTAGAGACAAATAAGAAGAAGATGGAAAGAGAAGAAAGATGTTCTAACCACACTGCATTGAAAAAAGAACTATTATAAGAAATAATACGCATGTGGTTGGATCTGTGGGTCTCACCAATTGCCCACTAGACATACCATCCATGCAACAGAAAACCTTAGTGGATGACATGCCATTATATTGAGGTTATCTTCTTATAGAAGCTTCATGGCATGTCATCTATACAGTTATGATTTTGTTTTGTTGTTGAAATGTTTTTCATGTTTGTCTGAATATATATGTATGCACGCTCTGTGGTTGGGAGGGAGCCAGAGATGTACTGTGCAGCACTAACTAAGGAGGAGGAAACTAACATCACTGTTTTTCCTATGGCTGAGGCCCATCATAGAGGCACAGTGACTCAGGACGTGACAATCATTTTGACTTGAACATTTGGTTGCATGCCTGGAGCTATAGAGAAGTTCGGCATAACCAGTAGTCAATTGGTGGTGGGGAATGAGCACAGTGAACCCTATCTTGGCTACAGTGGCTAGGCGCAGTTCATAGGTTGAAACCTACCGTCCTGGAGGTGTGATAGTTATTCTCTGGCTCTGTCCCGGGGTGGGCCGAAAATCCACAGACTTCCCAGCAATATAATGCCATCTAATGGCATTAGGTCAAAGGGTATGAACCCATGGACCGCTGGATCAGCAACCAACCAACCAACCAACCATAAGAAATAAAAATCAAACAATTATATTATTTTGGACATGTTAAAAGATTACACCTTGTTGAAGACATTACTTGAAGGAAGAGTCGAGAGTTGTGCAATTAAGGATATCGCCCAAACAGAGAGGCATGGTGTAATGTCTTTACTCAGGATTTTTATGAGGGTTTCCATGCACAAATGAGACATGTACAGTGGCCAATGATTTGGAGGACACTTACAACAGTGTCCATTAGCATCTTCAGCTGGATCATTTGCTTGAAATTAACATACACCCTTTTCTTGTTACATGGATTTCCTCAGCCTTGTTTCAGAGTAGAGTGTTACTGAGGTGTGGCAGTTGGAAATCTGACCCAACAACAATACACCCAGGCTTTCCACAGGGTTTACCTTTATCCTCTGTGCTCTTTTAATATATATATAGAATGATGATAACTGGTGAACAGCTGATTGGAAATGACAGAACCTTCTCATATGCAGATGACAGTCTGGTGTACCTTCAGGGTTTAGAAAGAAGACAAAATGTTCAGGATCTACAAAGTGAAATGTATCATATTGACCAGTGGTTTAATGCATTTGAAGCTCTGGTCAACAAAAGGAAAGCAGCTATGGTTCTTTCTGAATAACCACATTGTCCATGCACAAATACCAACTACCAATTTATATGGAGTGATCATCATCAAGTGACATATTCTTTCCAGAACGTAGTCTTTCCTATGGATCTCTTGAATTCTCCGCGGTCTTGAGCAAGTTGCCCTGCATCTTCCAGTGACATGCGCAGGCATTCCTGAATGTCTATTGTCCAACGGCGTCTTGGTCGGCCTTTGCCCCTGTTGCCTTCTATTATCCCCTCCATTAACACTCTCCATGCCGTCGTGTCTCTTAATATGACCGAAAAAAAAACTAGCTTTTTCTTTAATATAGTGTTCAGAAGCCAGCCTTCCTGGACGTTAATTGTTCGTAACACCTCTTGGTTTGTTTTCTTCGCTGTCCATGGTATTCTCAAAACTCTTCTATAACACTTTAATTCAAATGATGTTATTCTCTTGGCCACTGTTTTATTTAGTGTCCATGCTTCACATCCATATGTCGCCACAGGAAATACACATGTTCGTAGTAAACACAATTTGGTTCTTATGTTAGTACCTTGCCATAGTTTCTTTATCTGTTTTAATTTTGCCAGCGCCATTGCTGTTCTACTCTTAATCTCAACTGCGCAGTCCCCCGCATTGTTTATATTAGTTCCTAAATAATCAAAGTGTGTCACTTCTTCCACATTGCAGTTCTCAATATTAATTTTGGGTCTTGATTTAGTTTTGTCAGTTGCCATTATTTTTGTCTTTTTCATATTTAAGAACAAGTTTTGCTGTTCGCTGAACTTTTGGGTTGACTTAATTATATTTAGTAGGTCGTGTTCGTTTGTTGTTAATAACACTGTGTCGTCTGCATATCTAATTTCTGGTATCTGCAGCCCTCCTATATTTATGGATCTGAAATCAGGCTTCATTGATTCTTGTCTCACATTTCTCATTATATTTTCCGCATAGATGTTGAACAAGTATGGAGACAAGGTACAGCCTTGTCTTACTCCTTTCTGTACATTGAACCACTCCGATCTTGCACCTTCAACTTTTACCGCTACTTCTTGATCTTTATACAGCTCTTCTATTAGTCGTGTAATGTGCTTTGGGAAACACATATCGTTCATTATTTCCCATAATTTATGGTGATTGACACAGTCGAATGCTTTGGTGTAGCCTATGAAGCATGCGTGCAGTTTGATGTTATACTCTCTACATTTCTCTATGATCATCCTCATGTTAAATATATGATCTCTCGTGCCTCTGCCAGTTCTGAAACCTGCTTGAGCTTCATGGATCTCGTCCTCCATCTTGTTATGTATTCTTTTCATTATAATGTGCAGAAGTATTTTACTGGCTTGGCTGATCAAGGCGATTGTTCTATAATTTGAACATATTTGCATATCACCGCTTTTGGGTATCGGTATGTATACTAAACGTTTCCAGTCCCTTGGCCAAGTTTCTGTTCTCCAGATCTTATTGCATAGCTGATAAAATATGTTAACGCTGCTTTCGCCCCTGACTTGAATCATTTCAGCTGTTATGTCGTCACAACCTGCTGCTTTTCCTCTCTTCAAACTGTGAATTGCTGATCTAATTTCCTCTATTGTAAGCTCTAGTTCTTGTGTATTTCTGTCTGTGTTTATTTGGCTCTCTGGGTCATTTTGGGGTGGCTCTGAGTACATTTCTTTACAGTATTCTTTCCACCTTTCTAAAATATCACATTGCTCTGTAAGGGTGAATGTACAGAGATAATCAACTTTAAAATACCTGGGAGTGCTGCTTCACAGATGTTTGTGTTTCAATGAGCATGTAAATTATACAATCCTCAGAGCTCAAAAAAGGGTTGACAACAAAGAGAATATTTACTGTTGTTTTTATGAACGACTTCTTGCACTGCTATGTCAAGGGCTACAGCTGTCTGTGGTGGAGTACAGACAGGAGTACCTTAGCTTCCTTGACCCCTTGTCCAATGCAGATTGATATCCTTGACAGGATGAAGTGGTGCGTGTCATTCTTAGATGATCCAGAGATACAGAAATAGTGACAATTTGCTTCTTGCTGGATTATAATGCAAAGAGCAGATATTTGTTGTGCATGTTCAATTTTTGTCTTGACATGTGGATGTTGAGAAAAATGAAAGAACAAACAGTGACTAGTGGCAGTTCAGTAGACTGTGCTGATATTTTGAATGCAATCATGGAGTTGAATTGTTTGATTGATATAGGGCGTATTTCTTCTTCTGTATCTATGGCTAGAATGCAGGATCTGTCTGGGAGCGAAGGCGTGGTGTTGCAAGAAACGAGCGGTGTATGGGAATGGAAAGAGAGTTATCAACCAACACAGAACCGAAACAATCATAATCAGTTATCACATGCTGAAGGACATACTGAATATGATATCAGAGTATCCATGGACTTGGCCAGAGTGCCATGATGATGATATAACAACTAACTTGCTTATTCTTGCTGATTTCCAACCAGCTTCCATTGAGTTGTTCAATGAAAAATATTTCATAATATACTTGTTTTGTGTATCATAATTTTGATGTCTTTGATGTTTGTTATCAGTACTTATATTTTATCAGAATTTGATAATGACCTAATCTTATATACTTTCTTAGAATTTGATAATGACCTAATCTTATATACTTTCTTAGAATTTGATAATGACCTAATCTTATATACTTTCCCATTTCAGGCACTGAAAAACAACTTGCTTCTGAGCAAAGAGAGAGAACTTTTTGCTCTGTTTCACACAGATCCTGTTCGATTGCAGTATGTGGTTAATGGTCTTGCAGACAGACTGAAAACTCAAGATATGAAATAAAATCTATTATATTCCTGAGTTCATGAGTTACTAACTGCACAATGAATAGCCTCTTACAAGTTGTTATAATCTTTGTTCTTATGTTACATTTAAAACAGCAACTATCATTCAGCAGTGATAAAGATTTTAAACAATGTTTAGGGCTTGAGAATAAAGTCTTTAATACCACAAATATTTTATGGTAGTGCATCCTGATATAACCTAATTGGACTTTGTTGTCAGCTGGTTGAAAGAGGTGCACCTCTCCAAAATAGAGGTAGACTCATTAACTACCTGAGTGATCAATATGAAGTTAACTAACCTTGGGGTCTTTTGTTATTTTAGGGTAGTGTGTCCAGATATAACTTAATTGGACAGTGTTGTCATCTAAGGGTAGTCGATCATTTAAGTAAACGCTGTAATGTACAATTTGCTGACAATAAAGGATGCAAGAACCTAAAACTTAGAAGATCTAAGTGTAGTTGAGTTATTTCAAATGTGCTCGCACTATATTTCCAAACAGACTTAATATCTAATATTGGAAACAGCAAATTCAGCATATTAATTGATGAAAGCAATGATAGTTCTGCAACTAAGCTACTTGGTATAGCAGTAAGATATTTTTCCTTGAAAAGAAAACACTTTAGTGTTATATTTTTATTTTAGACTTAGTAGAACTGTGTGACTGTAATGCTAAAGCAATATGCAATGCTCTGAAAGAATGTTTGAAGAATAATGGACTTGAGTTGCAAAGACGTTGCACTAGGCACTGATAAATCATCTGTCATGACAGGTGTAAACAATTTGAGTGTACACAAAATTAAAATCTGAAATTCCTCATCTGATCCTAGGTAGATGTTTGTGCCATTCTCTTCAACTAGCTGTGTCACATGCTACAGCAGAGTGAAAGTAGAAGTGAATGTCTACAGCCAATTAAGCCTTGCATATTAGATCTTGTTAAAATGTTTATGGATGACACAGATACTCTCAGCCGCATAGATTTCCAGTGGAGAAGATTTCACCATATTCAGTGGATACATAACAATGACACACTTGCATTGTGGGCAGAAATAGCTTCATACAGGGATGCAACTGGTGAAAATCATTTTCAAAGTCTTGCAGATTTAATTTTAACTATGCCTGCTTTACCTCATTTCAATGCTGAAGTGGAACGTTTTCAGTCAGATGGGGGTTACAAAATAACAAATTTGGTATAGACTGAGTATCACGAGTTTGAGAGCTGTTCTATTAAATATGGAATGAAAAGTTATAGTAAATGCTGTTTTGATTATAAACTACCTAAGGATGTCCTGCAAAAAATTGGATCACAAGATGATTATAAAACTTTGTTTCAATCATCATCAACTGATACACAAGTACAGCCAGAAAATGTAACAGAAATTGAAGAAGACTTGTCTGACTGGGATTTGGCAGATCTTGAATAAATATATTTCTAATATTAACTGATAGTCAAGAATTAGAATTTGAAAACTTGAAACATATTTTGAATGATTATGTTGGTTTTTTTTATGTTGGTTTATAAAACCAATTATGTTGGTTGTTTTTTGGTGTTTTCTCATTATTTTGTGTGTACATTCTTTGCATGAGACTTGTCTTTTGACAAAAATATGTTGACAACACTAAATGCACCAGGAAAAAGATATAAAAGGAAAAACTATGTTGTCTGACTGATTATGCAATCTAGAATAATATTATTTAACAGATTAACTGATATTACTAAATTATAATGTGTTATCTTGTATTATTTTATGGAAAATATCTGGTGCCTTTTTTAGTGCTTCAAAATTTTTAAAATCGCTTTTTAGAGACATCACCAGTGGGTTTATGATGAAATGAGTTGGCAGCCCTACTGTACTTTTTTGTTTACCATATTAGAGAGGACATAATTATGTTTTATATCATTGCATGGTCAAGACTATTATTTGATCAGTTATTTTTTATTATTTTATGTTAGTGTGTTTTGGTTGCTGAATCTACTGATTGGTCGGTCTTGTTGATTTGTGACATTTCTACTTGTTTTTGTCACCTATTTTAGTAATATTTGTTTGGTGGTGTGAAATATGGATTAGATGTATATGTGATCTGTATGATTGAGGGTATATTTAATATGGTAATTCTTGTTTTGTTCAAGTGTGTCATGTGTGGTGTGGTGTTATTTGTTGGGTGTTTGTGTCTGGTTGGGTATCTAGTTGTGGTCTTTTCCAATTCTGTGTTTTGTGAGTATGGCCTTGTACAATCGTGTTATCTTCTTGGTGTAGGGTGGTGTTTGGTGTGTTTTGTGTTGGGTTTGATCTTTCTGGGGGCCTGTTCAATGGTTATCTTCTGTGGATTGGGCTATTCTTTGGAGTATTTTCTGTTCGATGGTGGGGTCTGGTTGAAACTCACTCTTGCTCTGCACAATCATGTGGTTGTTATCTTGGTGTGTTTTTTTATCGGGTAGACTCAGACTAACAATTGTATGGGTGTTATCTTGGTGTGGGGTGTTGTTTTGTGTCAGGTTGAAACTCACTTAGACTGACAATTGTATGGGTGTTATCTTGGGGTGGGGTGTTGTTTTGTGTCAGGTTGAAACTCACTTAGGCCTGCATGATCATGTGGTTATAATCTTCTGTGGATTGGGATGTTGTTGGAGTGAAGTGTGATTGGGCTCTATAGTCATGTGGTTGTTATTTTTTTTCCCCCACATAATGTTGAGCGTGACAGTTTATTTTCTTAAATGTATAAATATTACAAAGCATTTTGGACATATTAAAAGACATGACACCTTGTTGAAGACCTTACTTGAAGGTAAAGTCGAGCAATAGGTAAACAGAGCTACAAGTTGGAGAGAAGTATCACGAGATGGACAGGTTATAGTCTAGCAGAGGGCACCTTCATGACAAGACATGGGATGTTAGAAGTCCATTGCAGTTAACCTTCATTGTTGAGATGGAACTGAACCCATTCATTCTCTTAGTGGTCAAAATAATTGGCTCTATATTGCTGTATCAGCCATTCTCGTCATTGATAAACTATCATTTCTATTGATGTCTGTTACCGGTTCCATGTGAATAGACATGTTAATTTAGCGCTGACGTGATTACTGGTAATTGCGTCAAGTGTGAGTTTCAGATCGCTTCTAAGAGCTGTCGTTTCCAAACTGCGCAAGGTTTATTATGGCTTCAATTTTCATCAAAACCTGGCAAAAATGGACCTACTTATGATTCAGATGTTGATACACAATTTTAAAATGGAATTCTCAAGAACATGAATGAATCAGACATTGATGAGGTAGTAGTTTAGTATTTAGTAGGCCTAGTTGAAATTAGCAGCGATGTGTTGTAGTGTAGGCCTAATTGATGATGTGCACGTCCCACCCCGCCCACCATAAACCTAGTAATGATTGAGAATAGTCAACACAACTGATCTATGTCAATATTGATCAATTTCACGAGAAATCAGGTCCTGCAAATGACATTGATCAAGATTACTCTGCTTTTGAGACTAGGCCTAGTTTTCACTATTTCTATGTGAGTTATTCTTTGGGGGGTATATGGTATAAACATTGATATACAAGTATTCATGCCGGTATCAAAATTTTCTGAAAAATGAGATCTGTTTTGGAACCCTGTTTCACCAGAGTGATTTCTTTATGTGAACTAGGCCTATATATTTGGAGTAGTTAACAGTTACAGAATGTTGTTGTCATGCTGTGAAAGGGGGACTGCTTTGCAGCTTTCATTTGAACATTTATCAGCAGATTCACACAAGTAAATGAAACCGACAAGAAACTGGTGCTCATTTTTTCTCTCTCGCATGTTACATGAAATTCACAAAGATATGTTCACAGATTAGTACCTCTTCCATTTATCTGTTAATTGGACTTTGAATCATAAAAATTGATTGCATATTGTATTTTATATTTATTTTCTTGCACAATCACTTCTGATTTGTGCAGTTATTCCCCTTGCCCTGGGAATTGAGCCTGGAGTTTTCCTGAACGGCTGGCATTGAAAAGTTTATGATGTAGAACAAGTTATCCTCGTAATATGAAATTTAACATGTGAGAGAAAAAAACAGGAGAAAATATATATCTTCTATATATCCACATCTCAAAGGCATCAATTCTGTCTTCTAATTGTTTGTTTATTGTCCATGTTTCTGAGCTATTCATGATAGAATAGATGTAGCATTTTATAATTTGCATTTTACTTTGTTTGTAATTTGTTTAGATGTTAATATTTCCCTCATGTCATTGAAAGTACTTTTAGCCATTCCTATTCTCTTTTAACTTCTGTTTTATATCAGCCATGATTTGTGATTGTGTCCGAAATATTGATAATGTTCTCCTTGTAGTTTCTCTCCATGTATTTTTAAGTTTAGCAACTATTCATCTGTGTTTCTTTGGATGTTTCGTAAATCGCTGTATTTTTTATGTTTATTTCCAAGCTGTTCAGACGTACACTGGCATTTACAGGTTTTTACGTGAATTTTTGCAGTTCTGTACATTTTGTACTAAATTCCATGTTTATACAATGGAGTCTCATTATAGTGCAAACATTTATAACAACATTTCCTATTTGACAATACTTTTCAAAATCCCTGATTATTTTTATTCTTCATTGTATTTAGTGAATTCTGTTATGACATAAATATGCCAGTCTGGACTGATTTGTTACAATGGGACTCCACTGTATGTGTTAACAGTTCAGACATACACACATGAAGTAGAGTGCGATGTTTGCTATATATTGAATGACACACAAATGAAGTAGAGTGTTATGTTTGCTATATATTGGTGACATACACATGAAGTTGAGTGTGATGTTTGCTATATATTGGTGACATACACATAAAGTAGAGTGTGATGTTTGCTATATATCAGCTATTTATTTATAAACAGTAACAAGAACCCCATTAGATGTACAGTTCTGAACGTCATTTACATTCTACCTATTGAACATAGAGTGTACAATCATACTAAAGTAACAATGCCACTCTGGCACATAGTAATAAAAACATCAGTTCACATACAAGGTAAAATATGCACAGATTAGCTCCTAATATAACAAGTGAGCTAAAGAAATACACACATGAATGCATTCAAGTTTCGTGCAACTTGTCAACAAGATAATTGGAGGTGAAATAGAAATTAATGTATTCACGTTAAATGATGCAGATTTCAAATTGTGCATACATAGAGCTACTAATCTCTTAACCTGTGAGTTGAATTAATACTGGTTCACTACTGCCACAATATATTGTAATAATTAACTAGTGCATTCTACATGTCATGTTCTGGTGATGTGAGGCTTGGCTGTTGAATTCAGCAAGTTCACTTCTGACCTATACGACATCATACAGGTGCAGGATATATATAACTAGACAGATTTTGGTATACAATTATTATAGTAGCTAAGTCCCTAGAGTACTATTGGATTATACAGTCAAGGACAGACAGCAGTCTGTTCAATGGGACAAACAGAATATGGACAATTCTAATTAGATGAACAGAGTATAAACTATTCCACAGTGAAAGCAGTCACTATAATTTGTTATACAGGACAAATAGAACATGGATAATTATAAGATGATGGACATGGAACAGAACATGAACAATTCTAAGATATAACAATTCATAGTATGAACCATTTCAGTGGAGCAGTTATGATAAATTATTTATAACTGAAGAAATAACATGTACAACTCTAAAATGAGGACATAAAACAAGCATAACAATGAACACTTCTAAGAAGATGCACATGGGACAAACAGATGAAGAATTCTAAGATACGGAACAGAATATGAATAACTATACATTAAAGGAACAAACCATCAACAATTTAAGATATGGGACGAACATAACATGATGATGATGGACAAAGTGAATATGAACAAGTCTACATTGTAGAAACAGTCATGACAATTTGTTCAAGGGGAAAAAAAAAAGCATGAACAGTTTAGGATATGGAACAAAGAATATGAATAATTCTATGAGGAACAAACAGCAATGAACAACTCACATTGAGATCATGATAATTTGTTCAATGAGATAAATAGTTCATGAATAATGTATCTCAAACAACAGTGTTAATCAGAATATGCTGTATATATAGCAGACATTATTGGAATGAAAAATCCCACCTCAACATGAACAGAAATATACAAAATAAACACAAATAGATACTTAATATAAGGGAACAGAATGCGCCAGATTTATATAATAAACATACCACAACCATCATGTTTTATGGCTTATTAAGTAGGTGTACATTTTTCTTATACAGTATAGATTTTTGGCTGTTAAGTTTATGTGAAATATTTTAAATACATGAGCCCTCTACCGACATCTCAACAGAAGTTTCAAGATGTGCATGTAAAATGGGCATTGTTTTGTTTGTAAGTTTGTGCTGGTCACACTTTTTGATAATGTACTAAGATATAAGCATTTGTCTAAAGCACATTGCATTAACAAGGTAGTGAAGAATGAAAATTGAATATTAAAAATTATGATTGGGGAAATTGGATGTGAATATATCATAGTATTTGAAACAGATCCTGTACTTGTGTATAGGATATTACTATTCAAATATTGTTACATTTTTGTAAGCATTACTAGAAACATTGAAGTGTGAACTACTGTCCTTGAATCTTGAGCTGAGACAACTACTTACCCCACTGCCACAGAGGGCAACCAAAAACAATATAGTTGGGAAATGAAACATAAAATTAGATATAAAAAAAAAATTGACTTGTGAATAAATAACTGAATTTGAAAATTAAAAACTTAATTAACTGGAGAATAAACAGTCCAATATGACAAAATTAAATGGGGTGCAGTGAGAGAAGAACCAAATTGAATAAAATAGTACTAGAGGAATAAGGAGCTAAAATTGGATGGAGATAGTCTTCAAAATTGTTAGATAAATGATTTACATCTCATCAAAATTATCCAATTTTGGGTCCCATACATGACAGTATGTACAAAATCTAATCTTATCTAGCCTGTAAAGGTTTTCTTTATTTCTTATGCATCTGAGTTTTCAGCATGTAAAATGTCTTAACATCTGGTTATATTTAGTTATCCAGTGTAATGGAAGGTGATTTATAAAAATCTAGAGGCTCCAGTGACGACGAAAAAATCAGAGATGATAAAAACTCGATCCTTTCAGGCAATTTTCTTTACAGCTCAGAATTCCCATAATACTGACTTGAGTGATATTACTGCACCAAATGGAACTCCCACGAAGAAATAAATTTCAATAGTGAAACATATATTTTAACTTTTATATAAATTATAGTGAAGGCTAAATCCATTGTTGTTTTTTTTCACAGTGAATTTTCTATTTTAAGAAAATGAACCTGTTTTATATTTCTTCTGCTGTTAAAAGTGACATGAAACTACAAGTACGAGGTATCTTCAAAAAGATCCAAGAATTAGTGGATTATGTAGAAATAAGTAACAATAGATTATCTACACTACATTCTCATCACAGTAGTTCCCTTCAGCAACTACACACTTTTGCCAACATGCAAAGAGTTGCTGAAAACATTCATGGAACCCATACTTTGACACCTCTCTCAGCTGTCTTATCACATTGGGATAACATCATCTGCATCCTTGAATCTGTCATTTCAGTGACAATTTCAGTAAAAAAAACAAGAGAAAAAAATCAGCCCGTGCAAGGTCGGGAGAATATGGAGGCTGTTCCAAGGTAATCACATAGTGCTTTGCAAGGTACTGCTTTATCAGTAGAGATGGGTGTGCCAGTGTATTGTCATGCAGCATAATCCAACTGTTTGTTCTCTGTTTTATTGGCATGTTTTCTTCTGATTGTATCTCTTAGATGAAGGAGGTTATCAATATACATTTCCTTGTCAACAGTTTGTTAGTGTCTCTGGAGGTGACCTCTCAAGCAAAACACAGAATTTGTCATTTGTTCAATTAAGGACATTTTCCAGAATCTCAGTCTTGATGTCTCGTCAATCCATTTGTTCGCATCCAAAAATTGCTCGTGAAGCAGTTTCAGTATGCCCCCCCCCCCTTATCAATTATCAACTCCCCATCCATTGATGTATTGGATGCAAGTCTGTCTGCTCTCTCATTATCACAAATGCTTGCATGTCCTGGGCAGTTAAATCCATGTGATGACACGAAGGTTGGAAGTATAGATACCAGCCACTCATATTGCCATTGATCATTTTGTATCTTTCGACGCATGAACCATGAGTCTGACACAATAAATGCCTTAGTAAATAAAGTTCCAAAGAGCGACTTGAATGCTGCGGCAACTGCCTCTACTTCCATCTTTAAGCTCTGCTGTGCGCAACGACTTTCCTACTCACGCTAGCAAAATCATCATCTAGGTCCATCAGTGAAAACAAAGATATCATCTCCGGAATGATCATCAATCAATTTATTAAGATGTTACTTATTTCGATAGTTATAGTTACTTCATTACTATCACACAGCAGCAACTTCATGGCAGAAATATAACGCAGAGATCAACTTCGCAGATGATATCCTGGCATAGATGAGGCAAGGACAGAAACTGCAATCATGTTACATAGCAAATATAATTTTATTGCTTCCCTATTTGATTTCTTCTTCTTTCATTCACTTGAAACATGTCTATATCTGTAATTCTGTCTCCTTAATAAAACTCACTGTCTTTTGTAGTTCATACAGTGTCCCATAGAGCTTTGATTCCAGTGTTGTTTCCTCTGGCCAATATGTCTGCCTCAGCGTTTCATGCTCAGAACACTCTTGAAGTATATGTTTGGCACTCTGTGATGCCTGTACACATGGCCGTGTTGCCAATCTTGAACTTTGTATACATGTGACTGTGGAGTCGGGTGTGTCCTGTTCTGAGAAGTAGACCTATTTGATGATTGCTGATACGATAAACGAATGAAGGCTGCAGTGACATGGATCTCTTTAACAATTATATCTTAAAGACTAAAACACTATTTGTAGTAATGAGGAAATACAACTGTCAGTATCATCACTGAACTACTTTCATCATTGAACTACTTTGATGTGAGGAAATACAACCACCAATCTCATCACTGAACTACTTTGATGTGATGTTTTGATTGTAGTTGATGTTTTTCAGCACATGATCATATGATAACAAAGTCTTTGGGATTAATTCATGATTAGAAACCATGGCACAGGAGTTCCCATAAGCGCTCCACTTTCCATTCCAACAGCTATCAAAGAGTAAGCAGTCTCAGTCAGATGTTGTGGTTTTGGATCTCTCTAGAGAAGACATATTTTCTCCCTTACCCCTGGTCACCCCCAATTTCTATCATTCTTTGTATGTTCTCACTTCTGGTACAATAAATCTGTAACTTCAATTATCTGAGGATTCCTTCTTCATTCATTCTCAAACTCCTGCAATTAGCAGGATGTAGTACGGAGAACATTATACCATGGTATACAGCTTGGTTTTGATATATCTGTACCTTTTAGCCTGACACATCAGACTTCAGCATTGCTTCTGGGTCACTTTGACTCTCTATGAGATGTAACAGCCAACTGCACTCCATAACTTTTTACGTCTGAAAAGTAAATAGTGTTGCTATTTTTTGCTCCCCTTTCAGGCACCCAACAACACACAGATGCATGATTGCCCTTTTATACAGTGAATTGTAATGATTAATTATAAACAGAAAATTAAAAACAAAACAATGCATATCTTTTTGGGCTGTACCAAAGATACACAATGTGCTACTATGACATTTCTCCTTGACTTTCCAAAACTTAACAGGTGGACAGAACAGCTATATTCAACAATGTTACTGAGCAATCAAAGAAGCTTGTGGTTATAGCTTGTGACTATGGCAGAGAGAGCACCTATGCAAATTCTCAATTCGAACAATCAACATAGAATTGGAATCCCCAGTATGAGCAACTATGGACAAGTTCAGTCTGTGAAGACAATAATTCACTAAGCTAACCAAGCATCTGTTAAATCTGAGCAAGAAAGCATTTAGAATATAACAGAGAACTAAAGCAAGTTACCATTTTTGAATATCTTGGTATAAGCAGCGACAAGTATTGTTATGAAGATGTCAGATATTGGTTAGCCACCAAATAAACTGATACAAATGAACATATGGCTTGGCAGCAGCAAAATAACAAAACTAGCTTTTCTTAGAATCTGCATATTCCCAATTACAATGTATGGATTAGAATCTTGTACAATCGCTCATAAGGTTAACAAAATTGCAGCATTTGAAACCAAATAATGTAGAAGAATCTTTAAAATAACATTGGGGGGAGGAGAAGATAACCCATAGGGACATTCTGAGAAAATTGAAAGTAAAAGATAACTGGCTAAATGGTTCTCTCTTTAAAAAAATTACAATATTTTGGCCATATCAAATGATATGACAGAATATAAATGACCATAATAGAGGGGATTATGCCAGGGCAATATAATATAGATAGGGCATGAAGATGGACGCAAGATGTCAAAGACCATCTGAACATGACACAGAAGCAGGAAGATTGGCAAGAATTTCAAAAGGCTGTGATAACTGTTGCATGCTATTCAGGATATGCAAAGTATTGACGATTTGCGTATACAGTGGAATCCCATTATAACGAATTGGTCAGGGCTGACAGAATATTTTTGTAATAACTGATTTTGTTATATACAATTATGGTCAATTATAACCATAAGTTATGTTCTTTGCAATTATTAACATTTTATGTCCCTTTGTACAATGTTTCACATGATGTAATCACTGGGTTTTAAAGATCAGAGAATAGTGTACCAATTCCTTGTGAGAAGGGAAAGGTATTGTTTAGACATCTTTGACCTTCATTGTAGTTTTTAGTGAAATCCTCTACACTATTTCAACCTTAGTGATGTTAGAGGAGAGGCAAGAGGAGGCATATATTGTTTTGTAATTGGTCTTTCATAATGGCTTTTTTTAGGGATGAGAGAGGGAGGTGTTGACACTTGGTTTTGTTTAGGAACTGGAGGATTGTTTTGTTATAGCTTTAATTGGCTTTCTGAGTTACTCGGTGACCATTGACAAATGTAAGACCTGCTAGTGTTAATCTGGAACACATTTGAGTTTTCCAGTGATTTTCAATGGCTGTTGACACAAAGTGGCCAATGATGAAAATCATGGGTAAAGCCAAATAATCACTTTAGAACGATGATTCTCAATGAGTCAGCACGTCTATTATATTGATAGGCATGCGTGTCCTTCAATACTCTCTTAATTGAGAAGTACTGTCTCTTAAAATGCACTATAAAATAAGCCCATCAATAGTACAGTTGTTATTTTCAATGGTCACTGTGTGTTTAATTTATCTAGACAGCCAATGAAAATTATGGGAAAATTATAATTGTGTCACTTTAGAACTAGGCCTATTTTTAATGAGTTTACATGACTGTATTATCCACTAACTGAACTGACTAAGTTTCCTTAGTCTAAAGATGTGCAACTAAAAACAAGGTTACTTGCCTAAAATACACACCCTGTCTACCCATAATTTTCAGTGTTCTGATATTTATTTTCCTGACTGGTCATTCTTACTTTTACATCACCCCCACCTTAGAATACTGTAAACCATGACCTTCAACCTACCATGTACCTATGTTGAATAAACGTTGCTAAAAACTAGGTAAAACTGTCAGGTATTACAATACTGCATTTTTCTACATTAGGGACAAATCATACAGGTTAAAAATTCAGAGTTTGTATATGACACAATTTTCTAAAATAGTGCATTATTGGGGGATATGTGTTTAAATACATGTGTTATATGTCTTTTTTTTTAAGATAAAGAAGTAAAATAAAAGAAGGAAATTATTTTTAAATGGATTAATTGTAATGGGATTCCACTGTATGAAGATGAACATGTTAAAATTACTCATTTCAAAATATCTACTGAATATCCATTCCAGTGAGATTTTTCTTTGACTTTCATTAGTGCATTAGATTTGCTTTCACAAACCCATAATTAGTCCAACATTAGATTTGCTTTCACAAACCCATAATTAGTCCAACATTAGATTTGCTTTCACAAACCCATAATTAGCCCAACATTAGATTTGCTTTCACAAACCCATAATTAGTCCATTAGATTTGCTTTCACAAACCCATAATTAGTCCAACAATTATCTGCCACCAAATTTTTGCCACAATTAAGTGCACTTGTTTGATTTTACATGTACAAAAAATGTAAATATTTTCCAGAATAATCTATAGACACACATAGACAATCATCATGTAGCATGATTTTTTTTCTCTTCTACAGAATATTACAGCATTTCAAGATCATTTTTGACCTTGAACTTTGACCCAGTTCCTTGAGCTTCTTTCTACACATTGTAGATAACAGATGCTATCTTTATTTTCAAATTTTGTGTAGATTAGCCTTCCTTTAGTTGTCCTACACCTTCTTCTTCTGCATTCGCTTTTGAATAATCAGCATACAGAAAGCATACCCAAAGGATATATGGACACATGTATATACAGATGGATCAGCGAAAGAGGCAGTATTAGATGGAGGATCAGGAATATATATAGTAACACCAGATGGAAAAGAAATAGAGAAATCCATACCCACAGGCAAACATTCCACAAATTTTAAAGCAGAAATGGAAGCCATAATAGAGGCAGCCAAAATGCTCATGAATTGCTTGCCGAGTCACAACAGACATGTAGTATTTCTAACGGATGCAAAATCAGTATTGCAGGCATTGAAAGATCCAAAGAACACGAGCATGAATGAACTTACGGCCTGCTTACTACACCTCAGCAGTACCACCAAAGAAACAGTACTGCAGTGGATCCTAGGTCACTGTGGCATACCTGGAAATGAAAAAGCTGATCTCCTGGCAAGGAAAGGGGGATCACTGGAACAAATAGAAAATGATAATACGTACTATGAAAGTAAGACCATGTTAAAAGCAGAATATAAGAAAAAGTGGAAGCAAATGCACCCAACTGCAGAACCAAATGACCCCTACCACCAAATGTCACGCAAGGAATAAACCATCATTTTCAGACTACGAACTGGTCACAACAGACTGAGAAGTCACATGTTTCGAAAGCTGAAGATTGGTGAGACAGACCTGTGCAACTGTGGACTGAGCCCAGAGACTGCAGAACACATTCTTCATGCCTGTCAACTCTACCAAGAAGAGAGGGAGAAAATATGGCCTACTGAGACGGCACTGCTTCCAGACTTGAGGGGTTCCATGGATGACCTGAAGCGAATCACACAATTCATTGAAGCTATTGGGGCTGTAACCTGATATCTGACTGAAGAACGATGAAGAAAAAGAAGAAGAATAATCAGTGCAAGTATTCGTGTCATTTGCAGTTATGATTTATCACCCACTATGCCTTTTGACTTACAGGCTAAAACGTATGCCTGGGTGGCAGTTTAAGATGATAATATGCAGGGATTTAGACTTGGTTTGACCACCGTATCTCACACGAGGTGTTCTGCTGTTAGTAAACTTGTCGTGTAGTTAGAGTTGTCTTAGGTTTTTATTTCACTGAGAAAAGGAGATTCTCATAAGATCTTATGACATTTATTCAATGTTATTGACATCAAAACTAATCAACTGTTGTTCAATAGGACACATTAGCTTCATTATTCAATGTTCATCACTGTTACTTTGGAGGTCTCTTTTGTTAAATGTCTGCCATCTAATGCATTTGGGATACTATCTTTATTTTTACTTTTTGTCTAGTATTATCTTGAAAAAGACCTTAAGTTTGAAACTGTCTTGTATACTGTAAAAAAAATAATTTCATACGTGTACACAATAGTCTGTTAGTTCATTGCAAAGCTGATCGACCTTGTGTTTACGTAAGTACTACTTCATTAGTAACATGGAAATAGATTTAAATATGTCAGTCCTTCCGTCATTATCAGCAGGATTCCCCATACAAATGTAGCAAGATTCTAAGAACAAATTTTCCGCGAGTTTCGTAGTTTCCAAATATGATGTGCTAAATGATGAAATGGTGTCATTGTTCAAGAAAGATGTTTGCCAATTTAAGTGATTTTTCACGCATGTGGTTGCATCTGTGGGTCTCACCAATGGCTCACTAGACAAACCAACCATGCAACAGAAAACCTTAGTAGATGACATGCCGTTATATTGAGGTTATCTTCTTATAGAAGCTTCATGGCACGTCATCTATACAATTATGCTGGTATTTTGCTGTTGAAATGTGTTTCATGTTTGCCTGAATATATGTGTATGCACCCTCTGTGGTTGGGAGGGAGCCAGAGATGTACTGTGCAGCACTGTTTTTCCCTATGGCTTAGACCCATCATAGAGGCACAGTGACTCAGGACATGACAATCCTTTTGACTTGAACATTTGGTTGCATGCCTAGAGCAATAGAGAAGCTCAGCATAACCAGTAGTCAATTGGTGGCGGGAATGAGCACAGTGAACCCTATCTTGGCTACAGTGGCTAGGAGCAGTGCATAGGTTGAAACCTACCTTCTTGGAGGTGTGATAGTTATTCTCTGGCTCTGTCCCGGGGTGGGCCGAAAATCCACAGACTTCCCAGCAATATGCCATTTAATGGCATTAGGTGAAAGGGCATGAGCCCATAGACCGCTGGATCAGCAACCAACCAACCAAGTGATTTTTCAAGAGCTTCATTGCCATTTTATTAAAAGAAATCTTGTATTCAAGGTGGAAGCACTGCAGTTGTCACAAGGATATTTCCACTAATTCCACATAACTGCAAGACTCCAATATAACATACAATATCATAAGCTACTACTACAACTACCACTAATGCTACAACAACTATTACAACTACCGCTACTACTACTGCAAATAAAAGTTTATATCTAAACATAAATCCACTAAACTCAATATTCATAGCTGTCAACTTATTTTTTTTACAAAATCCATATGTTTAACAATTTATTTCCGTATTTCAATAAAAACATCAGCATTAGTAGTAGTAATTAATGAACTATTTTATAATAAAAATTTTGTGTTTTTTGGGCCGAAAATCTGAACTAGTTGACATCTATACCTTCTGCGTTCGTTCTCAAACTCCTGCAGATTAGCAGGATGTAGTCCGGAGAACGGAATGCGTTGTGTCATGGTTTACAGCACTGCTGCGATATCTGCGCCTTTCGTCCTGGCACATCCGACTTCAGCATGGCTTTGGGTCACTGACCCTATACGGGATGGGACAGCCAACTCCATCCCATAACCTCCTTAGTCACCTTTTACGACATGCATGGAAGGTAAACAGTGTTGCTATTCTTTGCTTCCCTTTCGGGTCCCGGCAACACATGGGCGATTCTATGCCTACTGAATACATTTCATGTTTATTTTATGTGACCTAGATTTTCATTTAGCAATAATGCATGTAACTATGAGAAGGGTGGCATCTCCAACAGTCCCTCTCAACTCTTGTGCTATGCTAGGAACTAGTGTGTATTGATTGACAGTTTGGTTATATATCAGTTAAACTGTTTCATCAGTTTCCACTCCAATATTTATGGCATCTACTTCTGTTCTAGTGTTGCCAGGTAATTTACTTATTGCTACTAACATTTCAATATTAATGAAATGAAAAATACTACTCCAGATATCAGTAAAGAGTGCTGAATCTTCTACGTTTTACAGTTGGTGTCTTAACAGAAAATTTAACAAGCTAATGACATTTCATCCACAGTAATTTTATCAGCAACTATTTAAGTAATCATCATACTTGTGGCATCACAAATCTTTGGTATAAACACTGCAAACAGTAACTGAGGATCTCCATGGTCAAGTCTTATGTCATCAAGGTTATGGGTTTGTGTGACATTGAAGAGTGACATCTAGTTTGAAATTCAATTGTTTGAAGATCTTAGGGGATTATTGCTTGAGGTATGGATTTGCATGCTCTAAGTGATGCTCTGTGCAAGGAGATCATGATTGTTGAGAGTACATATGTGGTACATGAAGCACAATGCAATCAATACTCTGCATATTTAAAGCACCTTTAAATATTAATGTGTGAATAGCATAAATAATACAGAGTAAAACAATTTTATTCAGCATTTGGACAGCAATGCTGTTGAAAAACATGTTGGAAATTCTCCAACAACAAAACTCATGGTATTTATTAACAATGTTATATAATGAGTAGGTACAATAAATATAACACACCATTATTTTAGACTAGTCAGTGGATGAATCGATACAATAAACGGCACATCATCAGTACTCGACATGATAAAGATTAATAAATAGATCAATTTAAATTTTGATATTAACTACTTCACATCACGTTTTATTCCCCAAGATTTAGCTGTGTTGCGGTCATGTCACTAGCATGCACAAAACTGTGGGTATCCACTGCATTGAACTTCATCTCCAGTCATCTTACTACTTGTTTCAGATGAGGTCGTCAACACTTTCCACAACTCTTCCCCACTTAAATTAAAAATTCCCCAGTGCAAGTCATTTTCACATCCACAAAAATTCACTCGATAAGAAAAAGTTTTCCCCACTGACTTTAGGTAGACTAAACTGAAAGTTTACAGAGTAGTGGTACTTCCAGTGCTGTTATATGCTGAGGAAACATGGACTGTGTATAGACGACAAGCGAGGAAGCTCAATCACGTTCAGACAACTTGTCTCAGGAAAGCTATGTAAATCAGATGACGAGATATTATTCCAGAAACCACTGTCCTAGACATGTCTGGTATCCCTAACATTGACACTTGCAGGCACAGATTCATTGGACATGCCATGTGGTATATATGCCAGATCATTGTCTGCCAAAACTACTTCTGTATGGTGAGTTGCAGAAGTACATTCATTTTCAAAAGATGCGATACAAGGACTCGTTAAAGACCTCACTGAAAGCCTTTGAAATAGACCAAGATACATGGGAAGGACATGCATAAAACAGAGCTATATGGCGCTCTACAGTAAAAAAAGGTGCAGCATCTTATGAAAAGAGGAGAAAAGCAGTAGCTCAACAGCGGAGAGTAGCTAGAAAGTCATGGGTAGAAAAAAAAACCATCTGCAGTGGTCATCCAATACTTGAACTGTCCAAGAGCATTTGTGGCCAGAATAGGACTTAGCCATATACGAACTCAATCAAGAACATAACTCAAACTGAATTTCAAAAGTGGATGTAACAAACCCGGGTTATCTCCACATTTAGCTCTGCCTGTGATCGTCTTTTTTGTATATGTAGCCTTGATAAAGGCCTTTCTGTCAAAATGATTTGTGTCTGTGTGAAGCACACTGTGATTAGCAAAACTTCATTACCCTATTGCAAGCTTTGCCTGTTGGATTTTAGTTTTGCTGCAATGAGTATATATTATTGAATTTTCCTTACAACATTCAGCCACAGTCCACCTGACAATGTGCAAATGTCACCACAAAATGAATCATTCTATAATCTATTTTGAATATGAGAAAACACGAAAAAGTAAAGTGCCACCAACAATAAATAAGGTCAGTGTGGCAGCAGAGTGGTTTGAATGCCGTACATTCACACTGTACTACTGGCGATACGAATGGATGTATTTGTGGTGCCTCAAAATTCTAAAACAATTGAAAAGCAATGTCATAGACAAGATGCGTGCCACTTATTTTTAATAGTCAATAGTAAGCACAACATACTAACAACGTAACACAAGGATAGACAATGTGTCAAATAGAAAGCCTTAATCAGGATGAAAAATAGCAGACAAATAATGATAAACCTATACGAACACACACATATATAAATATTAACACACGTTTGTCTGTTATTTTTCATTCTAATGAAGTCCTTTTAGTCAAAACATTGCTTGTCACTGTTTTCTGTTAGTATGTTGCATTTATTATTGCTAAAACTTTCATTTTTTTCATTCATACTTGTATTTGCTGTGTGTTACATCCCCAATATTTCCAGCATGTTGAGTTATCCCTGACACTCTGGTGATTTATCTTTGTTCAGGTGTACACAGGCAGATCATTCTGACCAGTTTTTCTGATGTATACGCACATTTTATAAGAATGATTGAAACAAAAACATGGATGCTGCTTTTACACAAAAATGTAAACTCCACCCCCACACACAATAAATCAATGGTATAGTTGCTTATCATTTCATATGATTTACAAAAACAAAACTACTGGATGAGAAGATGGATCATGGAATACACTTGGAGTGAAATCTATAAATATATGACCAGCCCAAATCCTAAAGACAACATCAACCTTCTGGGAAGGAAAGACCAGAGAGTATCATTCTCTGACTTTGCACACAACATGCACAGCTTAACAATCACTTGAACAGAATAAAACCACAACACACTCCAGGGAGCATGCTATGCTTAGATCCCTAAGAAACTGTTGACATCACCTTTTTGAATGACCGGTGCTGGATGACATCAGGAAAATGCTTCTCCCTCCAGGCCCAGATTAATGGAACACATTATATGGAACAAAACAACAGCTCACAAACACATGCATATATCACACAATGGCTTTGGGTAAAAAGGCATGAGCCCATAGGCTGCTAAATCAGCAATCAACCAATAACAAAAAACGCAAGTGTAGGAATGGAGTTGAACAAAGAAAAAAATTGTGATTATTACAACCTTCATTCACACAGTAAGACAACCCAGCCCAATGGGTCAGTCACAATATAGCAGGCTGAATGTACAACCCCACACACAAATGAGATCACTCAAAATGTCAAAAGTATGTCATATTTGTTCAATTATTTTTTCATAAAATTAAATTTGATTTATATGTAACCTGATGGCCCCCTCCCCCTCCAGCAGAATATATAATTTAAAAAATACTAGCAGCTTATACAAGAAAATATATGACCATAAATGACACGGAATACAAATTGAATGCATGAAGCATCAACTAAGTCTACCCATATTCAACTAGAGCTCATCTAATAGAAATGACTACTGTCTGCATGTGTAGTTGATAGTATGACAATTCACTGATGACTATTCTTTGCATACAGAAACTACTGCATATGACAATGAGTGACTAATATAGTGGTTTGCATCCCTCTTCTTCAAATTTTGCCCATGCATCATTCAGCTCTATGAAAATCATCCTAGCCAAGGACTGGTTTGGGTCATCTGTCAACTGAAACATTTAAAAAAATTGTCTCAGACATGAGCAATGAGAAATTTGTGAACTAATAATATTGACTGAAACATGAAAAATATAGCCTGAAACATGAGTAACGAAAATATAGTCTGAGACATGAGTAACGAAAATATAGTCTGAGACATGAGTAACGAAAATATAGTCTGAGACATGAGAAATTAAAAATATAGAATCTATCTATCTATCTATCCGCTAAACCATTTGTTGCCTTTCAGGGTCAGGGGTAGAAGGAGTTTTCTGGAGATGGCCCTCATGTGTGCTGAGTATATTGTGGAATTTGTCGCCTCTTTTATTTCGGTTGTCCATCGTTTTCGTGGTCGGCCTCTAGGTCTGCCTTCACTGCACATTTAAATTAACCTTTTGATTGTTTTCTTCCGTTGTCTTTTCTATTTTGCAGATGTGATCTATGTATGTTATGAACAATAGGGGGATAGTACACATAACTGTCTCACTCCCGAGTGAATTTGGAAATTATCAGATGTACCTGTCCTCGTTCTTACTGAGCATTGACTATTGGCATATATGCTCTGACATAGGCTTATCAGATATTGGGGAACTCCATATGTCTGTAGTGTTATCCATAGTTGTGCTCTGTCAAAAGCTTTCTCTTTGAAAACCAAATATAAGTCTTGGTTATGTTCTGTCGTTCTTTCTGAAAGTTGTTTGAGGGCGAAGATTGCATATGTACAGCTGTTATTTTTCCGAAAGCCCAATTGTGTGTTGTTGAGCTGTGGTTCTATATATGCGCACATCCTTCTCTCTAGTATCATGCTAAAGATTTTTCCTATGTGGCTTATGAGTGATATGCCTCTATACTTAGTGTAGTCGCTCTTACTGCCTTTTGTCTTCCAAGTGGGAACAATCACCACTGTATTTCACTTCTGTGGTGTCTTTTGTGTCTTCCATATCACACTGAACAGTCTGTGTAACCACTTTCTACCTGTCACTGTTAGCATTTTTATTAGTTCTATAGGTATGCCATCTATTCCTAGTGCTTTGTTATTTGGTGCATGTTTAACTGCATCTTCAATTTCAGGATGCATGGTTCTAGGTCTTCTATTGTATTTATTGTTGTAATCACTTCTTCTTTCTTGATTCGTGTCTTTTTTACTTCTCATGTTTTGTACTTTCTTGTAGAACATCTTTGGTGCATTTTGTCTATCCATGTTAAGCATTTCTCCATATTATTACTATGACAATTTTTATACTATTGATGATTTTCTTGGTGTTAAACTTTGCTGTCTTGTATGCTAAGTAATCTTCATGCACTTTCGTTGCCCATTTCTTGTATTTTTTATTTTTATCTTTCGTTGCATTCTTTACCTCTTCTGTCCACCAAGACATTATTTTTGGCTTCGTGCCTTTATAGTTTTTATATCCGCATATGTTTCCTGCTATGGATCTTGGTTATCTGTTAACCCTGGGTCCGCCAAGAGCAATGTATTCCCTTTGCACCCCGGGAGCTTGAAATAGACTGAAGTGTGAGAAATAAAGGATGAAGCAATACTTATACGCACTGGAAGTTATCATAGTGTAGTGTCCAAGTCATACGCTCATTGACCAGGCTTCAAGTCAACGTGTTACTCATGGTTTGTATACACACACCTCCCTCTGCCCAGTCATCAGAAAATGGGTATCATAGCTTATATAATCATCAAGAAATAATATAAATAAACCTGAAAGACATTACCAGCTGCACTAGAATGATGACGGAGAAAACATGAGTCACTTCAGATACAAGAATGGGCTGTCAAGAGCTTCCTGCTCACAGCAAAAGGGATTGAATCATCATCATCATCAGATACAAGAGATCAGTAGAAATGAGCCACATTGCATATAAATCAATAATTTGAATACACCAAAAACATTCTCACTTTATCAGGATGCACAGACAAGACGGCCTTCCTGTAGACCTTTTTCACTTGATCTGGTGTCACAAGCTGGTGCATACCAATTGGCTTCCATCGTTCTTCTCCATCCCACAGCACTGTACCAAGTGAGCACAGCAATGCCCGGATGTTCTTCTCTTTTCCTTTTATCCACTCCAGTACCTGAAACAATGACATAAAATATACTAGAATTCTTGTGTTACTCAGGCCCAAAAGGGCAGAAAAGAATGGCAACATTGTGACATCTCATACATATCTTAAGAGACAACTAAGGAGGTTTTGGGGTATGGTTTGCTATCTAATCCTATAGATATAGATCAAAGTGACCCAAACGTAACCTCAGATGTGAGATTGAACGGTGCAGACATCTAAGCTGTAAACCATGAAACAATACATTCCGTTCTCTAGACTACATCCTGCCAATCTGCAGGAGTTTGAGAATGAACACTGAAGTTGGATATACTAGATAACAGGCTAACTTACTTATATTGTACATAACCCCCAATTGAAAGTATGACTACCAGATCAGGCATGGCCATCAAAAGTATATGGATGACTTTCAGACATTGAGTGTTATTTGTGATATAAGACAGTTTCACACTGAACAACTTCAGAAAACAAATGAGTACAAATATCATAGTTTTGCTATAAACTAGCAGCAAAGCATACATACATATATTATCATCACAAAGAGAAATCTAAGTGATTATACTGAAGTGAATGATCTGAAGATACTTAACTTGATAATTGAAATTTTTTTTTTACATCTATTGTAATGATGGGGAATCTGTATTTCTATAGTGTGACTCACAGGGTTAACTAGAACTTTTTTAAGTATTCATTCTGAAACTTTCACTGGATCTCTCTTGTAGCAATGGCCCCATCACATCAGACTTCAGTTGTGGTATTTATACTTTCAGTGTTTTATCACATTCACAGAAAGGATGACATCCATAGCAGCAACTTGTTTACTAGTGTTGGTCACCATTCTAAATTGTGACAATGGTCATAATTGCTTGAAATGTTTGCCACTGACTTGACCACAGACACTCTCCTCAATTTACTACCTCCATGTAAAACATGGCAAAGCATACTCTCCTCTGGTAAAAGATACATCATTTGCCTGACCACTGCTTAGGAAATAAAGTAGTCAAACTAGAACAGTCCAATTCTACAGTGTTATGCAACATGCTGAGAATTTAATCAAGTTTTCTAATCAAGAATCAACATGCTGAGAATTTAATCAAGTTTTCTAATCAAGAATCAACATGCTGAGAATTTCAACTAAACTGAAGAGAATAACTAGAATGTGTATCTGGCAGTTAGTACACATGATCCCAAAATTTACTTAATGATTAGGAAGTTGAAAGGCAAAAGAATGTGAGAAATCTCTTGGAGAGTTTAAAACCTAGATGTACACTTTTGAGTCCATCTAAAACTTGAACAAATTACAAAATGACTGAGAATACTTAATATACAGCTGTCCTTCCCAAATGAAGAACCAAATGTTGAGATATCAGAGTCATATAGGTAGATATATGCAGAATGTCACTGAAATACCTGAAAAATATTTTTTTAACTTCCACTGGCATGGGAGAATGTCAGAAAAACAATTTTTAAAATCTAACGTCTACCTCCACGCCAAGTACAAAACTTAGTACTGGATATGAAAGAGTAACCAAATCTGCAGTTTAGGTTTTCAACAATATCTAATAATGAAGGATTGTGTAGTGTTAGAATTCTCATAATACCAACTCTTAATATTTAGTTGAGGAGGCTTGTTTCCAATCTTCCTTAATTCTGGAAGGACGGTTTACAGCTAGGTTAACTGAAGAATGATTAACATTCTAGGTTATGTGAATAGTAAACCAGCTCTTCATAATCTTCTTAATAACAGCAATAACTTCAGAATGAACTTTAAAAAAAAAAGAATAAAATACACATACTTCTGTTGAAACTATCAAAGAAGTGGGTACATTTAAGACATCTCCAGAGTTTGTAAATTATGTTTAAACCACAATTTACAAATTATTAATTTATAAATAGCCCTGCTACATGAGAGATTCAGCATAATTTAACATAATTAAAAATTATGTTAAATTAAAACTGCAATTTTTCTGAAGATGCTGCTAGCATTACCTTTAGCTTATCTGGATCCATCTCCTCAACCATCTGTTTCTTCTTCATGTCCCCAAGGGTTTTTGGTTCATTGTCTTTACGGCTTGTAAACTGATGATCTCCAAGAAGATCATTGAAAGTGTCTGCTGTGACTTTGGGCTTTGGTCCTGCAGGAATGAATGAAATTAGTCACAGTAAGATATTATTGCTACATTTCTCTGCTGCTGGGATATTATCATGCACTTGTTCTTCTTCCTCCATATGAAAATGTCCTATGTAGAACATTGTTCTCAATTTCACTCTGTAAGCCTCTCATTTCTGTGGAAGTTCTCTTATTTCATAAAAACATCACTTTTAAGATTTACCACAATTGCCTCTATTGATTGAAATCTTGGACGATATTTGTTTGCTTTGCACACAAGCAAAACTTTATTCCAGGCATACATTCTAGTATATTCTTTACCAAAAAAAACTTTACTCTAGGCATAAATTCTAGTATATTCTTTACCAAAAAAAACTTTACTCTAGGCATAAATTCTAGTATATTCTTAAACATAAACTTGTTTTTCTTCTTCTACTTCTGCTCAATTTTCTCAAACTATTGTTGGTTAGTCAAATGAAGTCCAGATAAGACTGAATTTTGTCATGGTTACAACTTAGCTGTGATATCTGTGCATTTCAACCTGACACATTCAACTTCAGTACTGCTTTTGGGTCAGTATGATCTATGAGAAGGGACAGCAAACTTTATCCCCAATTCTTCTTAGCCACATCTTATTACATTCATGACAGGCTAATATTGTTGAGATTCTGTGTTTCCCTTTTGGCCCTGGCAATGAACAGATGCTTCATTTTTAAAATGATAGAAATTGTGGTATGTAAAAGTGCAGATACTGCAGCTCATCTGTCAGCAGGTTGTGAGCTATGAACCACCATCATTGCACCCTGGGCAGTCCCAGAAGCCTTCATTCTCCCACAGCACATCTTGAAGGGGTATGTGTGATAATGGTTCCTGTGGCTCGCTGATTTAATGCTCTCTTCATTCTACCCTGTAGGCATCAAGTTTTACTAGTTCTACGTTTAATACCAAATCCTCATCCTCGATGTCTCCCCAATCACAGTGTCCTCATCCAGCAGGTCCTCGTGGAACAGTTTAAGTACGTCCCCCTTATCCATTGTCAACTCCCTACCTACTGATTCAAGCTTATCTTCTCTCTCATTACTGCAAACATTTGCGTGTACTGTGCTGTAAATCCATGTGATGCCACGGAGGTTGAAAGTAGCTATAGATGCCAGCCACTCGACATCAGCCATTTTTTTTACCTTTTATAAATAACATTGAGCGCATGGCCATGCGGTTAAAATGCCGTTGTCAGACCCTTGAGGTCCCAGGTTCAATCCATGGTTGGGGCAGGATTTTTTTCTTTCGGAGGTACAATACAAATCCTTCCTGTACATGTTGCAGCGTCTGCTATGGCTTAGCGGCCTTTATTTCCATAGCCCATAGAAAGGCCCCCCCCCCCCCGCGCCACCTTCACAGGAAAACATGCAGTAACGAAAGTTATAAATATCATTGATTAAAAGTCTAACATAATAACTGCTTTCGTAAATAAAGATCTAGAGAACCACAACTGTCACCAACACAATAAATGTTATCCTTAGCTACGAAACTCACAACATATATAAATCTACATGGTTATACCAGAAAGAAGACCGTCAATATTTAAGCCATATGGGCAATGTAATCATAAGTAAGCCAATTTAGAAATCTCCAAATGGTTTCAGACTTTGATGTGATAGGTGCATACAAAATGGTGGAATCTCTAATATACAAACATAGATCCCTACCATGCATTGCGTACCACTAAGAGTTGGTGTCTTCTGGGTGTAAAAGATGCTCTATAGAGACACCTTATAGAGACACCCCTTATTGCGCAACATGAAACATGAGCTTCACTGCTCGTAATTTCTGGGGATAGAATCTAACATACTTGAAAGAAGAAGACTATTATCAACTGTGTGTTGCCATTCTCAAAATTAGATGGCTACCGCCCTTATATAGCACAGCCACTGACTACAGCATTAATAAATGCTATGGGTAACTTTACTTATTCTCAAAAGGGAAGCACAAAATGACCACGCCAAAGCCATGCATATGAAAAGAAGTGACTAAGGAGGATTTTGGGAAATGGGGGTTGATTGTCCTTTCCTATAACAAGTCAAAGTGACCAAAAGCCATACAGAAGTTGAATGTGCTGAGTTGAAAGCTGCATATATTGCAGTCAATTTGTAAATCTTCAATACAATGCATTTCTTTCCTCAGATTTGCCTCATATAATCAGATGTTCACTTCTGTGCCTGTGAACATCTGGTACTGAACCTTTTCTCATTCCAGTTAAAGAAGAACTTAACAGAAGAGTTGGACCCTGGCTCTTTTGCCTTCTTAGCCGAAGTGTCGTTCACTGACATCGTGAATCCCTCGCCCAAGTCTGAGTCTCATCACACGTTTGGGAGCAAGGCGTGTTCTCGAGATGAATGACCTTATCCCATGTTTCCAGTATAGGAAAGCGTGACAGTAGAGTTGGGTCAGGACTGCCTTAATTGTTCCGTTTTTGTGTGTTTTATGCGTGACATCCTGATTATCTGGCCATGTGTATATGTAGACAGGCAGCACAGAGTGTCAAACATATACTTCAAGAGTGTTCTGAGCATGAAATGCTGAGGCAAACACATTGGTCAAAGGAAATAACACTGGAATCAAAGCTCTATGGGCCACTGTATGAACTACAAAAGACAGTGAGTTTTATTCAGGAGACAGAATTACAGATATAGACATGTTTCAAGTGAATGAAAGAAGAAGAATTGTTCCGTTTGTGCCTGACTCCATCGGGTACTGAAACCCTTTCTCTCCGCAAGCATGTTTTCGGCATAGAAAAGCTCGACATTAGAGTTGGGCCTGGGCTGCTTTCTTTGCTGTGCGTCCACAATTGGGTCTGGGTATCTGCCCGTAAGGAGCACTGGTAACTAGCAGGTTGTCTCAAGCTAATAGAGCTTGTAGTTCAGATTTTCGTGGAACGTTTTCCCTTTCTATTTGCACTTGTTGCTGCCCACTTGCTGCCCTGTCCTTGTACTCAGCATGTTGTCTTTTTGTCTCTCACTATGCATCTACCATTCCATTTTCATTGGTCTCCAATGCTCGGACCGGACTGACTAGCGTCACTGTGTGTCGACAGTGCCACTGCATGTCACAGTGGTTTGGAGATATTGACTGTCTCTTTTGCAGTCAATTCTCTTTCCATCTGCTGCCTCCACATTCACAATCCCCAAAAGGTTTAACCAGAATCAGCACAAGCAGCTGTATTTCTGTTTCCAGGTTGCACCATGAGGAGGTACTTATGGGATTTTGGTTATCTGCTAACCCTGGGTCCGCTGAGAGCAGTGCTGTACCCTATGTACCTTTCGTTCTACAATCAAAAAGAGCACATCATCTTGTGAAAAGAGGAGAAATGCAGCAGCTCAACAGCGGAGAGCAGCTAGAAAATCACGGATAGACCAAGATCCGTCTACAGTCGTCATTCCATGTCCGAACTGTCCAAGGACATTTACAGCTCGAATAGGGCACATAAGCCATCTACGAACTCATAATCAAGGACATAATTCTAATTGAATCTTCAAGTGGATGTAAAAAATGGTCATCATCACTTGTGATGGATGAACAACACACACCCTTTGTTCCCCAGCAAGTCCTAATTATTTGTTTCTTATGCTACAGATGTTTAATTATAGAATGTTAAGTGTGGGTTTATGATATACTTGGCTGTGCTGGTTCTCCTTTCAAGGTTTTCTTAGTTTAGTGTTTTGGTGCTTTGTGTAGATGTTGATGTTGCGTAGTATTGTGCATGTCTGTGTTTGTATTGTTTTTTTTCTCATTCCAGTAGTACATTTATCAGCCAGAAAAGTCTGGTTACCCACTGCAGACCTTGATAACCAAGGCGACATCCGATATTGTTTGTAAATAATGTTGGTTGTAATAGCTTTATTGTGCTGGTGAGTCTGGATTTTCTACCAACCCAGGACCAGAGTCAGAAAATAACTGTCACATATTCAGGGAGGCAGGTTTATATCTATGCACTGATCTATTGCAGCCAAGTATGGTTAACTGTGCTCATTCCCAGCCACCAATAGCCTACTCGTAATACCAAATTTCTCTCTGACTCCAGACCATATGTTCTACTGTTCAAGGCAAAAGGTTTGTCAGGTCCTGAGTCACTGCGCCTTTATGATGGACCTCATTGGAAAAGAGTGTAGATACGTCTCTATCCCCAGTGCTGTGCAGTACATCTCACTCCCAACCACATAGGGTGCATGCATATACATAAATAACAAGACATAAAAAAATAACACACAAAAAAGCATGAAAAGCTCGATTGTATAGATGAAGTGCAATGATGCTTCTGTAAAGGTATGTCATCTACTAAGATTCTCTGTTGCACGGGTGGTTTGTTCATTAGGTCATTGGTGAGACCCACATACATTTCACATGCAGAATTGATCTGAAATAGAACAACTATTTAAGGGAGAGCTCTGAGTCCATGTGTCAATTTAAATGATTGATTCAATTTTTTTTAAATATTCATAATTCTATAAATAAACTATATTGATCACCTCCAATGATCTTGCTATTTATTTATTGTGTCCATGATACACTTCCACATAACAGGATATACCTGCAGAATTCTATATAGTTCTGCTGATTTTAAAATAAGAATAGTTTGTACATTGCAGTGTGTGACTTGCAATGTATTTACACATACCAAAGTTTTTCCGTGGTCCTCTGTCAGTACGATCTCCTATTACACTGGTGTAGTTAGGTTTGGGTGCAACTTGCGGTTGCTGCTGCTGTGGTCGATGCTGTGGTGACTGTTGCGGAGCTTGTTTTGGTTGCTGACCCATGAAAGGAGACTGAAAACCTGTCCCGCCCTGAGCTCTGCCCTGTTGGAAACCTGCTCAGATGAAATTTCGAATTCATTAATAACTTGAAAACTACATTGCATGGCAAAGATGAGGCCAAGAACAAAATAAAGCTATGAGTGGAAAGAAAACATGGGCACAGAATAATTTGATGAAATGTACATCATGGCAGAAGATAGAAAATATGGTAGATTCACTACATCATCATCAGGTGACATATTCTTTTCTAGAATGTAGTCTTCCCTATGGATCTCTTGAATTCTCCTTAGTCTTGAGCAAGTGTCTCACCTATTTTAGTGACATGTGCAAGCATTCTTGAATGTCTTTTGTCAAACAGTATCTTGGGCTGCCTTTGCCCCTGTTGCCTTCTATCATCCCATCCAGTAACACTCTCTCCATGCTGCGGTGTCTCTTAACATGACCAAAAAAACCTAACTTTTTCTTTAAAATGGTGTTCGATTCTTTAATTACAACTAACCATACAACTAACTTTAAATGTAGTGATGATAAGATTCTTCTTTTTCATCGTTCTTCAGTTAGATATCAGGTTACAGCACCAATAGCTTCAATGAATAGATTCGCTTCAGGTCATCCATGGAACTTGTCAAGTCTGGAAGTAGGCCATATTTTCTCCCTCTCTTCTTGGTAGAATTGATAGGCATGAAGAATGTGTTCTGCAGTCTCTGGGCTCAGTCTACAGTTGCACAGGTCTGTCTCCAGCACCAATAGCTTCAATGAATCGATTCGCTTCAGGTCATCCATGGAACTCGTCAAGTCTGGAAGTAGGCCATATTTTCTCCCTCTCTTCTTGGTAGAATTGATAGGCATGAAGAATGTGTTCTACAGTCTCTGGGCTCAGTCTACAGTTGCACAGGTCTGTCTCGTCAATCTTCAGCTTTCGGAACATTTGACTTCTCAGTCTGTTGTGGATGATCAGATTTATACTGTATCCTTTTCTCACAAAGCTTTGTTATTGAATATGAGTTGATGTGAGTCTATTACTTATGTAAAACCAGCAAGACATTTGGGAACTATTTCTGCCAATGTCTGCATGATGTTATACATATTTGATCCTTATAGCCAAACACTTTAGCAACACTGGACTTATGGGTAACTGAAATATCCAGATCACAGCCTTCAGATTGTGTTTTACTAATGACCAGTGTCAGATTGCTCTAAAAATCACATGTATCTTTACATAGTAGCTTTCCACCTTTGGACTTTCAGTACATTCCTATGTTGGATGTTTTTAACATTTCCTTCTATTACGGTATGTATTTTTTTTTTATTGTGTTTCATTAATGGTTTTTACATTTCTAATTACTTTCACAGTAAGTATCACTTTATTTTTTTTTATTGTGTTTCATTAATGGTTTTTACATTTCTAATTACTTTTACAGTAAGTCTCACTTTATTTTTTTACACTTTGACTTTTTAACTGTACTCTAAGGGTTTTCCAACATTTTGGTCATATGTCTGGTTTTTGGGGGGTTTATTTTGCCAAGTAAAACTACCGTACTCAATTAATTGACATATTTTCTCTTGGTGTCTATTTACATTAGGGAACTATGAACTCAAACTTATGTTGTCCTGTAGTCATATGGTCTCCGATGATAAACATAAGAGATGTTTCATTCACGCTGTGGAACTTGGAGATGATATTCATCTGGAAATTAAGCAAACTCCCTCTACATCTGCAGCATGTGCTAAACTTAGATTTGTTACCAGGATGAACTGTATTGGAGGCTATTTAGATTCTTAGTTAGTCATCTCTAACTCTGAATCATTGGTTGGTTAGTTGCAACTGTCCATGGGCCCAATGCCATTCTGTGAATCACCAAATTGAATAAAAGAGAAGTGTTTAAGTTCTTGCTCTAGCACTGGATTTCACACAAAAAGCAATGTGTATCCCTTTGAAACACCATTAGAAACATGCTGGAGAAAATGCACTATATTTAACATTTAAACCCTGTCCCCTTATATCAATTTACACAGAATGATAATATAATTTTTTCAGTATACACTATACTGCAACCATTGCAACAGACAAGAGGAGGAAACAGTAAAACATCACCTTATTGAATGCACTGCACTACAAGACCTACGAAAACAACTGTTACCACCAAACCCCTCCACACCAACACCCTTTATACACACACAACACAACTGAAGAAGACATGCACCTACCACCATCAGACACAGGAAAAGTGAAAGCTCGCAACCCTGGGGATTGGGTAAGCATATAATCTTTTCAGTACTTCACAATAGATATTCTTAGATCCATATTGAAAATGGTCAAATAGTAATCAATAGATGATATTCTCAAATATATAGTAAACCAACAATTTATTTACCGGTTGATATTTTAAAAAAAAAACATCAGTTGGTTGGTTGGAAACAAGTTTACGATCCATGGATATTATCATTTGAACCTACAGAGCTATTTGTCATGAAAGGTACTCTCAGCAGATGGAGAGCTGCTACATTGAGAGGGACAGAGAATTATGGGGAAACCACAGTATAATGACGTCACTCTGCCATACCTTTTGAATGCCTTTATTGTGTCAAAACACTTGACATACCCAAAGTACATGGTACTTCATGTAAGCAGTTTACAGAACGTGTGGTTGCACTTGGTTGCAGAGCCATATTTGTGGTACTTTCAAGGAAATAACAAATGTAGTTGAGTAATCCTTGCAGTCACTTTCTACTTATCTACATTAATATAAGAATATGTCACAGCTAAGGCAATATTATCACAGATAGCTTCTTCTTCTTTCGTTCACTTGAAACATGTCTATATCTGTAATTCTGTCTCCTTAATAAAACTCACTGTCTTTTGTAGTTCATAGTGTCCCATAGAGTTTTGATTCCAGTGTTGTTTCCTCTGGCCAATATGTCTGCCTCAGCGTTTCATGCTCAGAACACTCTTGAAGTATATGTTTGGCACTCTGTGCTGCCTGTCCACATGTACACATGGCAGTGTTGCCAATCTTGAACTTTGTATACATGTGACTGCGGAGTTGGTTGTGTCCTGTTCTGAGACGTAGAATTATAACTTGTTCTGGTCTGTTCATAATATGATAGTCATCTTGTGTTGGTGTTTGTGGCTTTCTTATTGACTTGATCATCTGTTTTTTCTGATGGTAGGTGATTGGTATATCTGGTTGGTCTTCGGCAGCACCTTCCTTAGCCAGTTGGTCTGCTTTTTCATTTCCTGGTATTCCACAGTGAGAGGGTATCCACTGCATGGTTACCCTATACTGGTAAGACAATTCGATAAGTAGTTTTTTCAAGTCTGTTAGTTTTCCATACTGGAGAGCTTGAAGCACTGACCTTGCATCTGTCAGGAATACCACAGGCTGTAGGTCAGAGTTGGAGTTCAGCAGTTTTTTAGCTGCCACACTAATTGCCTGGATTTCAGCATCATAATTATTGCAGAATTTTCCTGTTGGTGTTCTGATGGTATCTCTAGGCTTGTGTGGATATTCTATATATACACCTGCACCTCCATTCCTCACGGCATTCTGTGCTGACCGATCTGTGTATACTCTGACCCATATATCTTGTGGATAGTCCTCATCCAGGAAACTGACGGTGACTGTCCTTCGCTGCACACTGTTCTGTTCGTCCTCGCTTAGTATTCCTTTCACATGGGTCTGAATGTATATTGGCATTCCATGCCTTTCATTCCACGGGGTTTGTTCTGGTACAGGCCTTAAGGGGCTGTCAACTTCAGGTAGGTCTGTAAGTTGTCTGCGGAGTCGTTTAGCTTGATGGATAAAGCTGCTTCTTTTCAGTCATCCCCATTGCTAGATTTTGGAATCTTTCCTTCATTGGATGACTTGGCATACACTGAAACTTTTCTGCCCGAATTAGTACTTTTGTGTCTCTGCGTTCGCCAAGTGTTTGCATTCTTCCCATTTTCTGCATCTCTGCTATGGGTGTTGATTTCATTTCACAGATAACTAATCTTTGTAAAAACTACCTTCATATTCTCCAGCTATACATGCATGCAGTGTGAACAAACAATCAAACATACGCAGGTGTTTATTTAAATAAAGAAGTCAATATACAAAATAACATCTATCACATGGAATGTCAGATGAATTGGAAACATTGACTAAACTTTTACACACAACATTAAAAACCCAATTATATACCAATTGTTGTTCCTCCTGTGGTCATTTGTTGAGACTTTTGGGACAAGTTGGATCCAGAACCTTTGAAAGAATTTTTGACTCCTAAGTTTCCTGTGGGTAGAGGAATAAGAATATGACACCAAAACACAAAACTAAAAGCTAGTTGTACAGTTGTTAGTGCACTTACTTCCTTTCATTGTCATCAACAGAAAAAAACTGTTGTAGACCACATATATCTTCCCATTCAAAAAAAGGAACAGCACTTTTTTATTTTATTTTAGAAACTAGGACCTTGAATTCAAAATGTTAAATGTGTGCTGGAGTATGGCTTAAAGAATTTGAGAAGTTTGGGGGGGGGGAGATAAGGAGGAACTCAGGCAATTACAGACATTCATAAATGAATATCTGTGTAGAATAGATGGTTGGGTTCATTCTTGACAAAAATTACATAAATTGAAAAACAAAATGTGTAAGCGGGCGTGCCATACAAAGTTTTATTAGCAGATAATATATTGTTCGGTCTTTCTTGTGAAAAAAACAAGTGTTAGAAATGATGTTGAATACTAGTATTTACATAGGTTGCCAATACTTCTCAATATCAGTGATTATAGTATTAAACAAAGAGAACTAAAGAGAAATAAAGATCAGGCAAATAAAATATTTTGGTCACATTAAAAGACATGACACCTTATTGAAGACCTTACTTGAGGGCAAAGTTAAAGAGGCGAGCAAGAGGTAGGCAGAGATACAAGTGGGAGAATAACATCACAAGATGGACAGGTTACAGTCTAGCAGAATGCACCACCAAGACAAGAGACAGGGGATGTTGGAGATCCGTTGTAGCCAACCTTCGTTACGGAGACGGCACTTGATGATGATGAGTATTCAACATGCTGAATCATCATCTTCTTCTAACATGTTGCTGTCACATGTATTCACACATGTATTCACACATGTATTCACACATGTATTCACACATGTGTTCACACATGTGTTCACACATGTATTCACACATGTGTTCACACATGTGTTCACACATGTGTTCACACATGTGTTCACACATGTGTTCACACATGTATTCACACATGTGTTCACACATGTGTTCACACATGTATTCACACATGTATTCACACATGTATTCACACATGTATTCACACATGTATTCACACATGTGTTCATTAATTATTACACCATTTATCAATGTGTAGCATTCTGTTGATGACTAATTACGGTAGTAGTGATGTAGAAGTAGTAGTATTAGCAGTAGTAATGGAAGTTGTAAGTCCGGCTCTGTGGCAGAATGGTTCGATCCCCGCCACAGGCAATTGTGCATCTGGACCGTTCAGAAAGCAATGTCAAACTATTGAACATATTTATATTGCCAGGAAAAATCACTACAGCCAGAAATGCTGGGTTGATGGCTACTCCTGAATAGGATATCCTACCCATGGTAGTTGTAGTAGTAGCAGCAGTATTAGTAGCAGTTTTAATTGTCATAGAAGTAGTGGTATCAGTAGTAGTACAGCACGCCTACTAGTAGTAGTAGAGCATTTAGTAGCAGCAGTTTTAGTTGCAATATCGATTGTATATATAAAATTGCCAACACTAATTAAAACAACCTCAAAAACCTCCTGAGCGAAATTCTTTTTGCAAATGATCAAGCAATAATATCAACATCAGAAGAACAACTACAACAATATATAAATTGACTCCACACAACAAGTAGGGACTTTAACATGAAGATACACGCAGAAAAAGACCAAGGTAATGTCAATAGCAAAAACAGAAAGAAACACTATTTTCATCGATGACCAACAACTGACACAGGTGAAGGAATTCACTTATCTTGGAAGTATCATATCATCCAATGGCAAAAACACCAAAGAAATGCAACATAGCATACTAAATCTTAGGGCAGATGTCTCCTATTTTCAAAAATAAACATGTAAACATGAACACCAAAACTGAACTATATAAAATGATCATCATACCATCACTATACTACCAATGTCAAACATGGACACTTACAACAAATGACAAAAGAAAACTTGTTACAACAGAAATGACTTGTCAATGCAGAATTCTCGTAGTAACACTAAGAGTCTCAGTCTTTGGTGGAGAAATGAATATAAAAGGTGGGTATTTTTTATTATCTCAAAGATCTATAATCTGAATAAATGGTAGAATGGGTTACCAACAAGTTACTTTTTTGCTGTAAAATTGATAATTAGATCCCTCACATGTTAGCTATCTTTGTGACTTTCATCTGCTGTGAGGTCTCACTATTATTTATTGTTAATAGTACAAATGGTGAATTCTACAAAAAGGATATACAATAAATTACAAATGCATATTGAAACTAAATTGGGAAAGCAAATCTTCTTCTTCAGCGTTCATTCTTAAACTTCCGCTGGATCTCTCTTGTAGCAGGACAATGGTCCTACTAGATTTCCAGCAAGATGCAGTCCAGAAAATGGAAACGCGCTTTGTTGCCATTTTATTTGCACCACTGGCCCGACACATTCGCCTTCGGTGGATGAAAACAAATGAGAATTATAAAATGCTACATCTATTCTATATTACTGTATGGCTCTGAAACATGGACAATGAAAAAAATTGAAGACATAATTGATACCTTGTAATGTGGATACATAAAAGAATAGGGAGAACTTTGTGAAAAGAGAACAAACAAAGGAGTTATAACAACACTTCATATGAAGACAGAACTATTAAAAGAAATAAACATCAAACAAATAAAGTATTTTAGACATATTAAAAGACAGGACACCTTGTTGAAGAGCTTACTTGAGGGTAAAGTCGAGGGGAGACGAGCAAGAGGTAGGCAGAGATACAATTGGGAGAGAAACATCACTAGATTAGCAAGTTACAGTCTGACAGAGCACTCCACCAAGGCACGAGATGGGATATTGGAATTCTGTTGCAGGCAAACTTAGTTGCTGAGATGGCACTTAATGATGAGTGAAACTAAAAACTGGTATTGAAACTTCCCCAGGAACTGATTCTGTTACATGTCAAGTGCAGTGAGGCTTTCTTTAGTGGGATTTGTCATGAGACAGGTGGATGTTTTATGATTTCTGCACCAGGCAAATCAGTGGCAATTTTGCTACCTATTATAAAAGAACGAATTGTTGAGGAAGTACTGTGATATCAAATAAATGGTATGCATATTAGGCAGTCAAAATATTAGATGGCACAAGACATGAAACTGTAAATCATTCACTGCATTTTATGGATCCGAAGACAGGAGCACATATGCAATCCATCAATAGATGTTCTGCAAAGGAATGTAACCATGGACAGAGTGGAACAAACTGACATGATACAATCTTATATGTTTGAACCCATGTGACGGCAATGTGTTCAATGTGCACAATTAGACTTTTAATACAATTCTGGAAGACATAGCAAAATGTGGTGCATTGACATAATTACTAACATTTCATGTAAGACCGTACAGCATAATAACAGTACTTCTGGCGACAGAAATGTGAATCACTGCATGTGTGTGATAAATCCATTTAAATTTTGAAAATAATACTCACGTAGAAGACAGGTAATGAAGTCCTACTGAATGATGACTAACACACTACACACTATCACTAGCGGATGTTTGCATGAATAAACATGGTACATACAACGAAACAAAACACAGAAAATAATCATACAAATGACAATACACAGGACAAAGTTGACGTTTCGGACCATTAGGCCTTTTTCAAGATACGGACATAACATACAAACATAAAAAAACCACAAGTAGAAATGAATGTGTGTCAGAGTGAAATATGGTAGTTAGATACCGGAAGCATACAAACAGGAAGTACACAAAGATGATAATACAAGTGGAATGAGAGGATTACCACAAAGAGCAGTACCACCTCCTATTGATTACTAAATTTTGAATGGAGATCAATTTAAAACACATCCACACTTTAAAGAACATCTTGAAATAAATTACGAAATCGTGATAGATAAGACAGGATGAACTGGGTGAGTCTATGGCGATATCATGTTGAAAATACTATCACTTTGGTGTGATCACCTAAGTTAAGTAACTCTGGGTGGGGTTAGTACTTAGATGGATAACCACTTGGGAACACTACATATTGCAGATATTTTAATGCCTGTGTGTTGTCAGGACACGAAAGGGGAGTAAAGAATAGCAATATTGTTTACCTTCCATGCATGTCATAAGAGGTGACTAAGGAGGTTTTGGGTGGAGTTGGCTGACACATCCCATATATGGTTAAAGTGACCCAGAAGTCATGCTGAAGTCGGATGCATCAGACAGAAAGTTACAGATATCACAGCCAAGCTGTAAACCATGATACAACGCATTCCATTCTCCATACTATATCCAACTAATTTGGAAGAGTTTGAGAACAAACACAGAAGAACTGGAAAGAATAGTTAATGACAAAATAACATGGAAGAGAGTTGAAGACAAATGATCTATGGTTAAAAAGTCCCTTGATGATAAATTTCAAGTCTTAATTTGAACATACTTCCTTTAAAGCTTGCAACAGTTAACATTTAATACATATCAGTCGTGTTTACCTAAATCAGCAAATGGATCAGCTCTGGGTACTTGCCCTATACCACTACTCATTCCCATCATCCCTGGCTGCGGTGATCCTCTACCTCCTTGAACATCCAGCATACTACTAAAATTCATCGCTGACCCTGTGCTTGCACTCTTATGCATGCCCCCAAGACCAGGACTTAAGTTGTTAGTAGCTCTAAAAGTACTGGGCTGCTGATTCAAATTTGTAACACTTGCTGCAGTCCAGTTCCCCATTAAGTCTGGTTCAGTATCTTTGCTGGATGTCTGCGTACTTTCCATGAAAGCAAAGAAATCATCGTCGCTGACAGGGTTAGCCTTTTGAGATTTGCTAGCTTGATTTGAAGATGATGTACTAGCTGCTTGACTGCTACTAGAAAAGTTTTGGAATGGATCAAAAGCATTGCTTGAAGATGTATCAGCTGATGTCATAAGGTCTGGTTTGGTTGGAACTGGTATGGAACCTATTGAGAATTCCTGGAAGGGTTCAAACGTATCATCTGCAGCAGCCATTCCCAACAAGTCAGGTTCATGAGAACTAACTCTAGGTGGCTGATTTGAGTCATGCCCAGTTAACAAATCAAAGTTTGTAGAATCCCCACCAATGTTAAGCAAGTCTATAGCAACATTATTAGATTTGTCAGTGTTCATATTCAGCAGGTCAATGTCTTCCTCTTTATTGTTAGAAACATGAGCTTTGAGTCCACTACTAAAGAAATCTACAGTGCTGTCATCCTTTACTTTTGGAACATGGGAGACGGCCTCATATCCTGCAGGTACATCAGCTACGTTCATATTTGATCTAAGATTATTGAAATCATCATCATCATTGTCTGAATCATCATTTAGTAATCCCAAATGTGATTCTGTGGGCCCGGCATGTTGATCTGTTTCCTTATAATCATCACTCCACTGCAGAGTAGTAAAGAAACTTCCCACTCCTCCTGCATTTCCATTGGCTGGCAATACAGATGGCTCTGGTCTCTTTTGCTGTTGAACTGGCTGTCTAACAGGTGTACCAGTTGTATTTGTAGTGGGTTCTGTATCAAAACTAGAGGCTCGACTAAGGCGACTCCTGGCTCTTTCAGACACACCTAGAAAAAAATTAAGAGTACATTATTCAATTGTGAATGTGTATGTATGTGTATATAGAGGAACGCTATACAATCATACAATGCTGAGGAAGGTCCAAATGAGATGGGATAGATATGTGTTTATGTCTGACAAATACATTATAAAACAGCTGATGTATGGTGAGTTCCTTAGGAATGCTTCAAGGACTCTTTCAAAGTGTCTCTGAAGAGCTTCAACATTGACATCACAATCCAGGAGTCTGTTATAGCTCAGCAACACCAGCAAAGGTGCTAGAGAGGCAGCAAATCTCAGAGTCACAGAAAAAATGTGCTGCCCGCAAAGACAAAAAAATACAAAGATGTCTAATCCTGATCATACATGTTCCAAACATGACAGGGAATTCTATGAGAGAATTGAACTTTTCAGTTATCTCCACACACACCGGAGAGCAGCAACAAAACAAGTCTAAAACTGTTGTTATTATTGCCTGTGACAGACTATAATTAGAGTAATCCTACATTTGTTTTCAATCATTCAACTTACTGTCAATATAGAAAGCAGAAATTTCAAGTTATGAATGCTTTACAAATCCTGAAAACTTAAGGATGTAAGAAGGTTTTTGGTTTTTATATAAAATAATAAAATGAGCAAAAACAATATGAGATAAAGAGGCTTATCTGGGGATGATCTTAACAAGTTGGAAACAGAACAGCCAGAAATATGCAATAAATGACAAGCTATAGAAAATAAGCCAATATTGAGAGTTACCAACTTTTTTTGCCCCTTCCATAACTTTCCTCTCCTGAATTTACTAAGAAAATTGAAATTAGTGAGGGAATGATTTCTTTTCTATGTTCAGAATAAAGTAAGAGAATTTTTAATGTGCTAGAAATGAGCATCACTAAGAGTTTAGACAAATATTAGTTAACCAAATGAGAACTGCAACTCCCAATCATAATTGATAGACAATTGATAATATGTACTCACTGTGCAAAACTGAAATCCAACAGGTAAAAGCTTGAAACAGGATAATGAAGTTTTGCTAATCACTAGAAACACACATAATAACACACACACATTGACATTTCAACCAAAAGGCCTTTATCAAGATTACATATACCCATACATCAAAATATGACGAGCAAGAATGACACAACACATGTTCACATGGCCTAGCAAAATGTGGAGATAACCAGAAGGATTGAAACTATGTCAGAGGTGCAACTACACAAACAGGAAATACACAAAACACATACAATACATGTGAAATGAGACAAACAGATAACTGATGGAATAATTATGGACATACTAAAGCTGAGATTGGAGCAGATATGGACAAGTCTTGTGTACAATGATAATGATCTGGTTGCAACTATGGATATAATCTACTCCCATCTCTTTGGTAGCATAGATGCTTACATACTTTCCTTCAATGTAGTTTTGTTTATTTTAATTCCAATTTTACGTTTATCCTTATCTTGATAGCGGATGTGTGGTCAAAACATTGAATCCCGGAAGTAAAGACTACGAGGGAGAGGAGATGGCTACGGCACCTCATATAGCAGAGCTACCGAAATGTGAGATCATTAAAATTTCACACTCCCTACGGCATACTAAATGCTATGAGTTAACTTTACTCTTTAAATGTGATAGTTCAGTCTGGCAATGGCCTGTTCTAAGTCAGAAGATTATAACCTGGTACCTGGTCTACTGTTGACAGTGAGTAGTATGCATCTCTGGGATCATATTCTGGATGATCTCTTAGTAATTTTTCCCATAGCTATTTTTCATTAGCAACTTTATTTCATGAAATTGGCATTTTCTTCTGCCCTCTTTGGTCAGTTTATCTGCCTCCTCATTTCTGTGTATGTTGTATCGTAACACTGAAAGTATTTTACAAAACTGCATTTGTTAAGAAATAATGAACTTACCAAATTCTGTGAAAATCTGATGGGCTTCTTCTTTGGATGAGAATAAGATTTTTGGTGTCAACGTCCCAGTAGGGAAATTTTCCCATGGCTGGCGCCGGTCTCCACTGATCTTTTCAACTGGAGCAACTTTGATATCCAGTGTTGCAGTAAACAATTCCGGGTACTTTTCTGAAGTGTCAAGCTGATCTAGGTCATACCTGCAGATGTTATACTACATGTATCCCAAAAAAAGCAACAAATTAAATAAAGATAAAGATGACTTTCATTGAGAATGCTGTTTTTTTTACACTGACTTTAGTTGTAAAGTAACCTTTCAATCTTATATATGTTACTATAAATCAAGGTTTTTCAAAGTGGGATTTTAAAAAACCCACTCCAGCACGGGAAGAGACTTTCAGGGGAGCAATGCAGCATCAGGGGGCAAAAGAGCTTTAAGGAACATTGAGCACACAAAATTGCAAAACATATATTGCAAGTACTTGTTACTTTTTATTTATCATAGGCCTAAGACATGAAATTCTGTTATTAATTGACTCCATCTGAAACATGGCACAATTTAGGACTATTGTAATCAGCAACTATGTTCTGTTAAAAATGGGAATCTTTTAAAATTATAATGAAAATAATATAAAACCTGGCTCTGTGGTACAGATTGTTTTTGCGACGGCCAAGGTACCAGATTTAAATACAGCCACAGGTAGTTGTGCATCTGGACTTTCAGAAAGCAATGGCAAATTACTGAATGTATTAATATTGCTTAGAAAATCGCTACAGCCAAAAAATTTTGCATTGATTGTAGCATTCCAAACCAGTTACCTGTTAATTTATGTTTCTGGATGGTACTTTGGTGCATACCCTTCTAACAAGCACAGTCAATGCTTAAAATTAAACACTGCTTTTATAGCTTGTACTTTTAGTTTTTGTTTTCAAATATGTTGAACGCTATGGTGAGGACAATCTAGTGTATTTATTGCGTTTAATTCAATATATTCGAGAATTCGTTTCTTTATAAATTGGACCACAATATAGAAAAAGTCATTGTTCCTTTAGTTTTTTTTCATATTTAAAGTTGGCATTTTAATTACTGATTAGTTTTATTAGTATGTTATTCTGAGATATTTAAGTGTTCATTCAAGAATAAAACTGCGACAGATCCAGCAAATCGGTAGGAGATTTGTGTTCACAAAAACCTGCTCTATATTATGCAAGATCTTTAGAAGAAGAAAAAAATCCATCAACAATCAGAATAACTTACAGGACACAAATAACAATCCATCATCAAACACTATGACAGAAATCATAAATTCAATCTTCTACCAACAATGTGTTATAAATGACGACTTCTATTGCATTTTTAATACTATATAAGGTCATTGGGTGATAGTGACGATATATCTTTTCTCGACGTAGAATTTTTCAAGTTTGTAACAAACGTACAGCATCTTCCTCTGTAGCTGTCAAGCTCAGTAAACATAAATCTATGATTACATTAGCCATGTTGGTTTAGCATTGAGTCATCTGCTAATCGCATGAGATTTCTGTGACAACACGAAAGACAAACTATTACAGAAATTGCATGGTTAACATTACAAACGTTCAAAAAGTTGGAATGTTATCAAGTGAAGAGGCCACATTTGCCTAGCATGTACTGAGAAAATACTAATCACACATATCTATTTCATACATAAGAATATGTATAGTATTTGACATAAGTCTGTAAGAGAACTCAGACACAGAGTTGGTGGTACTACACAAAAAATAAAACACTCACTGATGGTATTGTAATTCTGTGGTTCCTTCAGAAATAAAACCAGTATAGAATTGGACTTGAAATATTTTCATTGATGTTATCTGAAAGTAAAAATTTCACTAACATTTCTCTGAAAGTAAATATTTTCACTAACATTTCCTGGAAAGTAAATATTTTCACTAACATTTCTCTAAAACTAAATATTTTCACAAACATTTCCTGGAAAGTAAATATTTTCACTAACATTTCTCTGAAAGTAAATATTTTCACTAATATTTCTCTGATAGTAAATAATTTCACTAATATTTCTCTGAAAGTAAATATTTTCACTAACATTTCTCTGATAGTAAATATTTTCACAAACATTTCTCTGAAAGTAAATATTTTCACTAAATTTCTCTGAAAATAAATATTTTCATTAATAATTCTCTGAAAGTAAATATTTTCACTATTTCTCTGAAAGTAAATATTTCCATTAGGACTTCTCTGAAAGTATATACCTTTTGTAATTTCACTAAAAGTTATAGTCACTGAAATTTCCCTCTTATACATACTTCTTGGTAAATCTGTTCTATTATAGTCAAAACTTAGTAGCCAAGAAAAATACAATATGCTCTTGTGCATTTGTCATTCATTTGTCAGATCACAATCGTCAGGTCAAAACTGTTCACTGATTAATGACAAAATGTCCCCAAACTGATTCTACTCCCATATATATGTCTACATATCAAAATGTCAGTCATTCCTTCAGTTTTTTGTTTACCTTGCCCTGAATTTTGCCACCAAAAGTTGATCGAGCATGATAAACAATAACGGTCACATCACCAGAGACAAGTGTGCCTAGAGGTATCACAGCCTTTCCATCTTCCACAACAAATTGCCTGCACAACAAAATGGAAACAAAAAAATGTCTACCATAAACTAGTTGGCAATTTAACCAAATTTATTATAATATTAATGAATAATAGAATTAGGAAGCAACAAGGAATATAGAAAAATCCCAGAAGATAGTAGACAGGATTTGAACTTGTGTTTGTGGTCTTCAAGGAATTTACACACCTGTGCAATATGTGTGTTTGTTGTCGTCTGTGTCTTGATTGACTGATTCTTAGAAACTAGAGAATATATATATATATATTGGATGTCTCGACTAAAATTGCATATGGGGGGGGGGGGGGGAATATTGATTGGTCAAATTCAGAAAACATATTGATTCAAGTTGCAAGGTGAATCGATATCAGCTGAACAGACGTCGTTCCAATCAATCCCGTCTACATCCGTCTAAATCAATTCTGATTTATGAGATTAATGTTCTATTAGGTGTCATCTCTAAGAATGTTTAACTTAAAATGTTAAATTTATGGTAATTTTGGCTCAGAAATATGAAAAATAGAAAAGAGACAACCAGAAAATTACAGACTTTCATCAGGTGATGTCTGCATAGAAAAGATTGAAATGGTATGATAAGATTACCAACGAGAAACTCATGAAAAAACTAAACAGGAGCCAATAAAGATAGAATTCAAGAAGAAGGGCTGGAGATGGATAGGACATATGCTAAGAAGACCAACGCTGTTCTCAGACCCTTGAGGTCCCAGGTTCAATCCACGTTTGGGATGGACTTTTTCTTTCGGAGATATAATAAAAATCTTTCCTGTACATGTTGCGGCGTCTGCAAAGCTGCCATAATTTCCACAGCCCATAAAAGGCCTCCCTGCATTCCTTCACAGGAAAACATGCTGTAACGATAGTTTTTTTTTTTTTTATTGTTTTGGAACTGAGAATACCTGGATGAAGGAATTAAATATAGATACACAAAGGATGGGTAAGATATGGAAGAAATAGCTAGAGACAGGACAAACAAGATGGAAGAAATTTGTTAACAACCAATATTGTGAGTGAAATGTGAATGCCTTCATCAAAAAGTGCCATCTCCTTAAAGTTACCTGCAACTGATCTCTTTTTGTAATTGATTTTTCTTCCTGTTGTCAAAGTTATACAATGCTAAAATGTTGTCCATAGATCTCGTAATGTTACCTCCTATTAAACATGACACTGAGAGGAAAGGCTATCATTAACCTTCACCAAGCCTATATCAACCCCGGCCGCCGAAAAACAAAATGGCGGCGCGCGCTGTTGGCGACCCGTCTCACCAAACGAGAATATCGTGAGATTTACACGTACCACAGTCCGTGCACATAGCTGGGGACATGCGCAATCGAAGCCGGTACATCCCCCACTTCCGAAATGATCGTTTTTGAGAATGGCTAGCTATTCGTAAAAGTTTAAGAGCAATTAATCTGACCACATCTGCACACCGGTACGATGCCATGATGGTGGATCGGTTTTATAGACCTTTATTTCATCGTATTTCGAATAAAATAACATTGAATCGTGGCTTGAATCATGAATTATTAGGTTATTTAGTTTCACAGCAGTGAATATACAGAATGCCGTGTTGGTTTGGGGACTTGTACGTTTGATATCGAATATTTTGAAGTGGCAGAAAAAATAACTCTAGGCCTAAGCTCAAAGAACTATTTTACTGCAAATCTACAAGTTTTATACAGTTCCCCCGGCTATATTTTGATAATTTCACAGTGAAAGAACATAAATACAACAGATTTGCGTGATTTAGTTTACAGTGTTGCCAAGGAATTCGATATGTAAGGTAAGTTATTTTTTTTACTTATTTTTTTCCTCTTTATTTGTTATAAAATATATATTTTTTGTGAAAAACGTCTTTACCTCTTTCTCATATGTCTGGTATCACACACACACGTACATAAATTACACCAATATATGCATAATTCAATTCTTTATTTATATGTGCAAATATTATTTAAATATCTCTAACAATCAAAAAATTATCACATTTTCAAAACAGTCACCATCAATAATGCAAATTTTCAATAAAGAATCCGGTGGCAGGGAGATGTTTCGTATTTTTTAATCTGGCTTGCTATAGTTTAAGAGACGGTACGGTTGGTTACAATACACAAACCTCCAATATGAGAGGGTAGATTGAGACATAGCAGCAGTTAAATGGATGGCTAAAACAATAATAATCTAAGTCATGTGTCAGATTTGCAATCTGTGATTCAGGATGAAGTACAGACTGAATGGTTGAGGCATGAATGGATGGGAGTTCAACAGGGCTTCACTCCTACATGAAATCGTATGGCTCTATTTCCATGATTATATGGTTTTCACGAAATTCCACAGACTATCTTCAAAGGGACTTGTACCATAACTTCTGATTATGGATAAAGAAGACATGCTGTATTCCCTCTCAGACTCACGTCATTTGGATGACATACTACATTCTCTCTCAGCCTCACATTATTTGGATGACATACTGCATTTCCTCTCAGCCTCACACCATTTGGATGAGACATACTACATTTCCTCTCAGCCTCACACCATTTGGATGACATGCTGCATTCCCTCTCAGCCTCACACCATTTGGATGACATACTGCATTCCCTCTCAGCCTCACACAATTTGGATGAGAAATACTGTTCCATTGTTCCAACAGTTCTTGTAATCTCTTCATTCCTCACATGGTCTCTTCTTGTTCTGTTTGGTGTTGCTCTTAGACTTCTCATTTCACACTTAGTAAGTTTTCCCTCTTGTTATTTAGTTAATGTCTATATCTTGACATTGATAACACCAATGTTGGTATGAAAATTGAATTACAATTTGCCTTTTGGTTGCCATTAGGATAAATGTGTAGCTCAAGATTGGCAATATTTATTGATTATATTTTATGTACCGGGTAGTTGACTTTTTGCCTCAATCTCTTTATCCATTCTTCTGTCATCTGTAAAAATAATACCAAGATATTGAAATGCATGCACTTGTTTCAGTAGGTGATCATATATCTTTATGTTGATTGTATTTAGTTCTCTGTCTATAGAAATAACTTTTTTTCCATCAATTTTTCTGTATTGATCTTCATGTTGTGATTGAGACAGCTTTTATCTAGTAGGTTTATGTGATCTTGCAGCTCTTCACTTGTTGCTCTTACTTCCTATGTGCAGTGGGGTGATTTCTCTGAGCTTTATTTCATACCCAGGAGACTTAAACTTCTACTTAACCGATTCGCCCTTAGAGCGGCGCGGAGTCGCTTCTATGTGCTGACACCTGGAGCGGCGAGGAGTCGCTTTTTTTACGTGTTCCGTTGCGATCGATAGTACATTTTTAGTTTCCACCGGATCTATTCAAAAACACGACCATTGCGCAGATCTGTGGTTCAGCGTCCTTTTTAGTTTTTCAATCGGAGCGAAAGGACGTAAGACTGTATTTATACGAATTATTTAGACGTAGCGAAATTTTAGACCTAGTTTTTGAAATGGAAGATATTATTCGTATGTATACTGATGTGACCGGCCGCAGTTGCGATGGTGATATGCACGATGCATGTGATTTACATGCTGTAGAAGATGTTGAAAGCGACGTTGAAGTTCCTATATTCGATTTCGATAGTGATTCGGACCACGAGGACGAAATTAGCGACACTAATAGTAGCGTCATGAATGACGGCTGGAGTGACAAAATTTTTCCTGTGGAAGTCGAGAACTTTATTGAAAACGTTGGCCCTGTACATGATCTTGATGCGAATGCTACTCCTTTTGATTACTTTAGTCTCATCGTCAATGAGGAGTTTTATCAATTTGCAGCAGATCAGACCAATTTGTACGCAACACAGCGTCAAGAACTAGCAGGAAAAGAAGACAAGTACTGGTCACCCGTAACTGCCGGCGAAATAAAACTTTTTTTCCATATTTACATCGTGATGGGCATACATGTATTGCCTGAGTATAGCATGTATTGGAGTACAGATGACAGGCTCAATGTTCTAGGTATATCATCATGCTTGGGGAAAAATAGATTTGAGAAAATATCTCAATATTTTCATCTGAATGATTCTTCTAGGCAGCATCCCAAAGGCCACAAAGATTATGATCCCCTATATAAAGTCAGACCATTTCTGGATATGGTCAAAAGGAATATTGCTTCTGTTTTTTCTCCTGGAAAGAACATAAGCATTGATGAAGCTATGATAGCTTACAATGGTCGTCTTTCCTTCAAGCAGTACATCAAGGGTAAGCCACACCCATGGGGGATCAAGGTCTGGTGTGCGGCCGACTCTGCAACAGGTTATCTGTTAGACTTTGATGTCTATGTTGGCAAAGTTCTGGAACCAATGCCACATGGATCTGGACATTATGTTGTCACTAAATTATGTCGGCCTTTCTTTGGAAAGAATCACCATATTTTTTATGACAATTATTTTTCATCTGTTCAGCTGGCAAATGATCTGTTGCAAAACAAATCATACTCATGTTCCACGATACGGCCAAATCGCAAGGGATGGCCAGATGCTTTCAAACCTAAGAGTACCAAATCTATGAAGCGAGGTGATGTGCAGTATAGGCAGCAAGGTAACACAGTGGCCACTGTTTGGAGAGACAAGAGATTTGTATCCATTCTGAGTACAAACACAACACCAGGTCTCACAACTGTGGCACGTCGTACCCCACACGGCAAAATAGATTTGCAGATACCATCCCCGGTGGCTGTTTATAATCAGTCTATGGGAGGAGTAGACAGATTTGACCAACTCTGTTCCTATTACCCTGTGGGCAGGAAATCTGTCAAATGGTGGAGGTACATGTTTCGCTTCCTCCTGCAAACTGCCATCATCAACAGCTCCATCCTTCACTCTTGTTCCCATCGACCCCACCCGAAGGAAAAGAATGTTGCGCAGATAGCCTTCCGATTGAGTTTGAGCTCAGCTTTCTTAAGTGGCAACATATCGAAGAAAAGGAAGGCTCCCACCAATCATGCTGCAACTTCGGGTGTCGGTAACAATAACCTGCTTGAGCACAGGCTTATTCGTATGGTAGGGAACAAAAGGGCATGTTTCTGGTGTGTGAAGAACCGGCAGCATGGAAGCAGAAACAGGACACATGAGACCGTCTATGGTTGTAGTTTGTGTCAGATTTGGCTGGGCAAGGGAGAATGTTTCTCGCAGTATCATGCAACATTGACAAGTTGACTACTGATGAGTCCAGATACTTTTCCTGTGCTGAAAATGTAAGTTACAAATTTTTTTCACCTCATAATTCTAACTTTAACAGTTTATTTTTTGGAATGTATAAGTGTTAGATTATTGTTGGTATAGTTTCCTGTGAGACTGTTCATTTTTCTGTTTATCTGCCAAGTCTGAGTGTGATAGGACAGACAGTTTTAAAGAAAATGCATTTTTAATATCATCATATCAACAAATTGGAGGAGTTATGCCCCTTGTGTTAGGGATGGGGGATTGACAATTGGGAAATCTCATAGGAGTGATAGGGTTAATACAATGCCTAATAAGTGAGCCTTCTACTTCGAGGGGGTATCTTATACAGTCTAGTAATGGTCCTTTTATTCCATAATTTTCAAGGAAGCTTCAGGGTTGATCATGATATCCTAAACAGAATATGTCATTTTTTTTTATTTGTCAACAGCTTATTTACTTGTTTTCATTTATGTGAAATATACCCAACTCTTCTGTAAATTCACATCTCAAGGGATTCTATTTTGTCTTATCCATGTAAAATCAAAACTACATATCACCGATATAAAAACTGACAGCAAGCAAGAATAAGTCTCACCTTATTGACTCATACTCCTGAGACGTTGAAAAGACTCTTTCTTCACCCATATATACCTCTACAAATGGTGTACAGCCATTCCTGTAAGATACAAACCAGAGGAAAAATCAAGTCATGGAGTTATGCAAAGTTTATATCTAGCTTGGTCAACACAATAAACCAGAAATTGAAAGTATAATTGATTCAGTCCCAATACACTCACTTGTCCACAATTTCTGAGATCAACTCCCAGGGCAGGTACACTCCAGTTGATACTTCTTCTTTCTGTCCTCATGTACCTTTCGGTGTTGAGGGGAGAGTGAGTGTACGGTCTTTTGCCCTTCTATTTGCCTCCTCTGCTGTTATATTTCCGAGTGTCTCTAATACACTATCTATCCACTTTTTACGAGGGCGTGAATACCTTTTATGAGGGCCAGTTGATACAGATATAAAAAAAATTGACACCTTTTCTTCTTCTGCATTCAGCATCTGCAGTCATTTTAGAATTCCAGGTTTGCCGCCAGGGCATAGTTCACTGTCTTCTCCAGGTCAGAGTGGATGCCCTATAGCTTTTGCATCAAATCTATATCCCCTGACTAGACTCACTCTAAAGACCAGTCTCTGCTCTTTGTATGTTGGGTAGTCCTGAAATATATGTTCGGGGGTGGGGTGTTTGGATTGTGGATGCACATAGACATTCATTTATGTATGAGATCCTCAGTTGGTAAAAGTGGCTCAATAGTCTGTGGTGGCCTGTTCTAAAGTGAAATACTATGTCCAAAATAATGTTTGCATTTTTTTGGATAGTTTTCAGAACACAACATTCCTCTATGTTTTGGTCTGTGTAGATGTCTGCATCAGATCATCTATCTATCAATCATATTCTTGGGATGTTGTTTAGTATTTCAAATGCTAATTCTTTTCAAATGTGGATGTCATTGCCCAAGTCTGACAATCATAACTCATATTGGAAAAAATATAACATGTTAATAGTTGCTTTTGAGTTTGCCCAATGCAATACATTTTCAATTTACGATGTAGTTTTTTTAAGTATATTTTTGTATCCTTCTCACCTCTACTGGATAGTCTCGTGTTGATAATGGTTGACCAGAGACATTCAAAGTTGTTGGCATTTATTGAATTTCACTGGCAATAGTTACCGCAGGTGTGAGTCAATTTCTGTTGACATGAATTATTTTAGTCTAATTTGCAATGAGGAAAAATAGGACAACTTTACCTTTTTTGTGTTAGAACACAAATATATTTATTTTGTCTTCATAATGATTCCCAATTGACATGAAAATATACACAAATCAACATGACTCTCTCACCAGTATTCTTTTTTTTAAAATAATAATAATTTTTATTTCCAATATATGATTCTAAACTTTCCCGAAATTCTCTCTCATTTCTTCTCTTTCTCTTATCACATATATTTTGTAAGTTGTCACAATATATTCTTATTTTCTTCTTTCCATAGTATGCCCAACAAAATTTAGAGTGTGCTACTTGACATGCTCTACTGTGACTAATGACATCCTTGCTAGTCTTTCCTGCTATCAATGAGACTTAAAGCTCTGCTGTAAAATGATATTAACACTTTACTGACCAGCAATCCAGAGCATACTTACCTGGCATTACCGAGGGTGAATGCAAAATTTTATACATTGACATTGCTGTCTTTAAAAATCTGTATAAAATAAATCTAGTGTGAGAGAGTCTTGAAACTTTCTATGTGTTGTAACAACTGTTTGCACTTTCTCAATGAATTTGAAAGCTCCAGAGTTATTTCAAGTGCAAAATGCTACTTATCATAATGCTAGGCAGAAATTTACATTAATTTCTATGTATCATACAATATTACCTTCGAAATCTATGATATTTCATGATAAAAACTCATCTACAATCTTTACTTAGTAATAAAATCTCTACTGGCATGGACATAGAGAATACAATGTTTCTTTCTCCCGTGTATTGATGGGGGCCTACAAGGAGAGTAAAAAATATTAGCCATGTAGATCTTCCATGCATGTCATAAGAGGCAACTAAGCAATTCTTTGGGTGAGTTTCTACCCCATGTCTTCAATGAAATAAAAAGTTCGTGCAGAAGTATATATGGTTACAAAAATGTGAAAATGAAAACAGCAAAATTACAGGTAACTAATACTATTTAAGATGTATGTCAGTTCCTCGTTTGCCAAGTTTGGCACATAGGGTGGATGTCATAGTTCACCTTGCCTGTCGGTCAGTTGCCAAGGATTGCAGGTCTTGTGCATTTATGCCTGTTGATTTTAATTCATTCATAAATGTTCTTCTGAGCATTGTTTTTGGTCTTCCCTGTTTTCTTTCCCGTCTGGTGTCCACATGAAGGCTTGTCGTGAAATTCTGTCTTCCTTCATTCTGTGTATTTGGCTGATGTATGACCAGCTGAGTTTTCTGATGATGTTCGTCACATATTCTTGTGATGTCTCCTCTCTTAGTATGTCGTTTGATTCGAAGTCTTTCCAATTAGTATTTGTGATTTTTCTGAAGCATCTATTCTCGAAGGCAACTAACTTTTGATCCATTATTGTAGTATATTTCCAACGTTCACATCTATATGTCAATAATGGAATCATACTTGCATTGAAGTCGCAGTTTGATGTGTTTACTTGTGATCTTCGATCTTCAGATGTTTGAAAGTTTGTTAAAGGTGGAGGCGAGTGTGATTCGGGTCTTGATTTCTGAGTTAGTATCACCATCTGCTGTTATCTTGCTTACCAAATATACGAAATTTGAAAAATTAAGATGTATGTAAATGAGACTAAAGGTCAACTTACTTCATTTTGTTGAACAAAGGAAGAGGTCTAAGAGTGATTTCTGAAATAAGTACAGGACGAGCATGAGGAATTACTGGGTTGTCTCCCACCATCTGTGCAATGTAATCAATGTACCTGCAGAGATCAAGTTCAAAGTATTTAATAATACATATAAACACTTTTATACCTTCTTTCTGCATTTAGGATACTTCTGGTATTGGTAGATCTTCAGATAATCACAAAGTTCCCAGTCTAAGCCCATGTTTCTGTCACAAAGTTTTTGTATCAACTCAGTGCACTGTAGCCGGATCTGACCTCACAATTCATCAAAGTCTGTATGACCTTAAACAATATGTACAGCAGTCTGTATTCTTATCCCAAATGGACACATATTTGTATAGGCCACCTCAGGTGATATACATGGTAATGTGCAGTGGTTCAGTTCTAAATCAATAGATGATACTCTATTATTGTCTATGTTGTTGATGTGTATAATCAGATCTTGATGTGTGCTTCAGGTCTATATATTCTTTCACTTGGATGTGTCATAAATGTCTAGATACACACAAGGACTAACTACAAGAATTATCACATCACAGTAGCAGACAGTTATAAATAAACAAACATTGCCAGGATTTTCCTTACATTAAATACACTTTTTTACACTTTTATACTGGTGAAAATTGGTTGAAGGATGTTAGAACCAGTTTGACAAGTTTTCATCAGTAATGACTCACAAACCTATAGAAAGCTAATAGTACAGTAAGGAAAATCCTGGTACTGTTTACTACCACCTGCTACTGTGACATGGCAAATCCTGTAGTTGTATCTTTCTTGTATCTTAATATCCATGGATGTATACACATTGTTAATTAACATTGTGAATTCTATATATGATTGTGTGTAGCTAATTCGTAAAAAAAATTTTGCACTTTCTTAGATTGTCTCTTCTTTTCCTAAGGTTGCTGTCACATCATCTTTATTGCTCACAGGACATATATCAAAAGGAGCCCCAATCTAATATAAACTTGAGTATATTTGTAATTGCATGGTCACTGACAGTTCCTATTCTATCTTGGTTGATGAATATTCTTTATCACAACACGCTTCAAGCCCAGCTTCTTTATTCTGGACATGGAAAAAAGAATCCTCATGCCTATAAATTATTTTGTTTGTCTGTGCTGTTTAGTATAAGCAGTTCAACATGTTAACACTGTCTCATTGCTCTGTTGCCTGATACAGTGACATAATGTTAACACTGTCCATTGCTCTATTGCCTGATACAGTGACATAATGTTAACACTGTCCATTGCTCTGTTGCCTGATACAATGACATAATGTTAACACTGTCCATTGCTCTGTTGCCTGATACAGTGACATAACTTATCAGTCTATTTGCTTTCTCATTGCTCTGAACACACAAATGATCATCATAGAAATGTTTCAATGCCCGAAGACACTATTCAATGCCCGAAGACACTATTCAATGCCCAAAGACACTATTCAATGCCCGAAGACACTATTCAATGCCCCAAGACACTATTCAATGCCCCAAGACACTATTCAATGCCCCAAGACACTATTCAATGCCCCAAGACACTATTCAATGCCCCAAGACACTATTCAATGCCCCAAGACACTATTCACACACACAACTTGTATTTTTTTGATCATGCTCATTGAGAATGCCAATGTGAGTTGCATTTTGTGTGCCCTTCCAGTTCAAAGTCTTGGTCACTGCCATAATCTCATAATAATGCTGCTTGCACACACTCATTCCTCATGATTCCAGAATTGGCAGGTTAATGACTGGAAGTTACTGTTAAAGATATTTTTTAATGTTTATGAGCTCTAGTTTAATTTTGTGTGAATGTTTTCATTTCTTTCAATATCAATCAATAAACCCGTAACCCTTCAGGGTCGTAGGGGTACCACATTGGAAGCTTCAGCACACAGAGTCCTCCAGCGAATTCTATCCTCAGCGATGCGGATGAGTGTGGAAATATCTAGCCCTGTCCATTCCTTGATGTTGTCTGTCCATGTCTTTATTTGTCCTCCTCTGCTTCTTCCACCCTCGACAGTTCCCTGCAGTATTGTTTTTGACAAGGAATCGTGCCTGCATACATGTCCGAACCATGCTAGTTTTCATCGTTTCACTATGTAGTATTTCAGTGGACAAAAGGTTTAGCTAGTGGTGCCCATCTCCTCTCCAGCTGTCCTTCATTTTCATTTCTTTATAACTAACTGAAAAAGTATTTTTAAGAGTATCATTCATGAAAACATGTGAATACAATACTACTCATTTGCCAACGGCCAAACAAACGTTTGATAGTTTTACTATGATGCAAGCCTACTTAATCGTTACTTAGTAATAAAATCTCTACTGGTATGGACATAGAATACAATGTTTCTTTCTCCCGTGTATTGATGGGGCCTACAAGGAGAGCAAAAAAATTAGCAATGTTGATCTTCCATGCATGTCATAAGAGGAAACTAAGCAATTCTTTGGACGAGTTTCTGCCCCATTCCATTTAGGGTCAAAGTGACCCAGAAGTCATGCTGAAAATACCACAGCTATGCTGTAAACCATGGCACAATGCATTCCGTTCGCTGGACTATATCCTGCTAATCTACATGAGATTGAGAACAAACATAGAACAATGCAATGTTTCTGTGTTAGACTCAATAAGTTAGCACATTTTGAAGTTCAGTGTCTAGGTCAGATTGTCATTGCAATTATAATGGTTTCCATTGCATCACACTTCTTTCTTAACTTTTAGTCATCACCGTAAAAACACCACAAGCTTTATATATTGCTTGAAAGCCATCATCATGAAATTGTGCCCCGTTGCACATTGAGTTGAAATGGAAGCCATTTTCAGTGCAATTCTTATGGATTATGATTCTGATACGGAAATGTTTGGGAATAATTACGAACACATTAGTTTCGTTATAAACGACATCAGTAAGATGACATTGTCAGACCACTAGGTCTAGATCTAGAAGAATGGATCGACAACATTAGTAACATATACATGTTTCCCTTGTTTTCACAGACAATATTATGTGCACGTTAGGTTGGTTATGAAATAACATCACAAATAGAATATGTCTAGGTATTTAGCCGCATTTTGTCATGGATTTCATATATAAGACAAGAATAAGTGAGTCAGTGGTTTATTATTTTTTTTAAATTTCATATTTACCACTTACACATATCATACATACACCAAAAACACTTACATCTTTACATTCAGTAATAAATTCTTTATTTCCATTTTAAAAATATGCACCAAAAACAAAGTTATTCATTTTCCAAACACCCACCAAAAATAACAGTAATTGTAAAAAAAATGTTCAGCTGCAGGGTGAATTTAAATAATTATTTGGCTTGCTAAAGGTTAAGAAATTCATCTTCAGAACAATCATAATGGATTCAATATCCAATCTTCCAAATTATCCAAGCTTAGGAAGTCAAGACTTCATAACAATTACAATAGTTTCAATAAAACCCTGCATCACACATCTCACTAATAAATAATTTCAGTATCATGAAATAAAAGTGGATATAGGATTGGACACTTAGAAAAAAATAAAATGACATCAAGCTTTAAAATTAACAGCTATCTCACCTTTTTTGAGATGGTGAAATGCCAGGTACAGAGCGTCTGGCAATGAAAAGTTGCATGGCAGCTGATGCACTCTCAAACAGTCTACAAAATACTAAGAAAGCTCCTATCACACATGCTGAATTAGCTTTGCCATCCTAAATAAGAGAGAAAATTGAAATTGAAAATGGTTTTTAAATAAATAATATATATCATGGTATTAGAGCAGTATTGTGAGAAAAAAACCATACTTTAAATATATATATATATATCTTCTTTAATGGCAAGAAGGACTAGCAACAATATATAATTTATGACACAAAATATCAAAGTCGTAACAAAAATACTTACCAAACAATGCACAACACACACGTTTTTTGGCTTCTGCCGCAACCATAAGTGCATATTCTTGCATATTGCATACAGGTTTGCCAATGGTGGTGCTTTTTTTACTGTCCACCCACATTCAGAGACCTAGAGAGAAATACTATTATTTGTTGAATGTAAGAAAGTACATTACACATTTTAATTATTTGCTGTCATACATACAGTGTAGAAAGTGGATGATCATTATATGCTGGAGATGAGTCTTAGGTTACATCCTAAGACAGAGGCACAGTCATCTAGATTAAAATCACCAGAAGAAGACACAATGTTCAGTTTTTTTCCAACCATCATTATAGTTTACCCTCTAAGACTACCAACACAGAGTACTGTAAGTACTATCTGACTTGTTATCCCTTGTACACAAAATGCAGTTAAATACTAAAGACCATAACACTTGAAGAATATCAACTAATAGATCCACTATGACAAGGTTGTAGTGCCACAAGAAATCTCATTTAGAACTTTTTGTTTAAACATGACATTTGACAGATTCAACACTCTCATTACTCCCATGAATTCTGCATCTTTTATTACCTTCCAAAGTGTCAACTTTCACATAAATGGATGAGATTTCTGGAAAGACCTAACTAAACACTTAAAGCGGAAGCCAGAAAAATTAACTGATAAATTATTTCCGTAGTTGAAGAAGTGTGTTAAAAAGAAGGAGCTATTTAGAAGTGAATTTTATCTTCAAAGGAAGCACAAAATGTCAAGAAATAGGTCTGACATAAATGTCTTGGATAATGAAGTTTCAAAGGTTCAGAGAGCCATTCCATAACTACCAAAAATACGGTAGGTCTAGATCGAGATAGGTCTAAATTTGACTTTATCACATGTCTCGTATTACACACATACAAACAAAACTTACACCAATATATGCAGAATTCAATTCTTTATTTATATGTGCAAATATTATTTAAATATCTGTAGCAACAACAAAATTATCTCGATTTCAAAACGGCCACCGACGATTGCGTAACATTTCTGAAAAGCAATTGCGCGGCAGTCTGCGACAAGAGAAATTGCATAATTCTAACAAAGCATGCCTAAGGTAAAATGCAGACAAGTGGCACCCCTGATACATTTTGTTTTTGTGTTTTTCAATGAATAAACAAACATTCTTATAATATAACAACAACTAAAACACAAAAACAACAATGAAAACATGTAAATATTACTTTCCATGATGATCACTTACCATGCCACACAGTGCTACATTTGATAGTAAAATATGGCATCGAAAATGGACAAAGTCATCTCAGAAATTAGTTCACAAAATCAGCCGGCTTTCTCCCTTTCTACAATTGCAATATATAAATGATTTTATTTAAACAACACAGGAACAAAAAGACCAAGAAATCACCTACCAAGAAAAGAAGACCCTCATCAAAGCCATCAGGAAAGTCGACCACCCAAAAGACAATTACCACTATCTCAACAGAGCAGAGCCGGTTATTATCTTCCGCCTCAGAACAGGACACAACAGATTAAACAGCCACTTAAATAGACTAAAATTGGTACCATCACCACTGTGCCTTTGTGGGGAGGCAGCACAGACAGCTGAATAATATCCTGCAAGACTGTAATACACTAAACCAGTTAAGGGAAGAACACTGGCCCACAGAGATGGATATCCACAGAAAGATGTATGGGAGCACTGAGGAGCTTTCAAATACAGCAGCATTTATAAGAAAATAGGACTTGCTGTGTAGACATGTCAAACTCTGAACGAGGAGAAGAAATAGAAGAAGACATCAAAATCAACAAGAGTTTAAAAAAACTGTTTACAAATGTGGTACATCTAAAAGATTTTAATTCAATGTAACAATATTTAAAAAATCATTGATGTTTGTCATGTGTGGCAAATATGGCAGATCATGAATCATCCACTCTCTTCTATGTAAAAACAAAGAATCTCCCTTATTAAATGCTTATTCAAGATATTTATAGCAACAGCGCAAAATATATGACACATTCTGACCAGATTGTCCAAGTACTTATATATACATAAGTACCAATAACAATTCAGCAAAATTTAATTGTATCAGGGAATTAATATTGTTACTTGCACAATAATTGCTGTTTGAATCACTCATTTATCTTATTGACCCATCACTCATTTATCTTATTGACCCATCACTCATTTATCTTATTGACCCATCACTCATTTATCTTATTGACCCATCAATCATTTATCTTATTGACCCATCACTCATTTATCTTATTGACCCATCACTCATTTATCTTATTGACCCAACACTCACTTCTCTTATTGACAATCTGATTCTAACACTCAAAACCACAAAGCTCACTATTTTTTTTTTGGTATCAGGTAGTGATTGATACATGCACATCCATATTTATAGAAACTTTGCCTTAGAGGGTAACAATCTATGAAGAAAGAGGTGATGAATTAGACAAAATCTCAAATAGTCAAAAAAGTAATCTAAATTACTGGTTAATAAGAGAAAGTCAAGAAAATAATACTGGACCAAAGTACATTACACTTGTGTTTTTTAAGCAGATCAGAACAGAGAAGTTTAATAACTTTTTATTTTTGCATATACAGTTTGATGTATCTTAAATGTTTATTTAATTGAAATTGCCTGTTTCTCTTGCTATTCAAATGAAAAATAGGCCATTAAGAAACTCACCCTGTTCTCAAACTTGGTAGCTCTGTATGATCTTTGACTTAGATTGTATACAGCATAGGAGCCTCTGTGTCTTGACTCTAAAAAGTTGCGGACTTCATCAATACTGTTTTTAAATGCAGACTCTACTCCTTCTGCTGGATACGACATCACTGACAGAGATAAAGGAGAGTGTTCTAAAACAGTTTGCAATGCTGAAATATGAGGTCTTTTAATTTACACAATGCTGTTTTACATTTCTGCATAGGGTTAGGAAGAGTTTAGTTGTCTTGACAAGAAAAACATAGGTCTTTTTAATTGCTTTATACCCCTTGCAGCATCAGAGGTAGAAGAGTTCTCTGCAGAAAGTCTTTTTTGTGTGCTTTATATATGTTTTTTTCGTAGCTCTTTTAGTTCTGTAATCCATCTTTTGCATGGTCTGCCCCTAGCTTTCTATCCATCGTGCCTGTATAGTAATGCTTTTTGAGGGTCATTATCTGATGGTAGTCTGGAAGCATGTGAAAACCACTTAATCTGTTGTCTCCTGATGTAATCTAGGATTGTGTATGTTAGTCTTTTGATGTAATCCAGGATTGGCATTGTGTTTGTTAGTGATTTAATATGTGATTTCTTTTCTGAATGTGATAGATTAGAACATAATTTAACCATTCAGAGGCTCTGAAACAACATTTTGACAGGTCTACCAAACTGAAAGTGTCGAACTAAAATGCTTGCACTAAATACAGTTGGGTGTGAAGATAATATTCAGGAATTCTCTAACTTGTTGGAAATGTAAGGGGCTGCAGTAACATATAGCAAATGTGAGCATGATTAGAAACAGGTTAAAGTGTTACCACTAGTAAACCTAATATACTAGCCATGAAACATGAGCATGAATTACATTTTGCCTTAAAAAGCTTCCATCAGGATGAAATGTAACCAACAAACAAAGACGGATCTACCTTGGAACACACAATGTAGCACAGCAAGCAATAAATATGAAGCACAACAAGTGTGTGTCATGAACAGTGTTGTAATCCTCGCATCTGTAATTCCCACAAAGACAACATTTTTGGAGTCTGCCTATTGGTCTTTTCTCACTAGATTTGAATGTTATCTGTTCTTTGCTGTATGCAGCTTAGAGGCTGTTGTGTTACATGCACAAATTGCTGAACTCTCTGATTCTTGATGAAAACAATATTGTGCACACTTTCTTCCTGATATCATTTCCTATTCTTATCTTCTTGCCAGCACCAAGTATTCTGTGTAGATATTTCATCTCTCTTATTATTTTAAATATTTTTAAACTATTTTAAATTAACTTTAAAATTATTTGAAAAAAAAAATATATAAAATGAGGGGAGACTGCAAACACAGTACCATAAATGCATGATATGAAAGCTGTATACAAATTATACACAGTTGAAGTATCAAATTATTAAACCCTCTTTCCATGGAAGAAGACAAAAATATGCTGGCAGGGTATGCCAAGATCAATACCCCTGGTATGATCTGCAAGATATATGTTTAAACACTATATTTTGTCAAATATATATATAATGCATTGGTTGGACAATGTTGCTCAGACATATCTTGCAAGAGAAAAAAATCTCTGCATGCACAATCTAGACCATAGGTTCCCAAAGTGGGCGGTACCACACCCCCCTCCCCTAGCTGGCGCTGAAACAATCTAGGGGGTGCAATAGTATGTTCATAGGGGGGGGGGTTGGCTTCTTGGTAAAATATCTCTTCATACAGATGTATCTATTGTCTATTGTCTTTCCCCGGGTAAAAGATTGTTGATCACATTCATACTTGCCGTTAAGCGTAGGGGTGGGAGCTTAAGCTGTCATTCCAAAGCCAGAATGTGTTGCAGTGGTTGTATTTAGTCCACGTTTGTTCAAGACTATCTTGATGTTTTCTATCCACCGTTTCTTGGTCTACCTTTGGCCTTAGTCCAGATATTCTTGTATTATATGCTCTTATTGGTATTTGGTTTGGCTTCATTCTCATAAGGTGACCGAACCATTTTACTTGTCTCTCAATATGTTCGATACATGATATTATACCAACTCTTTTCCTAATTTCTTCATTTCTTATTTTATCTAGTTTGCTAACCATTGCAGCTTTCCTCAGACACTTCATTTCACATGTGATGATTTTTCTTATACAGATGTATCACTTCCACTATTATGAAATGAACTAGGTATTCTCTAGTCTGAATTAGCTATGTCATCACTGCTCTTTGGTAGTTCAGATGTGTTGACAGCTCCCATATAAGCGACCAGCATCAAAACTATAAATTAGTTATAAAAGGATGCAGTAAAGAGGGACTTCCCTGCATAAATAAGAACAACAGATGATTTCACAAAGTGTCCAGAAGCAGTTTGACATGTGATTATTTATAAGAAATACTAATAAATGTTAGAGTAAAAACCATCAGTTATAAAAACAAAAGACGTCCGTTTTTGTAAAAATAGAAGTAAAAGTAATCTCGCATGTCAGAAACGTATTTGGTTAACATAAAATATCTATTAGCGATATATAAAAATATCTTTAAATAGGCAATATATCGGCAGTTGGTCAGAAACAGTTAACTTCAATTTTTTATATACTAACAAAATATTACGATGGTATCACAAACAAGTCAATGCATGCAAGTCGATTTGGACTGGATTTCAAATCTATAAATACCAGCTGTTTAAGAATAATATTTTTTGGTGTGTGTGCTCTTCCAAAAACTATTGTCTATCCCCAAGTGAATGATTGTTGATCGTATTCACACTTGCCGTTAAGCGACACCTTAAGCTGTCGTTTCAAGGCCAGATGTGTCGCCGAGGTTGCATTTAGTCCATGTTTGTTCAAGGTTATCTTAATGTTTTCTATCCACCGTTTTCTTGGTCTACCTTTGGCTTTACGCCCAGATATTCTTGTATTATATGCTCTTATTGGTATTTGGTTTGGCTTAATTCTCATAAGGTGACAGAACCATTTTACTTGCTGTCTCTCAATATGTTCGATACATGATATTATACCAACTCTTTTCCTAATTTCTTAATTTTATCTAGTTTGGTAACCATTGCAGCTTTCCTCAGACACTTCATTTCACATGTGACGATTTTTCTTTGCTGCGAAGCTGTTAAAGACCATGTTTGATATTGGTAGCACAGTGTTGGTATAAAAATTGTAGATATTATTTGTTTTTTAATTTCCATCTTGATCTTTGGATGAAGAAGTAATGGTGAAAGTTGGTAAGTCACTGTGTTTGCTTTCTGGCACCTTGTTTCTATTTCTCTGTCTAGTCTTCCATCTTCGAAAAGATGCTGCCTAGATATTTAAATTCTTTGGTTTGTTTCACTTTGGTGTTATCTATTGTTATATTCATTGGTGTTGAAGACTTGCTAATTTTCATAACTTCTGTTTTTTGTACATTAATTTTCATGTTGTACTTCGGACATGCTAACAACAATGCATTGATGTGCTTTTGCAAAGTTTCCTCATCTTTGTATATTAAACTTTGATCATCAGCAAATAATAGTTCATTGATTTCATTATTAAGTTCTTCATCAGGTTATTATTTGCAATGTTTTCCTCTTTGTTGATATGAGCTTCTTTTATTATTCTGTCCATGTATATGTAGGGGTGAAAGTACGCATCCTTGTCTTACTCCAGATCTTGTTTCAAAAGGTTCAGTCATTCAATGTTGTTCTTACTCAGCTTTGGCATTCTTGATATATCGCTTTTATGTTATCTAACAGTTGTCCTCTGATGTTATACATTTCTAAGGTTTCCCATAGAATGTTTCTACGAGGCGTGTTCAAATGAAAACGGGACTTGTGGATTTATTTAAAAAGTATCATACGCAATTTAATATTTTCAACGGAATTGAACAAAGCAACCACTTGTGAATAAGAATGCACCTGGGTTCATCAGAAAAAATCTCCGTATGCATTTAGGCAAGCATCCCACTGTTTAGGTAGACGTCGAATGCCGTCCGAGAAAAAGTTGCGTGGCTGTTCTCTGAACCATGTGGTCACCGCTGTCTTCACGTCTGCGTCGCTGTTGAATCGCTGTCCCTTTAGTGCTTTCTTCAACGGTCCGAACAAATGGAAATCACACGGGGATAAATCGGGACTATAGGCTGGGTGATGAAGAACTTCCCAATTCTTCTTTGCCAATGTTTCCTGCACAATTTTTGCGACGTGCGGACGAGCGTTGTCGTGGAGAAGAATCACACCTTGAGAAAGTCTGCCTGGTCGCTTAGCCTTGATGGTCAGTCAGTACTGCTTTATCAAGCACGGCTATGGCTTCTTCTGTTGCAACAATATGCGCCTGACCTGGCCGTGCAAGATCTGCCGTTAACTCACGTCCGTCTTTAAACATACGCACCCACTCCATCACTCTGGTCCTCGACAAACATTTGTCACCATATGCTGCCTTCATTCTCCGATGAATGTCTACTGCTTGACATCCTTCAAATGAAAGAAACTGGATCACAGCACGCTGATTCACTTTGGACGGGTTCGGAATCACACCCGCCATATTGTTAACAGTCTTCTGCAGCACATATGCATGCTGGGAAGATGAACACGTGACCGTATGTAAATTATTGGATACTCATTACTAGTGCAAAATGTCATCAATATCAGTGCGCTCTATCACGCGTGGTGTAACAAGTCCCGTTTTCATTTGAACACGCCTCGTATCTACTCTGTCGAATGCCTTTTCCTGGTCTACAAATACTGTGTTTAAATCTTGATTGTATTCAATTGCTTTTTCACTCAGTTGTCTCAGTGTGAAATGTGCGTCTGTACAGCTTGCTCCCCTTCTGAAGCCAAACTGAGAGGGGCTCAACTGTGGTTCTGCAATGTATCGCATTCCAACAAACATAAGTCGAAAGTGTGATACATATGTGGAGTCATATAAAGTGAAAATTAAATCTTTTATGTTGTGAATATTGTTGCAAATTTTATTACTTCATTATGTCTGAATCTAAGAAGAAATGTTTACAATACAGTATGAGTATTTATAGAATAGGGATTCATTCAATCTCCAACGAACCAATTATTACCTATGTGCTTGATTTGTCAAAAAGTATTTTCAAATGAAGCAATGAAGCCTTCTAGATTACAAGAGCATTTGACTAAAATGCATTGTGATAAAAAGGATAAAGATTTGTTATATTCAAGTTAATTTGTTTCTTTCATGTGACAGGCAGCACATAGGGTAGAAGTTTTGATTCTCCATGTGTTGTGGTCAGCTGCCTGCAGTTTTAGTTCTTATATGTTCTTGCAGCCTATATTTCCCCTTCTTTAAGTATGGTGCTTTTTAGGGTTGATTTAGGTCTTTCTAGTTTTTTTTTACCCTCAGGTGTCCACGAAAGGACTTGTTGGTTTATTCTGTTTTCATCTAGTCTTAAAATGTGACCTGGGTATTTCCATCTACATTTTCTTCTGAAGTTTGAAACATATTCTTGGTGTGTTTTGTTTCTTAAATCACTATTTGTGGCAAAATTGTTCCATTTTATGTTTTTCAGTTTCCGGAGACGTTTTCGTAGTTGTTTAATCTTTGGTCTGTTGCTTGAGTTGATTTCCAGCTTTCACTTCCATACGTTAATACTGGGACAACACAGGAGCTGAATAGCTTTAGTTTGGTGTTTCTTCCTAGATCTTTGAATTTCCAAACATTAGTTAATTTAGTGAATGTGCCAGCTGCAACTGCTATACATGTATTTCTTTCTTTCATTGAGTCTCCGTCAACAAACATTCGGCTGCCCAAGTAATTGAAGTTGGTTACTTTTTCCAGTATTTGGTTGTTTACTGAGATGTTATTTGTTGAACTTAGGTTCCATGATTTTTTTATTTGGATGTTTTGATTTGATTTGTGTAGCATTTTCAAGTACTAGAAGAAAAATATTTAAGCGTTTAACTATATCAAAACATTTTGTGTTGCTCACTAAACAAGATACTGATGAATTATAGAATTCATATAATATTTCATTATTAATCGTGAAAGCTGGGGAAAAAAAAACAATTGGTGAGAAATTCATCTTGGAGAGACAATTACAGGCTTTCGAGTACAAATGCTACAAACACATTTTTTTAAAAATAATTTGTTTGCATTTTGTGAAGAAACGTTTTTACCACTTTCTCACACATCTTGTACCACACACACACAAAACTTACACCAATATATGCAGCATTCAATTCTTTATTTATATGTACAAATATTATTTACAAATCTCTAACAAACAAAAAAGTTATCACGTTTTCAAAACAGCCAATAATAATAATACAAATTGTTTGTTTGTTTGTTTGTTTTGCGTTCGCTCCATTGTAACCATCACGGATATCCGTGTGATTTCCGCCGGGAGCGTGAGTACGATACAAATTGTCAAAAAGAATCTGGTAGCAGGGGCCAAGAATTCATAATTATAATCTAGCTTGTTAAAGGTTAATTAATGTTAAACTGCTCTGCTTTTGTCACTTTCAGCTAAGATGAAAAGGAGGTTTCATGAAAATGACCCATAAGCCAGTCTCGAATTCAAACATTGGTCTAATGACTTTTCCAGTTAGAAGTAAAATCAGTATTATAGAATCAATCAAATAAAATGACTTACCAATAAGCCTTGATGTAATGTACGATATATCCAAGTCTGTCTTGTTAATGGTGCTGAAGACAATGTTATAAGAAGATTAACTGAAATAAATGCTCACAATACATGTAAAAAAGTTAACTGACTTCCATCACTGAGATCTATTTAAAACATATATTAACTATTATTTACAAATTCTGTTCATTCAGAATAATAATAATAATAATAATACACACAACCCATCACAGTAGTAGTGGTGCCACATTGGAAACATTAGAACATAAAAAGTGTAACATATTATGCTAATACTCTAATGGTAGCATTTCAATCATTGTCAATCAGGAAAAACTGCAAGTAGTCGACAATTTTACTTATCTTGGAAGCACTCTCTCTCAGGATGTCAACATTGATGTGGAAATTAACAATAGACTGGCAAAAGCTAGTGCTGTATTTGGCAGATAACGCAACAATGTATGGGACAGAAGAGGTATAAGAACAACCACCAAACTTCAAGTATATCATGCTGGTGTTATACCAATCCTTAGTCGCCTTTTATGACATGCGTGGAAAGTAAACAGTGTTTCTATTCTTTGTTCCCCTTTCGGGGCCCGGCAACACACGGGCGTATCAGAATATTACTACTTGATTCTCAGTCCTGTATTTACACAGTATTCATTTTTCTTGATTATGGAAATCTGAATATCTTAGTTCTAAGTTCATTAATATTGTTAGCTGCTTCATTTTCCTTACACTTCTGTCTTTGTTCTCAAACTCCTACAGATTAGCAGGCTGTACTCTAGAGAACAGAATATGTTGTTTCATTGTTTACAGCTTGGCTGCATGCATATCTGCATATGACATCAGTATGACTGCTGGGTCACTTTGTCCGTTTATGTGATAGGACAACTAATCCAACACAAAAAAAAACCTGACTCCTGTTATGTATGTATAGCAGGCCACAGTCTCGTTATTCTTGGCTTTACATTTTGATACTGACATTACATGAACACAGCCTTTCTCAATTAATGAGCGACTTCTACATGTTTGATAGAAGAGCTCTTAATCCTACGATTCCAACACCACGAAATTTCAGACTATGTAAATGATTGCATCTACCAATGTAACAAAATTACAGGATTCGATATCACACAACTCATATCAATAAAATTGTCTTATTTACAAATGCTGGTTTATGTCGAAATTAATTGTGCTGGGTTGAAAGGTCTGTCAACACACACCTGTTGTAAACCAGCAGCACAACTTAACACTTCCTGGTGAAAAACACAAGCAATTTTGTGTTGATTATCAGAGAGTGAAAGTAGAAGAAACACTGCTGATATCACAAAGAGTACATTGCATTGTGGGGAAAGTATTTTCTCAAAATGTTGTAGATATGTTGATGATATGAATTGCTTTCAAAATATAAAAACATGCTAAAAATCAAATCTAAAAGACAAAAAAAAAAAAAAAAAAAAAAGAACAATATTTTCAGCTTGTGCTGGGAGATTCAGAGGGTGGAAATTAAATCAGATGCTCATTTTAATGCTGAAATCAGTAAATTAAAAGTAATGATCAATAGATGTGACTGTGGTCACATTCAGAATCGATCATGTTACACTCAGAGGGACTGAAAAATAATATGTCCTACAAAGTATATCAAGTAAATTTATAAATATTGCTTTCTGACTAATGTATTTAGACCCATGTGTACATCAGAGATTACTATGCTAGCAATATTTATATTGTGTATGCCATAAATTTAGCAACTAGTTTTACTTATATCTGTTTTTTTGGGGTATTTTCTATGGGAATGGAGTTTTAGAAGTTAGGTAACCAGGGTTCAACGGTTAAAGTTTAGATTGTCAATCTTGTTTCAAGAACAAAGTCTGTTATCTTCTACAGGCCATGATAGCTTTCCCAATACTTATTGCTTCCTCAGCTCTGTATCATCCAGACAGATCCACCGTCTTTGTTCAATATATATTCAGCAGTTCTTAGCTATATTTCCAGGTTTCTGCATTCTGTTTTTGTACGGGCATTGATTTGTGTAAGAAACTATTAGTCTAAAGTATGTACCAGTAGTGGTTAATATACAATGTACAAAACTGCTCTATGAGAGCTTTTGAGGTGAAAATGGAGACTTAAAGACTAGTTTGTTCTATTTTCTTCAATGTATGAGGGCAAGTCAATAAGTAAGTCACAAAGTTCTGTGGGATGGTAGGAAAATGTAGGTGTTTCTAAAGGTTATATTAGATGACAGCAAAATCAAACTTTATATTATATTCGCATTCGTTAGGTGGCGCCAGGTTTCACATGCGTAGCGCATAAACAAAATAAGGACTAGTTAGTTAGTTAGTCGTCGGATCATCATCACTGCAAACTGGACATATCCATAGTTGCTCCGATCTCTCCTTGAGTGTATCCGCCATCACACTCCTGCTGACAGTACCGGTCCTATGCTGGTTAACCATCATTCTTCTGCGCCCTACAAAATGTTCACCTCTAGCAACACTGCATTTCAATCCCTGATCTTTAATCCTAGCCATTGAAAAGGAATCATCATCCACATTAGTCTCACTCTCGCGTGTTATATCTCTTAAGGAGTTCAAAACGTCAGCGCGATCCATTGCCCCATCACCCTGTGCCACAATCGTGCACGATGCCAGTTGATCCGCTCTTTCATTGCCTCGAACGCCCACATGTCCCGGCACGAAAATAAATGTAACCACTTTCAAGCTCGCCTTTCTCAGGGCCTCAATCCACTGGTCGCGAACGAGACCCACTTGTACCTTCTTAATCATACTCATAGAGTCACTCAAGATGCAGACCTGCGTTACCTTCTGTGTGCGTAGCCACTAAAATGCCTTGGTCACCGCCATAGTCTCCATGGTCATACTACTCGTAGTGACCGCAAAGGCACCATTTTCCTCCATGATCGTTTTACCTGCACACTGAGCTGTAAAGGCCCAAGCACTGCGAACATGCCTAATTATAGATCCATCAGTGTATATAATCACATCCCCCTTTTTGGTATTCTCACTGATTAAAGCCTGCACTTCTTTCTCCACAGCTGTGGGACACCATTCTCTGCATTCCCTGCTAAGTGATATTACTACTCTCAAACAAGTTTCAAAATCTGTGGGTAGACCTATCCATTCCGCACCTGCTGCCACATCCTGTAATCTGCACACACTTTGTATGACATCCTCAGCACGTCCCATCCACGACCTTCCTCTCTTGAGTCTGCTGCCTTTAACTTTCTGTATTTCTGAATGCAACGGGTGTTTCTTATCTGCATGTATTTGAAGGTACGCCTGTGCACGGCAATACTTTAATCTATTCTCAGCTGTTGGGCAGTCAAGTAGGTATCAAATAGCTCTTGTCGATGTGTCTCTTGTGCATCCCAGAATGATACGCATTGCTGCATTCTGGACTCTATCCAGTCTTTCGATCTGAGTTTGGCTAAGAGTCAGAATTGCCAGTGCATATTCCACCACAGCCACAACCAAACCCTGGTACAAAAGAAATAACAATCTCTGCTCACACTGCGCAGCAGCCATAACCTTCATTGCTGCTAAGCCTTTGCTTGCCTTTATGATAATGTGGTCAACATGTTCCCTGAAACTCAGGCTTCTGTCAAAAATAACACCCAGATATCTCATTGTGCTAGTTCTTTCTAAACATTTCCCGGACAACGAAACTTGTGGCATGGGTGTCTTTACCATGTGATTGTTCAAGGAAAACCATGTCACGAATGCCTTAGACGGATTAACCAAAGCTCCCGTATCTCGACACCAATTTGTCAGTCTGTCCAGCTCCTTCTGTAGTTCCACGGCGCACTCTTCTCGATTTCTGCCCTGTCTATACACCAGGATATCATCGGCATATGACATTGTTCTGCCAACACCTGTGATTTGATTGCCAGCAATATGTACTGTGTATACATTGAAAAGTACAGGAGATAGAGGCGATCCCTGTGGCAGACCAGGGCTAATAACCGTTGGTGCAGATATCCAGTTACCACACTTAAGAACTACAACCCTGTGCATCAGGGCGGCGCCAAACCACCGCACAACAAAAGGATTAACTGCAAGATTTAACAACTGGTGCATCAAGATATCCAAGGACACCCTATTGTATGCATCCTCAAGGTCTATTGTGACCGCACATGTTCTCCATGCGCAAATCGAACCCCTCAAAAACATCCTGCGCAAATATGGCTGCATTCTGCCATGTCTTCTTTCCTGGACGATATCCTCCTAACAATGTTGGTAAACACTTATTTCTTTCAAGATAATACCTTCCAGGCCACAATGTTTTCCAAAAGCTTGCCAATTGTATTCTGCATTGTTATTATTCTGTAGCCTTGTATCCTGGTGTGGTCCTTCCCAGGTTTGGGTAGTGGAACTAAATAGCTGTGCAACCAGTTTTCTTTCACTGTGTCCTTTAGAAGGCTATTATTGAACATGTCCGCCAACTCTCCCAACTCCTCATCCGTTCTTCGACTAATGTCATCGTATCTAATGCCATCTGGCCCTGGTGTTGTGTTTTTTGTACGTTTCAGTGCCTTCCTGATTTCTTCAACTGTGATTAGCATATGGTTTTCCATGCTCAAGTTCTTACACATGTCTGTGATCGTTTTCCTGATTTCTTGATATGCCTCCACATTTCTCTGACCAATTTATGCAGTGAAGTGTGCCAGCCAGTATCGTCGCTCTGGAAGTCGGCAATAGTCACGCATCTTGTCAGACCATTCATGGACTTGTGTAACTGCCAGAACAATTTTAGTGACTTTTCGCTTGAGATCTCCTGGCAAAATTCGTCCCATTTTTACGCTTTTGCTGACTTTGCAATATCTTTGAATGTTTGGACTAAGATATCTTTCTTCCGTTTCCATTGTGTGACCTCCATGGGCTGAGCCGCAACACGTTTCCTTGCCCTTTGCCATAGTGCTACTGCTTTCCGTTTCTCGCTCCATGCCCTTTGAACCTCTTCGTTCCACCAGGGGGGGCCTATCCCACACCTGATTTCCCACTCCTTGAGCCTTACGTTTGTCTTGTCAAATTCTGCTCACAACATCCACTCCTCTGCGATCATACTTAAAGGATCTTACCTTTGGCCTTTGCTTATTTTTGTCATTTTTTAACAGAACAACACATAGGAGGTGGTCACTGCCATGATGCCCCAGCACGTCCCATTTGCAGATAGCCACAGAAGCTGATGACACCAATGCCAGGTCAATAGCGCTATCATCATCACCATCCCTGCTTGCCATCCTTGTTATATGGCCATCGTTAAGGCACACCAGGTCTGTATCTGTCAGGGCCTCCTCAAGTTCTCTTCCCTGTTTGTTCGAAGCACTATTGCCCCATGATGTACCTTTTGCATTGAAGTCACCACAGAAGAGGATCCGCTTTTCCTGTTCCATTATCTCCCCTAGGATTTTCCAACCCTGAAGATCAATGCTCGTGTTGCAGGCATACACATTTACAATCATGATTGAGTGCTGGACCCTCTGGAGCCTCACTGCCTGTAACTGGATATTATCGCTATCCCACTTGGACATATCAACCTCGCATACACTAAAACCCTCGCCTGTCCAAGATGTCGCCTGTTGTAGAAACACTGAAATCCGGCTATCCTGATATTACCACTTTCACCTAGCTGTGTTTCTTGCAATGCAATGACATCAGCCTCATAACACATCTTTTCTAGCTCTGGTCTACGCTTGTGTACACTGGCCACATTCCAAAACTGAACATGCACGTTTTTAATTCCTAGCCTAGCTGTTTTCAATCTCGTTTGTCTAGCACCCGCCCGGTGACTTTTACTTTCTGAGCCACCTCATTTAGGCCGCTTGATATTGGCCGCCATTTTTCAAATAGTGTGACGGCGAATACACTCACGAAGACTTCAGCTCAGATGCACGCACTCCTTTAGCACCGGCGAAGATCTTAATGAGTGGACCTCCTGGTCAGAGAATAACAGCACATCCCCACCCAATCTTCTAACTGAAAACAGCGAATATATCCATTGTTCAAGTGAAACTGTAGGCAACACAAAAAACACTTGTGTTGTTATCCACCATTCTGACCAGAAGCCAAAAGGACTGTACTTACGGAGAATACAATCAAAGAACAGCATGCTGCTGTAGGGTTTTTTTGAGGCAAAAGGACTGTTTACAAAGGTCATTCATAAGGAATTGCTTCCTGTTTATGCTGACAAATGTTTGTTCCATAAAGCAGTGCATAACTGAGTAGAAAGGACGCTATAAAATTGTTGAAGAAGTCCGATCTGGCCGTCCTGCTCAGATTGCTACAGATGCATCCTTGCAGCGGCTGGAGGAGATGATATAGGTGACAGGCAAGTAACGATAGACTCTGTTGCAGCTGTAGTAGGGTCCTCACATAGTTCAGCATATAGCATAATTAATTGAAATTTAAGAAAGTGTGCTCAAGGTGGGTACCGAGTCAACTGACGGACGAACACAAAATGAACCAATTAGGCCTGTCCTTGTAGCCTCTATCGCTATGCAGATAAAGGAGAAGACATGCTGAATAGGGGATGAACCATGGATGCATCACTACCAACCCAAAGCTATGGGGCAGCCGCTCTGACCTGGAGAAGACAGTGGACTTTCCCCTGACAATATAACATGACAATTGATGCTGAACGCAGAAGAAGACTACCAACCCGAAACAAAGCGTGCTTCAATGCAATGGAAACATCCTCTTAACCTTGTGTCAAAAAATTCAAGGATATGCCATCAGCAAGGAAGGACAGACTAACAGTGTTCTGGGATTGTCAAGTAGTGCTTCTAACCAATTTCAAGAATAAAGATGACAATGTGAATTCTGAATCATACTATGAAGTTCTGTTGATGCTTCGGGATGCAATTCGAAGGAAACGTCCAGGCCTGCTGACTAGAGGAGTACTGCTCCTTCATGACAATGTCAGACCACATATGGATCGATTAACTCAGTTTTTTTGTTTTAACTAAATTTTAACTATTGTTTTTACAATATACTTTCAATAAGCATAACATACTTTGTTACAGTCTCCATGACTTTGTTGGATGCTTCTTTGATATTCTTGAACATGCTACCTGCACCTCCTTTCAGTGAATTAAATAGTGCACCTGCTGTTGAGCTTGCACCAGGGCCATTATCACTAATAGATGGGGGATTAGTGTACCCAAGTCTCTTCTCTGGGGTAACTGTCAAATGTACAATATTTCAATAGTATACAAACCTTAGACAAATTTAAAGAATTTTATAAATATATTCTAACAAGGTAGACAAATGTAGAATAAGGATACAGGCAATGTGGCTAAAGATAAAAAAAGCATCTATAGTCAGAATGCTTAGAAGGGATTCAAGGAACATACTGCTATACAATTGATAATCTACGGGGGGGGGGGGGGAAGAGAAATTTTGAATTTCTTATGAATCATATTTTGCAGAAGAAACAGCGATGGACAAACCTGAGACTCAGGGAGTTCAAAATTTCTTGGGAAATAGTAGAGGGGCTCGATTAAGGGGTAGGGTAATGAAAATATACATTCAATTGACTACAATAACCAGTTTACTATTTGCTAAAAGAGACAATATATATAGGGATGCCCTGAGTGCATCGCAGTCAATTCGAATCAATAGTGAATATAGTATAATCGTTTTTCAGTATGCAACATTAATTCACATGATCAAGGTGTCTTTCTTAACCTGAATGGTACAGATTAAATCTCCACTCATTCAGTTATGGTATTCTGAATAGCACTATTACAGATCTAGCAAACTGATAATATAATAGTTTCTTTCTCTTGTGCTCATAGGAATATAGAATCTAATGATAACAGCCATGTCTTTGGAATAGGAAATATTCCTCAATGGATTAAGATGTTGAATTTATAGTGGAAATCATGAGAACATAAAGTAGGCATCTATGGCCAGGTCAATAGCTACCAGACAGTTGCAAAAGGTCAAGCAACTTTTAGCCTGTTAGCATTCAGATAGGTGAAAGAGATCAATGTGCAGTGCAAGCAATGCCTGATATACAGGTTGCATGGCTGACGTACAAGAAATATGACTACAAGTATCCACTGTTCAGTGGAAGTAGTAAAACAATGAATTGGATGTCACCATAGTTGGCTGTGTCAGGCCATTTGGACAAAAAAAAAAACACAATGCATTTCCATTCACTGGATTAAATCCTCCTGGAAATTTGGTAGAACCATTGTCCTGCTAGAGAAAGATTTAGCAGAAGTCTGAGAACGAACACTACTAAACAAGTGTGAGCATATTAAAAAATTGCAATAAACTACAACAGCAAATAAAATAGATTCTGCTTAATCTTTCACTCTTAAACTTCCACATAGATGGATATGACAAAGGTAGTTATCAGCCCCAGGCGCCGAGCAGTGTCATAAATTTTTTAATGAAAATAGACATGGCATGGCCACGTGCTTCTTAGTTCTTCAAAATATCTGTTGGGCTCGTCTGCAACAAGTGTTTGGTTGTCATAGGACGTACACATGTCCATTGTGTTGATCTTGTATTTGTGATAAAGGTGGTGATGTAGCCCGATCCAGGAGCTGATTCAGGATGGATCAGGTGATAATTATGACGTTAGGCAAAATTTCTATTTATCTTGGTGATCGCGTTCCAATTTTAATTTAAGAGTGGCTTCAAATATTGTGGTGGCTACCTCATACGTCGTTCCTGTGTCACTCTTTTGAAACGTCCTATCTTTGTTGGCGGGAGCTGCAGTAGTGTAGTGTTGTCACTCAACCACCAGTCAGCTGAACCAGATGTCAAGTTCACATTTTATTTGTAGTTTGAAATAAAAACTACCCCCATGGTTCACAAAGCCACCAGGAACCAGGAAATAGGGTATCAGGACATACTCTTGGAAAGCCAAGGAATGACACTATCGCTAAAGACTAAGTGCGGTAGGTGACACTAGTTAGACAGTCTCTAGTTAGTCACTGGCTACGGCAAATGAGCACTTATGGGTTTATCTATCTATACGCTGTGTCCCTTGTTTGCCGTGCGGCGTCAGGGGTGGAAGAGTTCTCTGGAGATGGCCTTCTTGTGCGCTGTTTGTTAGCATGTTCCTGTGGCTTATTTGATTTCTGTGATTCATCTTTTACATGGTCTGCCTCTGGCTTTATAACCGTTATGTTTATGTGTCATGGCCATTTGAGGCATGCTATCTGTCGGTAGTCTGGAAGCATGTGAAAACCACTTGATCTGTTGTCTTAACAGATGGGTAATCATGTGATAGGGTACTGGTTCATAACTCAAATTACTTTCACCTTTACTTTCTGTGATGAGTTTGTCCGCTGCTTCATTTTCCAGAATGTTGCAATGTGCTGGTATCTACTGGATTGTACATCTATTTTAAAAATATATTAACTTGTCAAGTAAGTCCAACAGTGACATAAGCCGCTGCTATTTAGAATCTGTATGATTTCTATTAACCTCGCATGAATCTGTGCGATTGATAACTTTATTCCTCTGCTTGGGCTTTACATTCAATGACGGTGTTTCCTGCATGTCCCTGTACTTCCACTTTTGCTGAAGTTATAGCAGTATTTTCCAGTAGCAACTGATAGTGAAAGACCATTACCAAATTGATTAAAACTTAATTGACGACCAAGGAATACTTACAGAATAGTTATAGAGGAGTGTATGGTAAAAATAAACAACAGCTGGAAAGATCTTTGGAGAATCGTACAGAATATAACTGCTTGACAGTGGTCATTTAATGGTCTATAAACTCCTTGGTGATAATAGAAGAAGATATTTTATTTTTAATTTGCATTATTTACCACTGTAGAGATATAAAACAGTTAACATAACCAAACTGAAGTAAGATTCAAAGATGTAGAGCCTTCACAAAACTTTAGAGTTTTATTGTCCTGTCATATGATTTTAACATCACAACTGAATCAAAATAACAAGAATTTGAACACAATCTCCAAGTAAAAAGAAACTTAACCAATAGCATTTATTAATGACGAAGGGGTGTGAGATGTTAGCGGTGTCAGATTTCCGTGGCTCTGCTATATGAAACGGTAGCCATCTCCTCTCCCTCGCAGCCTTTACTTCCCAGATGAATCCGGAGCCGACTTAAAGTTGGGTCAATGCGAGAGTCATTGCGAACTGAAAAACATTTTCGCCTCAACTGGGGAATGAAACCAGGATCATTCATATGCGAAGCCAGAGCGCTAACCACTGCACTACGCAGCTCCCAATCTCCATGTAGAAATATATGAATACTAGGCAATAATTTAAATAGCATATAAAAGTCCTGTGAAATGGATATTATCCGTAGAAATTGATGATAATGTTCAATGATAACATGACCCTCTACTGCTTTCGTTCTTAAGCTGCTTCTGGTTAGCATGATGCAGTCCAGAAAATGGAATGTGTGGTGTCTTAGCTGCGATATCTACATTTTTGTGCTTGACACATCAAACTTCAGCATGACTTATTGTTCACTTTAACATGTGAGATGGAACAGTAAATCCCATCCCCCAAAACCTTATTGGTTGCCTCATATGACATGCCTGACTGGTCACAGTATTACTATTCTTTGTTCCACTTTCAGCTCTGGCAACACATTGTTCAATGACAATCTGAAGTACCATTAAGAATGAATAATTAAGGGCCTAAAATTGGTCACAAAAAGTTTCATGGAGAATACACATTGGCCACAATGTGTTTTATGAAAAAATAATTCTTTAAAGGGCTTAAACGAAATAGAGCATTGGCTTAATTGTACTCCCACGTGTATACCATCCCTTTGAATAGAGCAGCATAATGCCTGCAAATAGTACTACTCAGAGTACATTACTACATAGCTTCAAGTGAGCAGATGCACATGCAAACAAAATATTACTGCCCAGTATCAAACAAGAGAGACATGAACACAGTAAAAATGGTTCAACCTCTATACCATGTTGCATATGAAGTTTGATGGAGAATAGATTATGATGAAATAAAAATTAATCAGAGAAGAAAATGGACAACGAAGTTATGAACAACATGACAATAACCTGGAGGTGACTGATAATTCATTCCTGGAAAACTTAAAGGCTCTTTCAATTTGATATTTTGTGCTTCAGCAATTTCTTGCAATCTGTTCAAAATGTCATTCACAGTTGGTCGATTTTCTGGATTCACCTGCAGCATACCACCTGTGATACAAATATCATCACATTTAGTCAAAGATACAGATAAGTACAAGACTCTACTAGATGTTACAGACAGTGAAGTACAAGACTCTACTAGATGTTACAGACAGTGAAGTACAAGACTCTACTAGATGTTACAGACAGTGAAGTACAAGACTCTACTAGATGTTACAGACAGTGAAGTACAAGACTCTACTAGATGTTACAGACAGTGAAGTACAAGATTACTAGATGTTACAGACAGTGAAGTACAAGACTCTACTAGATGTTACAGACAGTGAAGTACAAGACTCTACTAGATGTTACAGACAGTGAAGTACAAGACTACTAGATGTTACAGACAGTGAAGTACAAGATTACTAGATGTTACAGACAGTGAAGACTATTAGAGAGGAAAGTGAAGTTTTCACTGTAACTACAAGTAGCATGGCATGGAAATTAAGGCAATGACCAGGGCCTTTAAATGAATGGGCACACAGAGTGTAACTCGTATCTGCATTCTCAGCGACTCAATGAGCATGATCAGAAAAATACAAGTGTGCTGTATTCATGAATAGTGACTTGATGATGTGGGGAGATCAAAGTAAGAGGGTGTCACATTTCTTTTTGTGCCTGGTCATTCGGGTGTTCAAGGCAGTGAGAGAGCAGATAGATTGGCAGGTTCTGCCAATGTATCTAATGCCAGGGCAATGCATCATGCAAACATATTGAACTCCGTGAAAGAAACTGCATGATCAAACAGGCAAAATTAATGAAGATGATGATTCCTTTTTCATGTCCAGAATAAAGGAGATGGGCTTAAAATGTGGCAGCTAAGAAATTAACATTATTATTGTCAGCCAACAGAGATCTGTCAGTCGTCATGTAATTGCGGATATACTTAAGGAGATTGGAGCACCTATGAAATTTGTCCTATGTGCAGTGATGATCTCTCAACTAACTAACCAGATATTACACAACAAACTCGTAAGAGATAATCACATTCAACAAAAATTAACTATCTATTTAACTATCTATTTTCATTTCCAATGTGCCTTTAAGCATGATTGGGGGGGGGGTTGGAGAAGACGGAGTTGTCTGTCTTTGACCATTTGGATCATATTGGCACTGATCAGTCGTGTCTCTTTAAGGTTTCTAGAGTGGTTAATGGCATGAAGATGGTAGAAATGGCCACTTAGTATTTTGCCAGTTTCATCTATATATTTCTGGTCACAATATTTACAAATGACATGTAAATGATGTTACAGGATCCACATGTAAAGACATCATCAGTAGTGAAGGTGGTCTTAAAAATGAAACATGGCTGATCTGCACTACAAAGGAATGTGTAGCAATGCCTGCATCCACACAAACTGCAAAATGGTCTGCAACATTAGTCCTGAGGTGACTGTGGACCAAGATGTCATTTAGATTTTTGTCATGCCTATACGCAACCAGAGGAAAGTCTTGGAATATAGCATGAGTTTGAGGATCAGATTGGAGAAGAGAATAATGATTGAAAAGATTCTACATATTATAGAGTTATGGGGGATGAAAAGTGAGGACAAGTTTAACTCTGTGGACGAAAGGCACATGGCAGGTTACAGTACTTGATTAACATAGACATCAGTGATTACGTTAACTGTGTAATCATTAAGGGGAGTATGGTGTTCATGGGAGAATCCATCCCAAACATGTATGCTTCCTCGTCCATATATTATAGCTGGACTATACACACATCAGCATATCTTTCTCCAGGATGACGTTAGACTCGAGTTCTATTAGTAAATGATACTTTAAATCGGATTTCATCAGAGAACATAATTGATCACCTTTCCACCCTTGGACAATGAATATTTTGTTGGGCCCAAGTGAGTCTATTGGTTCAGTGGCATCTAGTAAGGATAGGACCAATATTAGAACTTATGTTTTATGCACTTTTTTTACTGACATATATATGCATGCTAGACTCATCATATTGCACTACTTTGACCAATAACCATTTGTGCTCATTATTTCCTAATTATACAAGAATATCTTAGTAGTAGTATACAGCATCTGTAATATTAGCAAAGGTCCTGATATAATGTGTTTGTTTTTATGATGTCTTATTAAAACTGGGACGATAAATTTTTGGTCTCTTACGTATAAGGTCATGAAAGAGATCGAACTCTTGATCATTTTCAGGAATGACATAATTAGCGTTTATGATCCGCAACTTGGCTGAGTCTTCAAATGGATGATCATAAAAACACAGCTTGAACAACAGACATCCTAAAGCCTGAATAAAAAAAGGCATGATCATGTTAAAATAACATGCAAGAAAACAGTGAATGATGTCATCAAGAAATTAATTTGTGGCATAAAAAAAACTAAGAAGACATAAACAGCATTTAAAACATAACAAAAAACTTAAATCTGCAATGATATCTTGTAAGCACAAAGAATTGAAATGCTAAAAAAATTAGCTCATAGGATATCAAAGAACAATTGAAGAGCACATCAACACTAAATGAATAAATAATCATATACAAATTATGAAATATAATTGATGCATATTCTGTATTGGACATAGATTTTCACTGAATTTATAGGAACCATTAATACATCAAATAGCAGCATCACCAGTACATTATGTGTGATCAGCACCAGTACATTATGTGTGATCAGCACCAGTACATTATGTGTGATCAGACTTCGAACCATGAGCAGGCTAGACTAAGTTGTATTTGTAAAGTGGGGCCACTAAGCCATCTACCACAAAGCATGACAATTATGTTAACCTGTAAAATGCTGTGTTTACATTTAAGTAATTTCTGTCCTGCCGCTGAATTAATTTTCGGAAATGTTATGCAATCGTCGGTGGCTGTTTTGAAATTGTGATAACTTTTTTGTTGTTAGAGATATTTAAATAATTTTTGCACATATAAATAAAAATTGAATTCTGCATATATTATTGTAGGTTTTATTTGTATGTGTGTGTGATACAAGACATGTAAGACAGTCTCAAAGACAATTTTTCACAAAAACCAAGCGATCTTTTACCTTTAGAACGAAAATACAATTGCACAAAGTTTATTAAATATTCCAGAGTGGAAACAGTATAAGATAGACCAAGTTAGCGCATCATTCACGGATTAATTGTTATAATTTCACAGATTACAAGGATTACACCTTCAGGTATGTCTTAAAATCCTTCCATAAACCTAGATCTAGTCCAGAAATGTATCGTTCGAACTTGGTTGATGTTTTATTGCCAAATTAGATAAAACAGTGGTTTAACTGATCTTCGAGTGTGGAAATGACTTATCTCTCCATAAATAATCATTTGAATCACAATCCATAATAATTTTAATGAAAATTCGATAAAATATATGTCTATAAAACAGAATTTACCATCATGGTGATGCTTTTGTTTGAAATTATTAATATGTTGCGAAAATATTGATATTTACATGACATTAGGCATATGGTTGCCACTAAAACTGCTGGAAAAGGTAGTCAATTGAATAAAATGCCAAATTTAACAAATCTGGTTTTTTTAAAAATTAAATATTGGAGATTTTTAATTGATTGAAGTGTACCTAGCAACTGCAGTCTACGTTGGAAAATATACTTGCCAGGAAATGTCGGTGAATAAAGTTGCCGCACACGTCCTAAAGGTTAAACTTCAGGTTTTCAGAAAATCTTCAGAAAACTCCACCAAGATTATGCTATTTTGAACCACTGGAGACAGAATATTCTTCCCATTGCTATGCACCTCTTTCAACATGTGTCATGATTGTAAACTAATGTCATTCATCCAGGCAACAATGGATTTGAAAGTATATATAATTTACTTCTATTTCCATTGGTATTCTAAGCAGGGTGACTTCGGATACATTTAATGCAAATTATTTTCAGAAATCCAGTGTAATTGTTTAAAATGGCAGCCATTTTTTAGCAATATTTTTATAAATTCTGATTCCAATGATGAAAAATTTCTTAATTTCACTGATGGAGATATTGTTTCCCAGCCCCAGATAGTCAAGGATTGGGGCAGCAGTTCTTTGTGTGTAAAGTATTGTGAATGTATTTGAATAATGCCATCTCAGGAAACAATCATCTCTGGCTTCGCAACGTTTCTGAACTTGTAGGATCATCAAGGCCTAGCAGATAACATTGTTTCTTTTCACAGATGATATTGTGAACATGTTAGTTTGGTAATGAAATGACATCAGAAATAGAGTTGGCCAAGACATTTAGCTGCATTTTATTCTGGATTGAATATATTGGACAAAAATAAATGAGTCATACATTTTCCATGTTAAAAGTTTTTTTATATTTTTCATCCTGACAATTTTCTCACATACACGAACAAAACTTACATCATTACATTCAGTTAACAATTCCTTATTTTTAATACACAAAAAATATACAAAAAACTTCAAATACAAAAAAAAGGTATTTAATTTTCCAAATAAATAATGCGTAAAGTCAAAAAGGATACAGTGCCAGAGAATTACTAAATATTAATGCAGAGTGCTAAAGGTTAAACAATAAACCAATAAATTATATTAAGGAACCAATAAATAATATGTCAGTTTCCGTTGTGAGAATAGATTTCTGGTGGCATTCTTAAGTCTAAGTAGGGATCTATTCAGTGGTGGTTAAGCCATCTGCCTTGTGTTTATGAGGTTGTAAATTCAGAATCAGGAAGTGAAGTCTTGCTTACAAGTGCATGTTTTTTTATGCTCCTGGAGATTATATTAAGTCAGTTCTTCATGTATTTTTCTAATTTAACCTTTAACTAACTACTGGTGTGCACCTGCACCATTTTGCTTTTGTTTGTATACGACTGCTGGCGCTGCTCTGTGCCGTAGCTATAACCCTCCCTACTCAGTGAAGTGAAAAATACAAACTTTAATGTCATGTGACCAGAAGCTACGAATGAAAGTTAGGAAAAGTATTGAACTTCCAGTGCCAGTCCATATTGAAAGAACATTGAACCAAATTAATTGTAAATATCGAGAGATATCTATCCATTTGGGAATCAATCAGTGGATCGCAATGTCTGTTAATATATATAGGCCTAAATGGCGTAAAATCATTATGGATTGTAATTCAGATAGTAAGGTATTCTTGGGAATTATGTGGGTCTTCAAATTTGAAATGGTAATCCCACTGTGTCATTATGAAAAGACATGTGACAAGTATAGACCTAATCTTTTCATGAGATTTCACAAAAATTGGTCTAACTTTCTGAAACAATTTATTCTTTAAGGTAAGTTACTTTTATTTATTTTCCCAACAACATAAGTTAGTTCGGTTATTATACTACATAAAGACAACAGATGTATGTTTTCATACCCCCTCTAAATAGACATTGCACTAAGCCGAAGCCTCCTGGGTATGAAAGAAAGTTCAGAAAAACCACCCTATTGCACATAGGAAGCAAGAGCTAATCGCTCGCAATTCCTGAGATTCTCAAACAAACAACAATGTATGTGTTTAATTAAATGTATGTAATCGGGGTTGTCATATCAGAAATAATAGTAAGTAATTTTTCAGTAATTATTTTAACTATAAGACAAAAAAGGTTATTGCATTTTCCAAACACTAACCAAAACTAACACAAATTTTCAAGAAAGAATTCAGCGGCAGGGGAAATATTTGTTAAATTTTAATGCAATGTGCTAAAGGTTAATTCATAGTGCCTGTAGCACAATGGTAGCAAACTAAACATGCACACTTGCATATGATATTCCATTTTTTGGAAGTCAACTCTGGAGTATACCCAACATAAAACTAGTGCCTATATATTCTGACTTGCTAGACTAATTTGGAATCCTTACTAAGTTAGAGCATTAGTACTCTATAGCATACACTTTCAGTAAGATGAAAGACACAGAGTCTATATGGAGCACCCAGAATGGAAAAGATTTTGTTTTTTCATCTTGCTTTTCTACCATTTCACTATGTTTTCTTGATCCTTTAGTGTCTCTTCACAATGTATCCATCCAACTGTCCAATAATATGATTTTTTCCCCCAGGATGTCATGTTATGACTTAAAGTGTGGACTAAGGATTGGGTTTCTACAAGCCATCATCAAAGCAATTTCTGATAATATAGATTTCCAATAAACAACATAGACAAGGAAAAAAGGACTAAACAACAGTCTTCTGCATTAGCTGTCAAGTAACCGACATTAATTTCTTGTGATTTTTGCCTGAGCATGTAATATGTGCAATTGTTTAATATGCGCCATATAGGCTTAGCACATGGGCATGTTTTTACTTTGAGTGAGCATCCTCAACCTGGATTAGCCTTTAAATCAAGTGCCAAGAATGCATACATAAGTTAACTTTTTACCCAGGCAATGTGCTCTTGGAATTTTCAGGCCAAATTTTTCATATTTGTTAACAGACTGACTTTTTTTTGCGAAAAACAAAATGAAATAAATTAAAAGAGGCAGACAAATCTGTTCTTTGTTTTTATTGGTTATTTCCCAATCATTCATGTTTGGAGATCGATATATTTAATTTGGGAGGATTGTATTGGTGAGTCTCTCAGTGGGTGGCACACACCTCTGTGCATACGGCAGCAGTCCTCGTGACTGTAACAGACTTACTACAACTCTAACAAACTTATGATTACATTAGCCATTTTGTATCTAGGACTCAGCCTTCAGTCATAAGTTTAACGGAAGCAAAAAATGTCAGGTTGACTACTACGTTCTGTATAGAATATGCTACATACTTATGGCAAAGAAAACACTAAATTGGGAAATTCAGTCATAAATGTTGATGATTTAAATAATTGGTTCTTGTTTTAAACCTGTGTCTACCTGCTTATTTTAGGATTAATTCTCTAAACACTATATCAATAATTAATTAATAATTAATTTAAATATTCATTTTTTATGGTTAACCTTTAGCATGCTGTGTTTACAATTCGGGCAGTGCATTCCCCCGGAATTGTGTCATTTATTGATTTCAGAAGGCATAATCCACCGCCCAGTTTGCTAAACCTGAGGCCGAATGAAAAAAAAATCGAGATCAGTATCTTTTTGACAGAATGCTGTGGCAACATTGAGAAGAAAATTTATCGCCGTTTTGTTTAATGGCGGAGATACGATGTCAAGTGATTTTGAAATGGAAATTCAAAGAATTTTTAGTCATCTGTGTCGCGGTGAAGCGACATGACAGTGAATCGAGTTTATTATACTTTTCTATCATCGTACATTCAGTGAAATGATTTTTTCAGCTGGAAAAGTGAAAATCATGAGAGGTAAGTTCTTCAAATTCATTATTTAAAATATGCCACGAGGTTTCCATTATGTAAAATATATAATAGTCAACAGCATTCCCAGCTGTCGATCAATCAAAAAATATGGTACGCCTAGATCTAGATAGGTCTAAATCTGTCTTTATCACTTTCTCACACGTCTCATATCAGACACATACAAACAAAACTGACACCAACATATGCAGAATTTAATTCTTTATTTATATGTACAAATATTATGTAAATATCTGTAACAACAAAAAAGTTATCGTGATTTCAAAACAACCACCAACAATTGCATAACATTTCCAAAAACCAATTCCGCGGCAGGAGAGAAATTCCATAATTGTAAACACAGCAAGCCTAAGGTTAAGCATAGGATTAGCTATGAGTTAGGGTGAGTTATATTTTACATATCTAACCCTAACCTTAAATAAATTTATATTTAAATTAACAAATAATAAACAGAAACTAATAAACATAGTAATGGGAAATAATTAAATAGTGGGACATTGGTTCAAAACCAGATCCAAATAATTAGCTGAATGTCTCTATATTATGCCAAAGCTCCTGAATAATTGAAAATAATGAATAAACTGTCCAAAAAAAAGCATGAGCAACAATGATAGCATATATCTCATTATAAGTGAACAATTAAAACAACTATTATGAAGGCAAGTTTAAAATATAGAGAAAAATGTGTACAAAGTTATAACAGAAAGATAACACATTGAATACAGAATTAACCAAATTAGAAGAATAATCATTCATGTCATAAGGAAACAATAATTAGCAAAATATTATGAGACAATGGAATGTCTATGAAGATTTAAATTAAACACAATAAGTGTGGGACAAGCATGTACTCTTCAGTGTTTGTTCTCAAACTTCTGCAGACTAACAGGGCATAGTCCAGAGAACAGAATGTATTGTCATGGCTTACAGCTTAGGTATGATATCTATGCCTTTCATCCCAATGTATCACCCTTCAGTTGATTTTCTAGATCACCCCAACCCCATCCTCTAAAATCTCCTTAGCTGTCTCCTACAACATATATGGCAGATCACAGTTTTGTTATTAGGTAAGGCATAAATCTAGCAATGGGACGACTGAAAAGGAGCAGCTTTATCCATCAAGCTAAACGACTCCGTAGACAACTTACAGACCTACCTGAAGTTGACAGCCCCTTAAGGTCTGTACCAGAGCAAACCCCATGGAGTGAAAGCCATGGAATGCCAATATACATTCAGACCCATGTGAAAGGAATACTAAGCGAGGACGAACAGAACAGTGTGCAGCGAATGACAGTCACCCTCAGTTTCCTGGATGAGGAATATCCACAAGATATATGGGTCAGAGTGTACACAGATGGGTCAGCACAGAATGTTGTGAGGAATGGAGGTGCAGGTGTATATATAGAATATCCACACAAGCCTAGAGATACAATCAGAACACCGACAGGAAAATTCTGCAATAATTATGATGCAGAAATCCAGGCAATTAGTGTGGCAGCTAAAAAACTGCTGAACAACTCTGACCTACAGCCTGTGGTATTCCTGACAGATGCAAGGTCAGTGATTCAAGCTCTCCAGTCTGGAAAACTAACAGACTTGCAAAAACTACTTAGCGAATTGTCTTACCAGTATAGGGCAACCATGCAGTGGATACCCTCTCACTGTGGAATACCAGGAAATGAAAAAGCAGACCAACTGGCTAAGGAAGGTGCTGCCGAAGACCAACCAGATATACCAATCACCTACCATCAGAAAAAACAGATGATCAAGTCAATAAGAAAGCCACAAACACCAACACAAGATGACTATCACAATATGAACAGATCAGAACAAGTTATAATTCTACGTCTCAGAACAGGACACAACCGACTCCGCAGTCACATGTATACAAAGTTCAAGATTGGCAACACGGCCATGTGTACATGTGGACAGGCAGCACAGAGTGCCAAACATATACTTCAAGAGTGTTCTGAGCATGAAACGCTGAGGCAGACATATTGGCCAGAGGAAACAACACTGGAATCAAAGCTCTATGGGACACTGTATGAACTACAAAAGACAGTGAGTTTTATTAAGGAGACAGAATTACAGATATAGACATGTTTCAAGTGAACGAAAGAAGAAGAAGGTAAGGCATGTAGTGAAGTTGATTCTTGTTCATCATTAAAAATTAAGTCATAGAGTATAGATTTCCATTAAGTGCAGTAAGAAGACTTTCTCAGATGAACCAGGAATGTGACACAACTTACAAATGAGGCAATTTGAAGATGTCATAAATCTTATACCTACTTCACAGCTCTATTGAACATGAGAATGGAAACTGAAGACTAACGCACAAAATTATATATTGTAAATTTATCACACATCAAACTTTAACCTGATATGCCTACCCATATATCACAGGCTTGGTTGATTGGAAAATTCTGGTATAAGTCCAGCATTTCAGGAGCTCTGTACATTGGAGTTGTATTTTTTGTGATCTAATTTTAAAAAAAGTATAAGTCAGTGAAAGAGTAATGGGCAATTTAGTATTGCAAAAACTTCCTGATAATGTTAAAATCACTTTGAATAATCATAGAAAGTAAATAATGTGAGACAACAAAAATGATTGCTATAATGCAGGTCTTGGACAATTTACTCATGTCCAGTGCTGACTGATTCACTGGCAATGTTATATAAGTTATTATATTATGACAATTCTGCATCTATGTTGTTGTCGTCAATATTCAATTACTGATGAGTAGTTCTACTTTTGGCAACTCAATGTTATTCTTAAAATGGTGCAGGTTTGAAGTTGACTTTGTGATCCATACAGTGAGTTAGTGACTGTTAAAGGTGTCTGTATAAGTTTTTTTCCTGGCAGTTGAGAGCAAAGGGCAGTCGTTAAGGATGTATTCATCACCCATAAGTATGGGATCCACTGTAGTGTAGTGTCTCAATCACTTGTCTGCCAATCATGTAACTTGGATTTCAAGATCCTAGGCACTCGTGATTTTCACACACACAAAAAAAAACTTTCATTGTCTACCCAGCCATCATGAAACTGGTTCCAGGGCTCTTGTTTTTAGAATGTCGCGAACACTACTGAGTAAACGTTAAGTCGACACTAGTCAGCTGAGCTCTTATCAATGTGCTCCCTGTCTACTTTGTTGTTAATGAGTTCAGTTGGTAACTTTCTCCCATGTCATGATGACAACCCATCCAGAAGCTTATCCTTGTCTTCCTGTTTCTTCTTCCTTTGATCTGTCTGTTGGTTACTACATGTTCAAGCTTTGTTCTTCTCATGGATGGATGGATGGGGATAGAAAGGTAAATCCAGGAACAGGGAAATAAAATTTTGTTAATCACTGAAGATACACATAATAACACACAAATCATTATTTCGAACAAAACATCTTTATCAAGACAAAAATTGAACATACACAACCGAAAATGACAAGAACTATAGACTTGAGATCCGACTGGAGAAGAGTCCTTTCATGTCCTTCTGTCACATTCCTCTTCCCAGTCAAAACCAAGATGCAGGAAGTGTTTTGTGATCCCCCCTCCCTGCTTACAGATGTGACAAGAACCTACTGGTTCGTCACCTTCAGCCTGACGTTCCTAATCATTACTGCACCATCAGCTGCAAACACAACCAAATGCTACACCTGTGCTTATGTCATCCAGATCCAGTCTGTCACATTCCCTAAAGTCACCTTCACCATTGAAGAGAGCTTCACATGTGTGTCCTGTAACATCATCTACGCCATTATATGCAAGCGTTACGCCATTCCATACAATAGGTGAAGCAGGCCGATTCCGTGAACATCTGTACAGCATCAAAAATCATTTGGGTTATCCTATGGATGTCCATTTCAATGGCACAGGCCATCGGGGTGCCCAGGACATTCAAGTACAGCTAGTAAGTCATACTTCTCTGATGACTGGGCCCGTCTTGTACTTGAGAACTGCTACATATACCAATTTGGCACATTTAAACCCTTCGGGATCAAAGAACGCCTGTCTCGTGGATGATATCTAGTTTTTCCATAATCTTTGTTTCATGTCACGTGTATGTGGCTATTTTTTAACATTCCTCATTTGGTGTCGCTTCACTTCTGACCTTGTTACAACACTTCCAGTTCAATCTCTCCACATTACAGTTAACTTGGCCATGTGAATGTCTATAGTTCTTATGTCGTTTTCTGTTGTGCGTGTTAAATTTTTGTCTTGATAAAGACCTTTTGGTCGAAATGTCACTTTATGTGTGTCTTCAGTGGTTAGCAAAACTTTATTACCCTGTTCCTGGATTTACCTGTTGGGTTTCAGTTTTATGTAGTAAGTATATATTATGGATAGATAGATTAGATAAGCCAGATAGATAACAAATGTATAGAGTCACTAATTTGTTAACATGAGTTTAATACAGAGTGACATATAAGTCACTGTGATAGACAAAAACAGCATTGCATATTTTGTAGTTTAACAAACTGAATTTTGGACCACATGCGTGGAAGGTTTGCATTGCATCACTTCATAATTTTGCCCAATCACTCGAAACATTAACATTTGTATACTCCAGCAAAAAAACGATAAATACCTCATCTTCCACCAAGCTTCTCTGGATAGCAGACCAAGAAGTGTCAGGGTAATGAGTATCAGTTGTAGCACTCCCAAAGTCACAGAGCTTAATGGTCCCTTGTGAACTTATTAGAAGGTTCTCAGCCTGTTGAAGATCATGCAAACATAATCACAGAAAAGCCTGTCATCAAATATAACATAATTCACTAATAAACAACATAATTATACAAATGTAGTTGAATTAATGAGAAATAAAGGATATAAAGAGGAATAGGGTACTAAGGTAATAAAGAAAAAGGAAATAAAGGGGAGAATAGGAATGGCTAAAGGTACTTTAAATGGCATGAGGAAAATATTAACTTCTATTACAAACAATTTAAAAATGAGAATTATAAAATGTTACATCTATTCTATATTACTGTATGGCTCAGAAACATGGACAATAAACAAACAAGAATTGGTGCCTCTGAGATCTGGATATATAGAAGAATAGGGAGAACATAACGGAAAGAGAAGAAAACAAACAAACAGGTTAATCTCTAGCAAAACTTAACATGAAGAAATAATTATTAAAATAAATAAGCAAATAAAATATTTTGGACACATTAAAGGTCATGACACCTTGTTGAAGACCTTACTTGAGGGTAAAGTCGATGGGAGGCGAGCAAGAGGTAGGCAGAGATACAAGTGGGAGAGTAACATCACAAGATGGACAGCAGAGTGGATCACCAAAACAAGAGATGGCAATGTTGGAGATCTGTTGCAGCCAACCTTCATTGTGGAGACTGCACTTGATAATGATGAGGTGAATTAATGTGTTTGGTAACATTATTGATATAGTCATCAACACAGCGGTTTTTGGCTTACAGATTTTTCTAGGCAATATAATACATTCAGTAAATTTCCATTGCTTTCTGAATGGTCCGGATGCACAATTGCCAGTGGCAGGGATCAAACTCACACAGACGCATATTGTACCACTTCGCCAGACTTAATGCATTACATAACCAAGACTGCATGTGGAAGACCTGTACGTCTCCCCAGTGGTTCACAGGGCAATCAATCACCATGCAACAATAAAACCCTTCTATAAATATAGGTTATGTGAACTGCATAAAAAATGTTGGCTGCCCTCAGCTTTTTAATAGTTACTTTGTGTATACCTTTCGTCAACAGCCAATAGACAGCAAGGACCATTAGAAAGCATGTGACCATTCCATGGGACAGAAAAGGGCTTGGTAACAACAAACCCAGAGTGGATAACATGCCTATATAGTTAGTTGTTCCTCTTGTGAAAGCCAAACCTCATTTCCTCTTTACAAATATGTTTCATGCTGTGTCCAGACAGGTTAGTGGTCAAGATGACTTAGCATAAAGTTTGCAACTATTCCTAGTCATTTGTAACATACTCACATTTCAAGAGAATCTTGGACACACTGTACATTCTTCTTTTTCGTTGTTTATGAGCATCACATTTATGTTAGCTCTTTCAATGTTTATTAGTTGTGGAATTGCCAGAATGTCACAAACTACTAGTAAAACTATGTTGTTATTATGTTGACAACCTATTTCTTGTGCCTTGCACTAATATCTCCAGCTAGATGTTGGTTGTGTTGATCCGTGCTTGCTGTTATGGGAAGGGATCCAAGGTTCACTTAGATCTCCAAGAGTTTTGAAAATTAGCCTCAGTGATGCTTGTAGATCTAATCACAATAACAAATTTGTATTTACATATCTTGTCTAAGACTGACAATAACTCTTTGTTTGGTCCAGACTTCTCAGTCTGAATGAAATGTCTAGCACTTTGAAGAAGGATCTGATTTCCATCAAGTGGATTTTATTTTTATGGTATATCAAAGTGAAGTACCCGTATTTCAACAAGGACCTAGACCTCTAGTTCAGGTCAAATAATGGGCCACTGTCTGTCAGATGCGACTAAGGAAAGCTGGATATGCTGACAACTTGTCAACTGTGAAAAAATATTGTCACTGTGTGTCTTGTCTCGATTTCTTACTGTCAAATGGTCCCCATGGATGACAAAAAGATGCAGGACAGCAGACAGTGTACCTTTGTCCTTTTATGGCAGACTTATAGGTAACAGGGAGTGCTAGGTGTGCCATCAGTGCAGATGGGTCAACAAGTCTGACAGAAGAATGATGAACTGATTGGCTCAAACATATACACAGTACTCCTGGCAGGACATGATAATCCTGGAATATTGCTGCACTTGGATGCCTCTATTCAAAAACTAGCACAAGCATCCATAAACCCACCCTAACACAACCATGGCTTTGAGATGGTAAACCTTATGTGAGTTCATGTGTAACTCAGTTATTCAATTGGGGAGGATCTGTGCTTTTGTCAGATATACTATGGGCTGTCGAGAGCTACCTGATCTCAGCTAAAGGTATTACTTCATCAGCATCCTCACCAACACATTAAAAAATGACGTTCTGACAGTGTATAATTAGAAATGGAGATGGTTACTGAAAGCATACAGTTAAAGCCAAGTTTTACCTTCAAATCTCTATGAATTACTGGAGGTTGCTGTTTGTGCATGTGCTGGACAGCTCTGCATGTTTGAAAGAAAACACGAAGGACTTCATCAAAAGGTAATGGCCGTCCTCTTTTGTTTAGCTCATCTATCAACTGGCCTCCTGATAAAAGAAAGTAAAGTTACTTTTCACTAATCCGTTAAGGTATATGGGGACTATCATTTTTAGACCTCCATTTTGTGACCAGCGGTACTCTAATGAGGTCAGCATTACAGCGGCTGCCTTTACAATATTTCCTTTAACTTCTTCCTCATTAATGTTGAACTCATGTGCTAATACAGATTTGTTCAACTAACTGTACTATTTTCACCAGTCCTGTAGAGCTTGTCCGTCAACATTGTTTCAATTTTCTTCTTGAACACTGAAACACAGCAGGAAGTTCTGCAGAATATGTTATTCTGCTCTACAAATTGTCCATAGGGACAGATATTGATGTTATGAATCCCAAACCTATACTTATGTTGTTTGAGTCTGTTGTGGTCTGTTCTCTACCTCAAAATAATTATTTCTTTCTTCTAAGCATGTGTATGGCATCATCTTTTTTGATTGAATGGGTAAGTCCAAGGATCATTTCATGAATGACTTCATTTCTAGAAAGGTTGCGTCCATGTCCTAAATCTGAGTTGAGCCAGGGACTGTTTTGGTCTAATATCTTTCTTACCTTAACTGAGACATGTTCATTAGACTAGGAACCCATTGCACTAACCACAGCTACTGATGTGCATGTGAGTGCACATATGCATGCACAAACAATAAGAAAATTTGGATTGAAACTTACCCTCTGCAGGACATCGTTTTGAAAACTATTTTTGAATTTCTAAGCACTACCTCTGCATTTCATGAAACTTGTAAGAACTAAGTGAAGCAACTCGATTTACACCAGGTTTCAAAATTCTGATGATGTTATTTTATTGCTTCACTGGATTACCTCATTAGTCCTTTGTCATGCAGACAGGCATACACACACACATTGTTACTAAGTATAGAAATAAACATATTTATATCATATATATATATACACACACACACATTTATATAGTTTTTTTTATCCTCCAGCAGACGAGTCTAATACAATAACAGCTATGATATTAACATTTTTGGAAATCCATTTAGGGCAGCTGTAACTGCCACAATCTCCATTCTCATACTGGAGGTTGTCATAATATATCTCCTTCTGCGTTCAGCATCTGTGGTCATGCTATATTGTCATAATATATTCTCTGCATCTTTCAGCAATAACTTTTACCTCCAAGAATGGCAGAGAAATCCCAGTCTTATTTCAATCCCTTCAGAACAGAACCATCTGTATATACAATTGTCATCATTATCTCCAGCATTGTTGGTTAACAGTTGTTTAATTTTTAAGATCTGCTTTACTATTTCAATTTTTCCAGTGGCAACATGTGGTTGTGCGACGTAGGAAATGACATCCACGATGAACAAGAAATTATCTGCATTTAAAATTAAATGTTATAGAAAAGTTATAATAATATCATGGACAGAATGACAAACCATCATTGAAGTTCAGAAAGACCAGAACATAGAGTGGCTCATCAAAACGATAAAATAACGCAAACATATTTTGGACATATAAAAAGACGCAATTGCTTATAAAGACTAATTATGAAGGGAAAGTTTCAGGCAAAAGAATAAGAGACAAACCAATAATATGAAAGAGAAAAGATATCAAAGACTGATACTAGAAGAGGCTGGACAGTTTGCACAGAACCAACAAGTTTAGACTGGCAGTGAGGACAACGTTCTGTAAAGGACACATAACAGAGATAGATATTACCATTGTGCACCAACAGTTTCTATAATTGGTGAAATACTATCCTTATTCAGCCCACAGACAACAGCCTGCACACACAAAATATGATGCTCAACTGCATCAATAGTATAGACATATATGCTGATGAAGCAATTTCTAAGCAACTACAGAATATTCACTATAATTCCCGTAATGTCAATCTCTGATACTGGGCTCTCCAGAGACTTTACAATGAACACTTGCAATTGACAAAACAACTGACCTGTACACAATTCTGTTAAAAGCAGGTACTCTGATTGGCCATGATCTGATTGAGCTTTACTAATGGCAGCAGCAGTAACAAACTGGATGATGTTCGGATGTCCAGAAAGCTTTTTCTGTAAACAAAACAACTTCTAAATTTCAAACCCCCAATCACAATACAATTTCAGAAAAAATGACTTCCTATATAGAAAATATTGTCATTGATAATAATAAATACAGCCTTTGGCGTGAAATGGACAATTTATATTTTTTCAATTTATATCAAGAGCACGTCTGTGACTGTCAATATATCAGGTTCAGTTTCCACAGCACGCAGTTGTACATCCACACCATTCAGAAAACAGTCGAAAACTATTGCACGTACATACTGCCAAGAAAATGATTACATCCAAAAAGTGTTGGGTTGATAGCTGCCTTCTGAACATGCCACAAAATGTTAAACAATCGATGTTCCTTCAGCACTGAATATGGTGCCCAGGGCATAAACCAATGTTCTATTGTTTGAATGATGAGATGCTGCTTTGTGTAGTTCCTGAATGCTGTTCAGACACGTAGTCATATCTTCTTAAATAGTTGTTCTGCAAAAAGTTTCTCTTGATCTTCCTCTTTTTTTTGTCATTTAGTACTCATTTTAATGGGTAGTCTGTTGTCATTCATTCTAAGTACTTGTCCAATATTAAGTCCACTGTTTTTTTTTATAACACTATGAACAGGTATGTCACTGTGTTCACTAATGTGTATTGTTAGGTGATAAATCTGGCTCCACCTATTACTGGTGTTACCACCAGCAGGAATAAAAGACAACTGCTTCTAGCATGAGGATTAGGGTGAGATCTCTCTCCAATAGCTCTCTCAGACTTTAGATACTATTTTTAAGTCCATGCTTTGAAATAGACAATTTGGAAATTAATAAATAGCATGAAATATAAGAAAATATCAGTGTGACAGTTGTGTAGTTCTACAAGAATAATTGTTATACACTAAAGTAAACAAATGGAATTAGGCGTCAACAATGAGACTGATATACATGCAGAAAATTTCTAGACGTCATAAATATTTGGATTGTATATTATGAGAAGAGCATAGCTCTGTCACACTGTGATAACAGAATAAGGTACTTGAGATGAATAGTCAGAAGCAGCAAGGCTTGTAGACATAAGCAAAATAATTAAACTTACAATAGCTAAAATAAATGTACTGCAATGATTAATCAATAATTAAACTTACAATAGCTAAAATAAATGTACTGCAATGATTAATCAATAATTAAACTTACAATAGCTAAAATAAATGTACTGCAATGATTAATCAATAATTAAACTTACAATAGCTAAAATAAATGTACTGCAATGATTAATCAATAATTAAACTTACAATAGCTAAAATAAATGTACTGCAATGATTAATCAATAATTAAAGCTATTGGATGAAAATCTTGCTCATCTCATTTAGTATAGAACATATATAGAACTTTATACATATCTGATTCAGAAGGGTCAACAGCATATACTGGGTTTCTACAAACTTACAAAGTCACTGTGCAACCATTTACATTGTGTGGTGACACTACGTCATTATGAAGTGTGAATTCTTAGCATGAATCTATGTGACGTGATATGAAGTGTCAGTACTTTGTGTGAATCTATGTGATGTGATATGAAGTGTGAGCACTTAGTGTGAATCTGTGATGTCATATAACGTGTGAGCACTTAGTGTGAATCTATGTGACATCTGTACACAGCAACTTTACATTCGCCCAGATATGAACATTGGAATACACTAAGGTCACTGCAGTGACCACAATTTCTATGTGGTGTGACAACAGGTAAAGAAAGCAAGCTGTCAAAAGACTGCATACATTTGGAATCAGATATAACATCCGTTAGAGCAGGGGTGGGCAAACTTTTTGTGCAGAGGGCCGCATTGAAAATTGTAAAGCTATTGGAGGGCCGCATATAATATTATGTATGTTTTTGTTTAAAATTCTCTGTAAGTAATCAATTAAATATTTTTATTGTAAAGAAAGGTAGTTTTACATAATGTAAAAGATTATCAAGATAATATAAAAGAATCCCCCCCCCCAGGTTAGAAAGGTTAAGTGCTGTAAGTGCTAGCTGTTCAGTTAAATGGATTACTTCTTCATCCTGATTAATGTGATGGCTATGTTATACAAAAGGAGGACAACTTATTTTTAAACTCACCAAATACTTTACTTCATCTACAACAGCTTTGTTTTTCTCATCATCATTTGCCAAAAGTCTCTGTGAAAATGAGAATACACAACAGAAAACTTTCATACTTCCACTTACTTGAATAAAAATTAACTGATGACTATATATAAATAACAAGTTATTATTATGATATGACATATTGCTTAATGGACTTGAAACATGAAATGTAACCAAGAAAATCACATCAAAACTACAGAACAATAGATGTCTCTGTCATTTACTTTGCATTAGAAGGCCAGAGTTGACATCAAATAATAATCTGTGGAAGAAAAAACAACAGTGCCTAGTGGAAGTAGAGATAAAAAGTCTATATTTTCTCAATCTTTCTTTGACTCTGTACCCAGATCTTCTTTTGTTATATGCTCCTATCTGTAGCTGGTTATGATTTATTCTCATAAGATGTATAAACAAAGTGTTTAATTTCAATGAAATATACATCCAAATATTAGATCAAAGAGCTGAATCTATCTTTCAATGGATTAGAAACACACATTCAGTGAAACTGCACCTACCTTTAATGCATACTCCTTCCCTGAAGTGATATCCTGAGCAACAAAAACAAAAGCAAATCCCCCTGTAAAGACAAATGCAAATATCCACTTGGAAATGTTACTTCACTCAAACTGAACACAGAAATGTAAGTATGGACATTATATTCTGATGGTTTCTTTAATGGCACTAGCAATTTTATGCACACACAGATGTAATTTATATCTCAAGGAAATAAACACATCCAATACGCTTCTAGTGATGAACTCAGTACAAATAGTGCACACACAAAAATGTAAGAAAGGTCAGGTCAAGATTTGCACAGGATATCAGTATAACACAACTGTCCAGCAGAAAATCACATCAAAACCTATTTGATAAATCTGACATATTAGAACTGTACACAAATGCAGTCAAGATTGAAACAGAACAGTGGAACGAGTCAAATATTACACCAATTATTCCATGCCTTGTCAATGCCTCCGCTCTCTAGCTCAGCAGCTGCATCAAGAAATCAATAATTCAATACTAGCAACCACAGACTGGGGCCCTGTATTGACTGGGGTTAGAGCTTTGAAGAGCTGTGGAGCAGCAACTTTAATCAATTTTTCTAGTTTTATTGGGGAGGAATTTGAAGTGAAGAGAAAATGTAGGATTCTATTTAATTAAAAGATTCTAATGTTTTACATGACTTGTCTTTCCCATTACAGAACAATATTTTAATGCATGTGTCATCTTATTTGATTTTCTCCAAGAATTTTTTTTTATACACTATTGTAGAAAAACAAACCATCAAATCTAACATCTTTCACAAACTGCAGCCTACTATAGCAAATTGTTTATTTATTTTACTATTTAAACAGTTCAGTTAAAGTACGGTAGCCTGGCCAAAAATATTGGCAAAAACATTTTGCCCTGGCACATAAAATGTGCAGCCTTTGATGCAACAGAAATGTTTTTAAAGGGATATGTAGATTTATTTTCACTTAGGTAACATCATTTACGAAATGTATTATAAAATGTGAATTAATTTACAAAATTGAAAGCAATCTACCACAAATTAAACAAAATATGGTAACTGTAAAAGAGCAAAGCAATTTAGTTTAAGAGTATCAATTAAAAATGTTAATGATGATGCTCCTCCTTCACATGAGAAGATGATCATGGCATGGAAAAAAATGTGGTGAACAAGTAGGGGAAAAAACCATTTGTGATTGTCTAATTTGGTTTGGGTTTGTGAGTTCATAGATGCCCTATGAGATATGTTAATATTGTATATGCCTAATTACTATGTGCGCTGCCTCTACTACTGTTGATATAAGATGTGTGTCCCTACATTATGTTTAGGTGGACAGCTTTCACTTAAAGAATATAGGAACTATTCCCAAGTATTACCTGGTATATAAATTCTCATAGCAGTGCTCAAATGAAATTTCTGCTGTTTATTACACAGAATGGTGCAAATCTGATAAACTTCCATAATGAAGACATGAAAATAGTTATTGGCTGCTCCAGAGATACTTCAATTGCAAATAGTTATTGACTGTCCCAGAGATACTCCTATTGCAAACAGTTATTGGCTGCCCCAGAGATACTTCAATTGCAAATAGTTAAGAAAGGCTGTCCCAGAGAAATTCCTATTGCAAGTAGTTATTGGCTTCCCCAGAGACATTCCTATTGCAAATATTTATTGGCTGTCCCAGAGATACCGGTACTCTTATTGCAAATAGTTATTGACTGTCCCAGAGATACTCCTATTGCAAATAGTTATTGGCTGCCCCAGAGATGCTCCTATTGCAAATAGTTATTAGCTGCCCCAGAGATATTCCTACTGCATATATTTATTGGCTTCCCCAGAGATGCTCCTATTGCAAATAAGCAAATGTTTGGACTTATTTTTCCGACTTTCACTCACAGTCTATAGGTATTCTGCGGCAGATTCTCAATACACTTGAACACTATTGATATACAAGGTACAAGAATTCAGTGCTGAATAATGTGGAAAAGCATGTAATGTTTAGAGGATTGACTTTGCTGTACTCAGATTTTCCAATATGTACTTTAACTCTGCAACAGATATGACAGGCTTACTGCTGAAAGTACCACTCATAGCACTTAACTGCATCTTCAAGGAATAATTCTTAGCGATCTCTGACAACAATAACTTTGTAAACAAGACTTGAGGGGCCCATCATAAACATGAATTTCATTATGTCATGAAATAATAAATCATTAACAAATAGTATCTTTTTTTTCCCCCCACTATTCTTACATTTTTACAAACTCCACTTATGTCCAATTGCAATGTCAGTACAATGTGAACATCTGACCTCTTTAGTCTTAAACCTCAAACTATTTCTGGTGAATTTTGATTGCAAGACTAATTCACTAATCCCTCGGCTATTCATTCATTCTCCTTTAGTGCTGAAGTTAGCTTCTAGGGCAGATCAGATCAGAGGTCAGATCTCTCCAATTCTGTCTGTTCAAAGCTATTCTGTGCAGTTCTTGAATAGTATGAATATTGTTTGTTTTACTTTCTCTAAATATTGTTCTTCTGAGTGTTTCTTCTGGTCTAACCCTGGTTCTTTTGCCTGTAGGTATCCATTCAAGAGATTCGTGGTGTATTCTGTTGGTATGTGAGCGTAGGATATGCCCGATGTAGGACCAACAACGTTTTCTAGTAGCATCTGTGATGAAGTTTTGATGTGTCTCTTCTCTGATTTTACCATTTGATTTGAATTCACTCCAATGGATGATAGCTATCCTATGCAGACATTTGTTCTTGAAACTCAGTAGTCTTTTCTTTCCCTCGGATATACATGATGACAATTTCACTATGTGCATGTTTAATATTGCCATTTATAAGTTTCTTATTTATCCCTAGCATTGACACTATCCTGGTGCAGACACAGATTCATTGGGCAGGTCATTTGGTACACTATTTCAAGGTGACCAAAAGAAGTACAAGGACTCAATAAAGACCTCACTGATAGTCTTTGAAATAGAACTGTGATACATAGGAAGAACTTGCACAAAATAGATCTACATGGTGCTCTAGTCTAAACAGGCGCATTATCTTATGAAAAGAGGAGAAATGCGGCATCTCAACATCAGAGAGTAGCTAGACAGTCACAGATAGACCAAAATCCATCTACAGTGGTCATTCCATGCCCAAACTATCCGAGATCATTTACAGCTCTAATAGGGCTCAATAGCCATCTACAAACTATTAGGCATAGACATAATTCTAACTGAATTTTCAAAAGTGTATGTAAGAAATGGTCATCATCACTTGTGATGGGCCAACACACACACACATTTATCTTGTCATCAGTGCTTTTATGCATTGGAAATTGATAATGGATACAATGCTCTTTCTTAGCTATCACAACTCAGATGATGACACAGGAAATGTGGCATCTACACTTTGATTTGGGTAAATTTGCATAAACCATTGCATAAGCAGAACTGGGCACCTGAATGGCAGAATTAGGAGTATATTTAATAAGCAACCAGATCTTTATTTTGTACACAGCTGCTGAATGACAATCTGCTGCCAATGTAACAACATCAACAAACCTAGAAGTGTCTACAACTAATTATAAACATGAAAGCTGCAGCTGTCACCAAAGTACCGGTAATACAAATAATACTCAGAACAAACAAATAGTTGTCTTAGTTGTCAAATGTATAGTTGCTCTATGGTTGAGAAATGTCACAGAAGCACCACCCAATTTCATATCAGCGACAACAGATGCTGCACTATAATAAAACCACATGATAAAAAACTATGTTGGGAAGATAATTTTGAATGCAACAACAACAAATAATAAAAGAAAGCTCTTAACTTATGAAATAAAATGCTTGAGAAATGATGTTGGTGTCACTGGTTTAGACAAATGACAACATTATAATTATAATAGGCCCAACATCTTGTAAATTTAATGGTTTGGACATCTTATGAGAATGAAACACAACTAGATACTAACAAAAATATACAATGAAATCTGATCTTATTACAAGGGAAGACAAAGAAAACACTGAATAACCAACGTCAATTGTCAGACAGTCAATTGTCCATGTCCCTGGATACTGACTGAAATTTTTCTTATTTGTGGGCCTGGTTCCAGTATAGGAAATGTTCAACAATAGAATTGGATTTAGGGTTAGTTTGTCCTCTTAGTCAAGGATTCGTTCATTGGCATAGTGAATTCCTCATCCAAGTTTGAGCCTATAGACACGTTTTTGAGTATTCTGGGACTGTATGGCTTCCTTCTTTTGTTTTTTCCACAAGACATTCTTCTAGAATAGTGGTTCCCAAAGTGGTCTATATGGACATAAAAGGGTCAATTTTGACTTGCAGGGGATCCATTTCAGTGAGAACAAAAATTGGGGGTGCACGAGACGTAAATAGTGGTCAATGTGAGCAGACCTCATTTAGGCAGGTCATCATCAATATTTAGGCATTCCGTAAATGTCTCTCATTACACCTAACACAGATAATGTGTACATATTACTTTTAATAGAAACAGAAACTACTTATGTACAGTGTGTGTGTATATATATATATATATATTTTATTTCTTAAAGTTGTGTAAGTACCTATCTGTTTCATAGTGTGTTATATTCATATGCAAATTTTAATGCTAGCAGGAAAGCCAATCTTCTTACACAGTATTAAGACCAATCTTCTTATATAAAAAAAAAGACATCTATTGCAAATCAGTGGATGTGGAGATTTAAGACTATACCTCACTAATTTGATGCCAAATATTGAGCAATTGCTATTTAGAGCATTAGGTTCATCCTTCCCATTAACAGCATTATTTGTGTATTCATTTTACATACCCGGTAAGTATTTTACTAGGTTCTGATTTGTTTTGTTCCAAATCCAGATAGTTACTTTCATTTTGTGTCTTTTCAATAACGTTATGAATAAAAATTATATATTTTTTTACAATTGTCCACTCTACACACACAAAAAAGATCAAAGTGAGTAGTGCTGTGTCAGCTGTGAAAAACACATTTGAAGTTAATGTTCAGGAAAATTCAATATTATGCAGGCATGAGATATATGGAAAACTAAAAAATCAGCGACTCATCTATGGGACAAAAAAGTTTGGGATTCACTGTTCTAGACGATAACTAAAAGCATGTTCTTGGGCATGAACACTGCTTTAATTATCATTTCTGTATTTTGTTTTCTCAATTGTACTTGCGACATGACACTGCCTTCTAGCGCTGCACTACCTTCACAATGTACTCAATAGACAAGCTACTTTTCAATTGTACTTGCGACATGACACTGCCTTCTAGCGCTGCACTACCTTCACAATGTACTCAATAGACAAGCTACTTTTCAATTGTACTTGCGACATGACACTGCCTTCTAGCGCTGAACTACCTTCACAATGTACTCAATAGACTAGTTACTTTTCAATTGTACTTGCGACATGACACTAGCGCTGCACTACCTTCACAATGTACTCAATAGACAAGTTACTTTTGCAGCGACTTGCTCCTCATTCTCGATTTTGTGGGCTTTGGTACCTGACAGCCCAACAATCCGCTACCTTACACTGTGTTGCGACAGTGTTTTGACTGAGGAGGCCAATAGGTGCCATTCAGAGATCTTGTTTGCCATGTGCAATCAATTCTCATTCCATGTCAATCTGCACTGCTCAGACATGATCCATAAAGTGCTAGCCAGATTGTTTCAGGCAAGTTTCAAAACAAACAACATGTTTCCAGGGTGCACACTGAGGAGATGTTTTTAGGGGTTTTGGTTATCTGCTAACCCTGGATTTATAATACAATAGAGCACTACAAAACCCTTTGCATCCCAGACATGGACTCAGTGTAACATATCTGGCATTGAAGTACAACTTAAAACTCCCACCTCTAAAGTCAAGAGTGGATAATACAGCTACATCATCCACCCAGGGTTATACACAATAAATTAGTTCATATACCTGAAACATGCATGGATAATAACACATTTACTAAAGAGAATATGTGCATGATGACACATGAACATACATAGATAAAACTAATACATAATTTTACAAAAACTAATGAGCAACAGAACAATTTATAATTATAGGCAAGGATGAATATTTATCAGTTATCAAACTAAATCAAGCACAGAAAGTACTTGAACACCTCATATAGATAACAAAACTGCAATAACTGCCAAATCAGGGCAAAGTATGAATACCAACCTTCAACTATACATATCTGACAACCGATACTACATTTCTATTGCATAATTTTAACTAACAATAACAGTATGTGATTATTATTTTCCCACATGGTTCCTATTAATTACATTAATGTCTGACATAATTGAAGAGGATCAGAATCTTAATACTTCTGTGTTTATTTTCAAACTCCTGCTGGTCAGCAGAGTAGTATATAGTCAAGAGAACAGAATGTGTTGTGTCACAGTTTACGGCTTAGCTGTGTTATCTGTGCATTTGGACTGAAACAACAGACTTCAGTGCTGTATCTTTAGGCAGCTTTGACTTTTTTTCTATGAAATCACATACTTTTTTGTCTCCAATGATATACATGGTTGGTCACCATGTTACTAATCTTTGTTCCCATTTCTGACCCTGGCACCACATAAATTATCAGATTACATTATACCTAAACAAAAAGTTGGTCACATTTCCTATTCAGGACAGTGCAATCAAGTCAGTACTTTTTTCCATCAACCCAGCATTTATTGGCTGCTGTTATTTTCTAATGTAAACTAGTGACAGCTGAAATGGCACTTACGCAGAATCCTAGGAATATCGCTAAGAGACAGAGTGAGAAATGAGGACATTGGACAAAGAACTGGCACCTCCCAATCTTGGAATATTCTAAGAGCCAACAGATCAAATGGTTTGCACACATCAGCAGACCTTACCACAGCAAGCTATGCTACATAGATATAGTGAAGGCAGACCTAGAGGCTGACCATGAAAATGATGTACCACTGAAATAAAAGAGGCGACAAATTCCACAATATACTCAGCACACACGAAGACCATCACCAGAGAGCTCTTCTACCCCTGACCCTGAAAGGCAATAAAGGGTTTAGTGAATAGACAGACAGATAGTTATTTTCTAGACAATATATGTTCAGTAGTTTGCCATTGATTTATGAATAGTCCGGATGCACAATTGCCTGCAGCTGGATTCAAACCTGGTACCTTGGTTGTGGTAGTCGCGTTAGTGCAGTGGTTAGCACACTGGCTTCACATATGAGTGGTCCTGGGTTCATTCTCCAGTTGAGGTGGAAATGTTTTTCAGATCGCAACGGCTCCCAGGTCGACCCAGCCTTAAATGGGTACCGGATTAATCCGGGAAGTAAAGACTGCGAGGGAGAGGAGATGGCTACTGCCCTCATTTGCAGAGCCTCTGAAAAGTGAGATCGCTAACATCTCACACCCCTACGGCATCAATAAATGCTATGGGTTACTTTACTTTACCCTTGGTTGTCACAGATAAGCTCTGCACCATGTCACCACACAGCTGGACAATCAGTATATTTGGTGCAGTGATTTTGTAGGTAATGTTTACATTTACATTAGTAGATTTAAATTGCTTTCTGGATGTCCAAATGCAAGCTGCTGATATCAAGCCAAGTACCTTCTCACTTGAGATGAGATCACTACTCTCAGTCATAATAATAAAACCCATTTCTGGATCATAGGAGTGCCACAATGAATGAATCAATCAATCAATAAACCCATAACCCTTCAGGGTCGTAGGGGTACCACATTGGATGCTTCAGCACAGAGTCCTCCAGCGAATTCTATCGTCAGCGATGCGGATGAGTGTGGAAATATCTAGCCCTGTCCATTCCTTGATGTTGTCTGTACGTTTCACTATTGAAAGCAATGGCTCCTGGACACCTGCACACATCTCTACTTTATTTCTTACGTACACATTGGTCTTATGTTCCCTATAGGAAATTCGTAGAATTCTTCTGTAGCATTTATACTCGAAAGCCTGTAATCTTCTCTCCATGTCCGCAGTGAGTGTCCAACTCTCACAACCATACAACACAACAGAAAGCACCAGCGACCTATACAGTTTGATTTTCACTCCAACACTGATGTTGCTTTTCCAAATCACAGTTAGCCTTGACAATGACGCTAAAGCCATCTCCAGCCTTATTTTTAGTTCTGCTTTGCATTTACCATCGCTGCATATACTGGATCCGAGGTATTTAAAGGTATTCACCTCTTCAAGCTTGTGTCCATTCATCATGATATTAGTCTGGTTTTCTGTGTCTCTGCTGTTTACCAAAATTTTGCTCTTATCTGAATTGATTTCCATTCCGTACTTGCTGGTAACTTTTTCTAACTTTGATGTTAATTCTTGCAATGATTGTTCTGACCCAGCTATAAGATCAATATCATCAGCGAATCGCAAGTTGCAAATAGGGCGACCTCCGATCGATATAGACGTGTTGTAGTCATGTAATGTCTCTTGTATGATGTGCTCTAAGTATATGTTAAAAAGTACTGGGGACATTATGCATCCCTGTCGAACTCCCACAGTTGTTTTGAAGAACCCTCCAATTGTATTGTGTGACAAGACAGCACTATTTGCATTTTCGTACAAAGCTTCAATAATGTCTATAATTGTGGTGTCAAAATTAAATTTCCTTAGTATGTGCCACAGACCATCATGCCAAACACGATCAAAGGCCTTTGTAAAGTCAATGAAGTTGTGGTATAAATCACGTTGGTGTTGAATATGTTTTTCGATTAGTGTTCGGATGTTAAATATTTGTTCAACAGTGCTTCTGTTTGCTCTGAAGCCAGCTTGTTCTTCTGCAATTATTTCTTCCGACTTGTGTTCATTGTTCTGTGTTCCGACTTGTGTTATTGGTGCTGATGTATTCATTGTTCCACAATGAATACATCAGCACCAATAAGCTCTCCAAATAACTCTTTCCTAGACCATTTGGAGGAGTTTAGAAAGCTCATGCCTAGACCATTCCTAGATGTTATCAATCCAATATTTATTTTGTCCTCCTCTCCTCCTACTCCCGACTGTTCCTTGCAAAATACTTTTAGAAAGTGAGTCTGTGTCTCATTACATGTCCATGCCAAACATGTTTACGCTGTTTCATTACTGTAAATAGTGGTTCTCGATATTCTGCAAATTTGTTTATTCTCTTTCAGACAAATATATTTGTATTGTGTTCTATATCGCTAATTCTCAACAAACGCCTGTAGTACTTGTTTTCAAAAGACTGAATTCTTCTTTCTGTGCCGGCATTGAGTTCCAACTTTCACAACTATATAAAAGTATAATTAGCACTAGCGATCTGAACATTTTCACGCCATATTTCCGACTAACTTCTTCCAACTTTGATGTGAGTTCCTGGAGTTCAGATTTAGAAACAGCCAAGAGATCGATATCATCGGCATAACGCAGGTTAAAAAGTGGTCTACCGCCAATAGTTATTGATGTCTAGAGATCTTTTAATGTCATACTCAGTCATAGAATTTTCCAGAACAAAAGTACTAGGGATCACATTTTTAACATGGGAGTCACAGTAGTGCTGTGTCTAAGCCTATCAAGTGATCTGGACGATCCCCATGGCACAACTGTAGCCCATTCTACAGAAGGAACACTCAACCTATATTACGTACTTAAATAAATACTAGAAGATCAAAAAACATTAGGGCCTATTTGGCTATTAGGCCTATTGTTTATAGGTCTAATTTATAACTAACCTAATTTAATTAAATAACAACACTACGTTAGTCACATTAACTATGAGGGTGACATTGTTCTCTATTAAATCTGGTAATGCTCTACTTTATGCAATAGGCCTACAGATTAATCATGTCAATCAATAATTAGAACTATTACTATTAACATTCCTGCACCCCCCCCTAAACTATATTAAAAACAATAAGTACCGGTAGTAAGTAAAGTAGTTATAATATAAGTAACAGTAACTTTCAGTAAGTAGTATACAGTATAAGTTATAGTATACTTAGTATAAAGTTAAAACAGTATACTAGGCTCAATCCTAGTTTGATTCTCCACTGTGACCTTTGTTCTACTTTCGAGGTATTTCCTAACCTTTGTTGTGTTATTTGGCAAGCTTACAGTTAAGTACTTAGAGTAGGGTTAGAATTAGAAACAATATTTCTAATGTGTTCGCGCACTTCGCTCCATGTATAGCGCGCAGAAATAATGAGCGCTCAGTACAAACCATAGGAAAAATTTTTTAATTATGTAAATTTGAAAAGAAACAGATTATGATGAAAAGTTTGTCTGTGTCTAGAGTTGAACTCTGTGATTGTCGGGATGTGACATCACGGCAGCCATTAATTTCATTGGTGTTACATGGAAATCCGTGATAACAGTGTGCTATTTATAGCACAATGGTGACTTGAACTAGGATTTAACCGTATATACTATAAATGGTAAATTTTTTGTTCAAGTAACCGCTGCGCTATAAATAGCGCAATGTTTACATTTCGAACTATCCGACATCATGGATTTCCGCACACTGCCAATGAAATTAATGGATTCCGTGACATCACACCGCAGAAGCAAAAAGGAGGGTTTTTGCACGCAAGGTGGCTTTGTGAATTACAGATCCATACATTTCATTCGCTTTGCACGGAATACGGCGAAATTCATAGTCGGCTAGTTCAAAATATAAACATTATTAATTAGATTAAATACGTACCTCATTCATTTTGGCTTGGCGGAATAACCAATTCTTTATTTCACACAAGAACTCCTGGAAAATATCAGCAGACATCTGCCACATCCATTGTAACCATTGCATCCAGCAATTCTGCTATCAACTTCTATCAATTTCATATATTTGCCACCCGATGGGCACACATAATAGTTACATATCAAACATTCATGAATACAGCAATCCAAATATGCAATTATTTCACTACTACGTAAATTTATGATATATGTTAGATCGTAACTCATGGGCTATTTTCTAAAAGGCCCCACTTTTCCCCTTTTTTTCTGGAAGGAGTCCTGATTTTATTTTGTTTGTGATATAGTCCCCCCTTTTTCGGGAGGAAAGCCCCCGTTTTGTTTTGTTGT